>JAPWLS010000606.1:0-218378 GCA_028551675.1 Tineola bisselliella | reverse complement strand
TGGCATCTTCTGTGACCTATCCAAGGCGACTTCTGGATATTGTCTTATTCGCTGATGATACTTCCTTGATTTTTAAAATTAATAGGAAAAAGAATACTTTTGACGATGTGAATACTGCGCTTTCAGAGGTACACAACTGGTTCACGGTTAACAACCTGGTACTCAATGCGAAGAAGACCAAATGTCTTAGATTTTCCCTTCCAAATGTACAGAGAGGAAGTACCGAAATTAAGCTCAACGGACAGGACCTTGCAGTCGTAGATGATACCATATTTCTGGGAATCACCTTGGACTCTAACATTTCATCGTTGTCAAAGAAATTAAGTTCAGCGGCCTATGCAGTTAAAACAGTGCGACGTCTCACTGATGTTGATACTGCAAGATTAGTTTACTTCAGCTACTTCCATAGTATTATGTCTTATGGAATCCTTTTATGGGGTAGTGCAGCGGATATCGAATCGGTTTTCATTTTACAGAAACGGGCAGTGCGCTCAATTTACAATCTGAGCTCCCGTACTTCACTTAGGGAACGATTCAAGGAGTTTAACATCCTCACAGTTGCATCACAATTTATTTACGAAAATATCATTTATGTACATAGGAATAAGAATTATTTTAATAGAAATTCTGATATACAATCTCGAAATACTAGAAGCAGTGACAAATTGGCAGTACCTTATTTTCGCTTGTCAAAAACCCGTAAATCGTTTATAGGAGTGGGGATCAGAATGTATAACAAATTGCCCAATGACTTAACAAGTCTGTCCACTCCTGCTCTGAAAAAGATTGTAAAGCAGACGCTAATTAAAAAGGCTTATTACAGAATTATTGATTATATGAGCGATGGAAATGCGTGGTTAAACTAGTGTTTGAGCTTGGCTTACTGTTGGCTTACTAGAAGGATTTTTTTTTTTTTTTGTATTTTTTTTTTTTTTTTTTTTAATGTTGTATAGGTAGCTATATATTTTTTTATTTAATTTTTTTAAAATATTTTTATATACATCTTATTGGACATATACATGTATTTTATATACATATATGTTATTAATTTGACATTTATTGTAACCGCTGTGATGAATAAGCCTACTTACCATTACAGATTTTTAGTGCGAAATTGATGGCATATTTTGTTTAATTTGAATTAGGTTTTTTTCTTATTGCCTATAGAACAATGTTCAAATGAATACTTATACTGCTTCCGTTGACTTATGAACAACAAATGAAATTCGGTCGATAACTAACCTGAGTTTCGAATCTACTTAGTACCACATTTTAGTAACTAGTAAACGTGTTAATAAATTGATCAGGCGTTATTATAAAATATGATTAAATTAATTAAAAGACCTTGGGGCTTACCATTGCATTTATTTAAATTATTCTAATCCTAAGTTTCAAAGGTCTCGCAGTCACCGCGATGACGGATTAGTCAGTCTGGTCGCGACTCCAAAGCTTTCGATAAGTCTGATTAAAATATTCAAAATATACGCGAAAGTAAGTTGACTCTAAAAACTAATTACCTACTTAAAATAAGCTATTAAATATATATTTTTAGAACTAACAAAGCAGTAATATTCAGTGTAGAAGTTTAATAGCTATTCGAACAAAACTTTATTACTGGCATTCGGTTAGAATTTCCCATACACATAAGCACCCATTACACATGTAGTTTCTTGGAAACTTTAATTATTATTCTAAGTTTAGGTCAGCTGTCCACTACTACAATTAACCACGCTTCAAATTATGCTTGTGTATAGTTTAATTTAGTACATAAGGTTTAATACTTTTTCTTCCTTTTATCCTTCCCTATTTAAAAATGAGCACGCTATTTAAAAATGTATAATTTTCAGAAATATAACATGTTTTGTAGTAGAATATCCATTAATAATATTAATATTTTGCAAAACAAAAAAAATCGTGTTTGATATTTTATTCCTTCAGTCTTCACAAACTAATTTTACAGTTTCTATTTTAGGTATTATTTATATATTAGGTATAGTCATGTAGATTGTTAATTAACTAAGTAGAATGGAAGTTAAGGGAATGTATACGTTTTGTTTAAGTAGCCCTTATCTCGTTAACTGTAATCAAAGTTATAGTTTGCCTTTTAGGTGCTTAGAAATTACACTAATTTATAGCTCAATTTTGTATTTTAGAATTATATTTATTCTGTTAATATAATTCCTTGTTTATATGTAAAAAGTAACTGAGTCGATTTAATTTTTTGTTATTAATTGAACTCTGATAAAGATTACGTTCACGATCAAAAAATTACGTATGGACTTTGAACACGTTTGTTTTTTTTCGTTACGTATTTTCCATACTACTAATGCTTTTATGTCATATACATATGTAACTAACCTGAAGCTACTGCATGGATGAATAACCCAGTGTCCCGCCGCTTTCTGTCTGATCCTCTCCTTCATCAACGCCTTCTTTGAGCCAAATAATTTCATGGCCAATTTGTTATCCGTTGGTTGGAAGAGTGCCTGCAGTTGATTACGAAGAAAACCCTGCTTGGCGTCGGACGCAGGCGGTGCTGGCTCGACAGGCGTGCCGTATAGGGACACATCGTCGAGACCCCCGAAATGCACTTTACCTGTACCGCTTCCGTGTTTTAGCGCCATATCGGCGTCGCCTGTTGACAACACAAATACATTAGCGATTATAATTAATAGAATTATCGACTAGGTTAACCTAGGTTTTGTAATTCCTAAGTCTTTTCTTTATAAGATATTCCAATATTTTATTATAATATTTATAACGCAACCTAAACCTAATAATTATTGTTGTCTTACGTTACCCATCTTACTAAGACAAAATTATTGACCCTATATTATTGAAATTTCAATACTAGTTTCAACTTAAATATATTTGTAAAGATGCCATAAAAAGAAAGTATTGTTCGACTAGAAGACAAAGATATTTCGCTATAATGAGCTTTAAAGAACAAAACTCATTTTCTTATTCGGTAGGATTATACGCTACAAATAGGAATCATTAAGTACTTCAAAGTACAATAATGTGTTGTTTATAAAATTGTAGGGAGTATGTTATTATTGGAACGTAATCCAATGTTTGTGTGAGCCAATAGTCATACCATATCGTTATTCCAAAATCAATACTAAAACTTTTACTTTAGGAGGTACCAGCAATAGATTAGAACAAATATATACTAAGCAACTAAAGGTTAGGACAAAGTTAAGTATATAGTTATCGACCGAGACTTTTTAGAGTAATGCGATATAAGTAAAATTTTGTTAAATAAAAGTAACATTTTAAAGATTTATTTTAAACTTTGTATTTTTAACGCGTTTACTACCAACCCGACTTATATGAAATAGTCTGTTTTCGAGCAAAGTTAAGCTATACCGAATTGTTTTTTCTTTCCGGTGCTTTTTACTTGATAGAAATATGCAAAACTTCGTTCTTCGATAATATAAGCCTGAAAATAATAGAACATGTTACGTCTACCTCCCAAACTATATAGCATTGTTGGAATGTTTGAATAGCCTTTATAGCTCCCCGCGCTATTCGTATAAGTGGCAAATAGCTTTATTTCTGCACTCTGAGTCACGTTGTACAATAACGATGTTGCAATTGAAACTCTTTTATTAAATTGAATTTTGTCTTTAGCCACTTATGTATGACGTGATTCAAAAGTGACATCTTAAGCTGAGTTCTATATTTAAATGAGTTTCTTTATTTATTTATTTGTTTACTTAAGAACAATATAACATATATAGTTTACGATGGTCCCACACTAGGCATTGCCTGTTACGTGGGACCCAAAGGAGTTATCGAATTATTGAACGAATTGATAAAATAAAAAAGAACTTTCTATCTTCCTCTTGTGGAATCGTTTCTCAAAATTTACTTCAAGCGTATAAAATCTTGTATTTTAGTTACAAACATATGGATCCCATTAAGTACTGTTTTGTGTATTCGTAATTATCATTCCAGTTGATTAAACAATTGTTATAATATTAACATTAAAAATAACTTAAAACTGTTTTCATATTTATTTTCTTTATTTTGTTTTTATAATGTATTATAATAGGAATAAAACGCAAAGAAATACAATATAAAAAAGTTAATAATAAATTAATTAAAGATTTCTAAATATGCTCAAAGAGAATTAAGCAATTTCAATTAATTCCTAAGGAAATTAAAAAGTAAGGAAGGAGAGGCCGTCCTAACTGAAATTTAGATTTAATAAATCGTTTTATGAATAGGCAGTTAGGGGAGACGAAAATTTAATTCATTTATTTTAAGAAATGTCCGATTTTAAATTGTTCTCGGCCTAACAGCATTATAATGTTATTATACCTAATTTTGAAGGTAATTAATTATTTTGCCTTTATACACCATCCATCACTGTTTTGATAAAAGCTTTATTTAATATTTAAAATGTTTGCTTTTTTCGTATAATGTCAAACTACAGTATACCTACTAGGTATATTTCTATAACAAAATTAAAAGATTTTATGCGGCTTACATTTGAGTTTGTTTTGATTATTTTAATTCAATGTTTAACAGCGACACTAAATACAAATATTTATTTCAAATTTATCAAAATAAACGTGATAGCAAGCCGTTTAAAGTCTTATTATACAAGGTGGGGCTCGGGGACCTCCCACATTTCAAAAGGCTGGTAACAGAAAACTATGTAGTTATATGATATTTAAAAAAAATCTTTGCCAGAATTTGAGAATATGCACACTAGACAAAATTGTTTTCCCATCTTTAACATTAGCAGATGACGACACATTTTTTGAAATATGAGAGGTTCCCGTGCCCCACCCTGTACATTAACACTCAAAGTACTTTTGCGTAACAGATTGACACCCTAATCTTCGCCACAGAGGTCGTCTTGATTCCTATTACTTTCCGCTTACCCTTTATCTTAAAATGGGGGTAGTAGTGTGAATTTATAGAATATTAGGTGGGTACTAGAGAATAACTTTAACATATTAATTTTGCATGGTAAGAAAATGATGTGTCATTTTTTAATTACAAAGTGCATATGCGTACAGCCTTGACAATCTGTAATTTACATTCCATAATTGCAAAGTGAATTAACATTAGAATACGATTGTCAATGCACTTAAAATGCGTCGACGTCATGTTAGGGCATGTCCATTCGAAGACTACTTTATGATGAATCCTCAAGTGGATTGCAATGTGGGCACGCTTCCGATTACTGCGACCAACATTATTTCTATGGATATCCACAAACATGATTTAACTAATTTAAAAGACGTTATGTGGTTTACTATTGCGTTTATTTTGATTAATTAAATCCAGCGTTTCAAATGTTTTGCAGCTATTGTCATTCGATGACCTCTATGGCACTGTGGTCCGGTTCCTTTAACTGGGTTACATTCCCCATCGGTATATTAAAAATATGATGTTAAAAAAGGTTATTTTATTTCGGGTCTAGATATTATCTGGAGTCAGAAAATGCAGGTAGTGCATTGTATGTACTTATTATTATTGATCAAAATTATGCAAAATGTATATTTAATTGTGTCGTAACTTGTAGCTGGGTTTGGAAGTCGACCTAATTGCGAATCAGAGGAGTCCATTAGCTGTGTTACTACGTTATGTGTATGCATAGGTGCATTGTTGATTGTCCTCATGGTGTATGTTCAATTAGTGTTCTATGTAAATTAATTTACTCAGCTTGCAGTAATTAAGGAATTTCTATTGGGTATTATATTAACCAATCATCATTGAGTATTTGAAATTAGATACCGCTTCTAAAGTTGGATGAACATCCAATAATTAAACTGTGTGTATGAAAAAAAAGTATTTCCCCCTAAGTTTTCTTGATTCCGCTTAAAAAATATGAAATGTGTACTGACATGTAACATTTTAATGATAGTGAAAATATTTTTTCATTGACGTTTCTATGGCGCAGTATGAAGTAGTATGTTAGTAAGTATGCAGAAATTCCATATTTGAAACAAATACTTAATTATTAATAATACATTGATATATACTATTTAAGTTAGTATTTATTTTGGTATTAGGTATATGCTTGTGTTATTCTTGCCTTGATAGCTATAGTACTATTATAGTATTCTAATTTAGAGCCAGGATGTTGTAGGTATAGTTATGTATTTATTATTAATTAAAATTGATATAAAATATTGTAAAATAAATAGTGGAAAAATTTGAGAATAAATAGCATAAATTTTATCATAAAATTCTATTACCCGCATACGTCTAGAGTTGCATTTTAAATTACCTACACTTTATTTACAAGATACGATCTTAACAATTCGAATCGTAAATGATATCATTTGCAATGGTTAAAATTCTCTAAATAACAGTAACATTTATTACGACTGTTATGATTTTGATGGCATTCTAACAAAATTATTGTTACATTGTCTTCCATAATTATCGACTATCGAAATGTAAATAATACTAATTATATATTTTGATTATATTTTAATCTTTAATGCGATATCATGCGTAAGTTCCCTTTGGACATGCCTAAATTTATTTATAATAGATTTAAAAAAATTAACTACACATTAAAAAACCAACAACATTGTGGACATTAATATCTGTTACATTCTATTTTTGTTTTTCGAAATTTTTACATTTACATAACACCTCTGAACTTGGCTTTAATATTTAAAAAGTAGAAGCAATTCTTTTTTCTTCTGCTGCCACATCCCTAGCCAATCTGTGTAAAATCTATTGTAGAATAAAATTGAAACGATGGTAATAAAATCTTGATTGCAATCTTAGATCGTGAAAAAGATATGGGCACTTGTCACGTAGACCGACGGAATAACAAACTGCACCCGAAGTATCTTCGGCGTAAAATGGTTCATAAAAATACTTTGTATTTTATGTTAAGGACTTCCCTGCTTTGAACGTTTAAAAATACGCATTAGAAGTAGGGGAATTTTACTGATTATGATATCTGTACAATTGTTCATCTAAACCTGGCATTAAAGAGACGACTGCAGATATTTCTTCCTAGCCTTCATGCTGGGCTGGGCAACAGTGTGCAGTGGTCATATGTCAGTCAACTGAATATGTCTAATTTTTAATAGTTTTTATAACTGTGTGTTCCTTACCTTTAGGCATATTGGTCAGAGATTTTAACCAAATAGTTAATTTAGAAGAAAGCGTCGTCTCGCCTGTGACATTTCATGGCACTTTTTCACAGACACACAAACACAGACACAGACATACAAACAGGCACAAGTCAAGGCAAATTACATTTAGCTTTACAAGCTTTTTATATGAAAGTACTATGGCAATATACCTACTTAGACAATTTTATAATAATATTTTGTCATTTATTTTACTATTTTATAGGAATATTATTTTGTTAATTGACTATTATATCATTTGGCAAACGTACTATTTGTCTGTAATGTGTTACAAATTATTATTTAATATGTTTTATTACTATATATTTTAAATTGATTAAAAATAATTTAAACTGCTTTTCTTATCTAAAGAAATAATGTTCGAGATTCAAAACGTAGTTTGTTGTTAATAACTAGACACTAATCGGGCGTGGGTAGGATTTGAATAATGTTTTAACACATTTATTTTATACTCCGGTTAATGTTCTAGTTTGTTGCAGCCAAAACTACCGAGTCCGAGTAACTAACTAATGCACCTGAAATGACAATCTACAAATGAGATTTAGAAATCGCTTGCATAATTTCGGTCTATGCTTTAGTTTATTGACAGTAAAATACGTATATCCTGCTAAATAATTAATCATACTCGTAGTAGTAAAAAATCAAAATGATAAAGTTAGAAAGTTTATAACATTAATTGTTATAATAATTTATATAGAAACATTTCGGAAATAAATTATAAAACTTTAACAATAAACATAAGCTATGTATAGCAAAATATATTTAAAAATAGATCACGACAATCACGGGCGATTTTTAAAAAAAATGAGTTATGGTACTAGTTGCTTACCCTATTGAGTCAAGTGAAATGATGAGTAAAAATATTTAAAGAACATTGTAATATTTTGTTTGCGCATTATTAATAATTAAATAAAGTAAGTTGCATCTACATTATAAAGTGCACTATAAACAAATGAGATTGATAATTATGCACGCTTTGTGAATAATTTTAATTCATTATGTACAATGTGCAATATCGAACGTTAATCAAAACAATTTGCATTTTAGTTTGTAACTCGTGCACGCGTAAATTGCTTTTAAATTAAACTAAAATGAAAAATAAATATATACATAACATTAATAATCAAATAATTTATATGCATTATTTAATATCTTAATAACTTAAGATATAATTAAAATAAAGTTTACTCTCATAACTTGCCCTCGCGTTACTGCCCATTGACAGTTGACAGTTTCTTTTTTAAATTATCGACGTATCACAAAGTCAATGCAAATACTCGACAAATTATTGATACAAATTCTAATTAGAAAGACCTCAGGTTTTCGAGTTAAAAAATATTGTATCCCAAATTAAGATTATTTGACAATGACTTGCAACAATGCTATGCAAATAAATGCACTATTTTTTAAAACTGTTAGGAGTCGAGGATACGTACGGGCGTGTCGAGGACATACAATGCTAATGTCAGAGCTCAATACGGAAATTATACTGTAAATGACGGGAATGATTGTTTAGTTAATACTCCGTTTTACGCCATTGATGCCTTCCCGGCAAATTGTACTAAAATAAAACGAGTAGGTAGATAATGATTCTGTTGATTACATCGTATGGGATCACGAGTTCAACCGCCGTATTCGCAGCCCTTTATCAAAAGTTCTCAAACAATCTCAGTAGCAGAGGGACTTTCAATTTCTGTACCATAATTGTCTTAAATATATGTCAGATAAAAACAATTGAATATGGACATGATAATAAAAAAAAGTAATGCGACTTAAGGCTTGCATTTAATTTTTAACAGTTCTTTAATAAATATATAATATATTTGTTAAATATATTATATATTTATTAAAGTATTTATGTTTTTTAAATACACCATTTTCAGTAGGTATAGAGGTGATATTAAGCTGTTCTAATCAGTGACACAAACGGGAAGCAACTAAATAACCATGACAAAGTTAAATTTAATTTAATGGTATCGCTCGGAATTTGAGAAGTTAAATACGGGAGTTTTCGATTATGAATCAACGTCTATACCCACCCAGACAAACAACTTTTAGACAACTTCAAATAAATAAATGAAATAATAATTTCATTGTTCATAATCCAATATTTAAGTTTAAGTAAGTATTAATTAACGTATTTATTCGCGCCAAAGACACAGAATTTCGGTTATAAGAACTATGAACTTTAACCCTTTCTAAAAATGTCAACATTTAGACCAAAATAACCTACACGGGTACAATATTAATACCAAATAAGGCAAATAAAGCAATAAAACGCGATAGTGTAATAAATAATGGTCGCGAAATAAAATATACGCGAGCAAAAACTGTCGTTTCGTTCGGTTTATTAATTTTGAATCGTTTCGAAATATTTTTTTGTTTATCTGCTGTTTCATTGCTTTATTATATCACAGTTCGTATTTGTTCCATTTTATTCGATTATTAACGTTTGTTTTTATTTCGATTGTGTTTTTTAAATTGTTTATGAGCATTGACTATTAAATAACCACTGAATACTTGAGAAGAGACTAAAAACATAGTTGATACGCAACAATTAATATTGTAAATAAATACATTCGAATTCTTCTAAAACATCTAGACTGTACTACTCTATGAACAAAAGTTTGACAAAATTGAAATCTTTTTGTATAAAAATAAATTTAATAGACATTGATTTAAATAACTTTATTAGTTGTTTAATATGCTAAAATGAGTTCAAACGAGGTTATATATTATCTATGAGAAGTCTATAACCATAAATATAGTACTATATTGATATTAGTAATAAAAAACGTCTTATCATAATTTCCGTATAACAGAGTTCGATTTAAGAGCATTTGCTTTACCGGAAGGTGAACAGGATATTTTTAAGTGATAATTTTAGGGGCGGTGACTCAATTTTGACTGAAGCTAAATAAGGTGAAATCGTTATGAGATTCAAGTTTAGCTCATGTCCACCTCATGTACAACCTACCCAGCTGATTATCCTACAGTAATAACAATTTTCGGAAATCGTGGTCGTATAGATACTGAAAACTTTTGAAACATATCTGCAAATCATTTTTTTTTATAAGGCTCACTATCCACTAAAGCTCATTTTATTCAAGGCTAATAGACTAATTAAATTAAAAAAAAAAACAATTTCAGGTTTTATCTAATTATTATGATGTCTAATATTACTATAAAAATAGTTATTTATATAAATATTCATTTAAAGACAGTGTTCATTATAAGAAGATGTTAACAAACGCAACTCACAAGTTCTAGAAGTTATGCCTGAGGAGTATGGTCTGAGAGGATACCAATTACAGAGCAATTGGAATAAAAGGATAATGTTTGGTCGACGCTTGCTGCTTCAAGGCTAAGTTCCCCCTTTTATTTGTTCAATTGATATAAAAATAATTTTATTAATTTTGTGATGTCTCGGGTTATTCGACAACATCATTTAAATAATTTAAATGATATTACGCGGCTTACTATTGTGTTTGTTTTGATTAATTTCGATTCTGATTATTTTCGGAAGACATACATCTTTTCGCTGCAAAAGTTTCGAAACGCCTTTTAAATAAGTTTTTCTTAAAATATATTATGGCGCTCAAACGGTTACATTCAGATATATCTTAAATATTCATAGCGTAAAATAACAATAGGAATAAGTGACACAGAAGTAATATAATATGATTGAATAAAAATATTAACATACAATACTGCTTTTGTTTTATTAATACGTAATTAATCAAAATCAAAACAGTCAATGCACAAATACAAATACGCGATAATTTATATTGTTTGAGATTTGCTTTCCATCGTGTTACTATTTTATTATCGGGAATTTGACCTTTGCCCTTTAATTATAAAAGTAATTAAATTTTAATTACCTTTCTTTTCTGTTTACCGTTGCGTTCAAAGATAGGTCAATAATTCTATATAGAAATTTAAACACATGTTTATTTTTAATTAAGTATGATATTTAAAAAAAATGCATATTGAAACACCTACAAAATAATTATTATTTATCTAAAACATGATTTAATTCCTTTATGAGATTGAACGTGGCGTTTATTTTATTTATATAGAAAGCCGCGTAGTATTTTTAATATAATAATTAGTATTTATTTACATAAACAATTGTATATTATATATTTAAATTTTATATAAAGTTTTTTAATTATAATTAAATACAGTTCGCCTGTACCTACTGCATCCCAGTGTTGAAAGCTAAGTTTAATCCGAAGAGAACCGAATATATTTTACAAAGAAAAATAATTTTAAAATAAATACTATATTTGTAAATAAGAATATTACGTTAGATAATTTAGAAAAACCAATTGACATTTGTCAGCAATTAAAGCATTCCACGAAATAAAACATCGAATGAATGAAAATAGACTCACTCTGATCGGAGAAACCGCATGTATATCTTCTTAATTTATGAAATAAATAATCGGTGAATTTAGCACAGCACATTTTGACAGTTATTTGTTTATTAAATTTTGAAATTAGAACACTTTGAACGTCATTTCGAGTAAATAAGTTTTAGAATTGTGTGGCATACGCGACCGGTCACCGCTCATAGCACGACACAATTGACGGCTTTTATAAACTGTACAGTTAAGTGTTCTTGATTCGTTTTGTAAACGCTCCCACCAAATAGCTCGCCTGTCTGGTATTGTGATTATTATTATAACGTATTTTCCCTTCTTTGCTTCCTGTACAGTGAGTATTCATTTTACACTATAAGCTAAATAATTAATTTTTTAAAAACTATATATTTTTGAATCTTAAGTTTTGTATAATTTATTTCGCCGTGATTATAATATCTGCAAAATTTTCGAAAAGTCGAAATAAATCAATTGAAAATAAGCGCGATAGTAAGTTGTATAAAACCTTAAATTAATTAAATCATGTCCGCACAAAAACTCACACATCGCTATAAAAAACCTAAACAATAGAATAGTTAAAATTAGCTGCTTTTGCTATATTTAAAAACTCATACTTGCTATTGGAATAGTTGCTGTAATTTCGAGTTATAAAAGTTTATTAAGCTATTGTGTATAATTAGATGAATTAATGTTTTGATACATTGTAACTGAGTTTTTATTATTAGACTAGCAATTCAACCAAAGCAACATCACGCGATAATAAAAAATATACACACTTAAAAACTAACTCCCACGATACCGGCTTGATTTCTATAGTATTTTCTTTGATATACGAGTTATACTTTGCATTTTATCTATTATCTGTATAGACAATATAAATCTGGGAATATGCACCTCTAAGATCCATATTCCCCGGTGGTCCCTCACAGCCTTGAACATGCCATTGTATAAGTATTTAAACGAGACTGCTTCAATTATTTATTGTACCATAACACTGATGATCGAATAATCCAGCCAGATGTCGAGTGCCATGAATCACTTAATGAGAGCGATTGGATCACACACAAAACATATGTACGTGTCTCTGGCTACTTACACTCTGTAAATATGCTTACGTATGCCTGTAAATTGGCGCCACATTTTATAAGATGAGCAAATATCATCCATTGCAATTGTCAATTGTATTGTGATAATATAAAAATACTTTTTTTAAATTGATGAAAATTATCTCAGCGTCAATTGCTAATCTATATCTGTCATTCACTTAGCAACCAATGCAACTTGCTATTAATGTTTAATTTGATTATTTCAATGCAATATTTCAGTAAACTCAAGTTGTATAATTTTTTAAAACTTAATTGATGTCCAGAACCTCAACAACATCACCAATTTTCGACGTAAACGTCTTTGATGAATTTTGATAAGCTCTCGATAAAAACAAACAAACAATTATTGAAATATATAAACATGTCAATAAAGGAAATATCTTACTTAGTAGGTATTATGCATTTGTATTGGTTCATTATTATTATCATAACAATAGGTCTCGATATAGTACTGTTGCAATATATAGGCAGTTATAAACACTTCCTCAAGTCTTAAATAAATACTCATGTAACATTTGTTGATGGACATTAGTGAGCGCAACCATCTTTGATTTTATTTTTTGTTATGTTATAATTATAATAGATATAAATCAAATTTTTTTAAATTAAAAAAAAAAGAAATGTTGTTTTTATTGTTTGTTATTTATCGCAATGGTCAAAGATTTACTGACCTAATTTTTAAGTTTATCTGCTACAATATTTATAAAATTAATTGCAATGTTTTTTCGTGTGAACTGTAAATATTTACTTAAAGTTTATTGACCTTTCCCTAAGGGAATCGAATTTAAGCGAATAATCGATTTTAATAATGATTTACAGATAACACACAGATTCGAAATAAAAGAAATTTATTATGAAAGTTTTATTTTACTAATTAATTAGAAGTATCGTAACTCTATTAGGCATGGTATTCGACACGGAACTCTTATCGAATAAAATTCTAAGCAAAAAGAAATAAGTTTTTCTTCAGAACGCTTATTTTTTTTTAAATTATAATTTTTATAAAAATACAATAAAAATATTTACCTTTGTTTATAGTAGTTTGAAAACAAAAATGGAACATAATCTTGTGTTATTTGATGGGATAGTTTGGTTTACTTTTTTTTTTTTTTGAGGACTAAATCTGCCCCAGAAAATCACGTTCATTTATTTATTTTTTAAATTGATTCAATTAATTCAAATCATCTCTTTAATTATACGGAGCACTTTTATGTCTTTTGGGTAAAGCGGAATGGCCCGTCTAATCGTTCAAACTAATTACCAATATAATCACTGCAATATGGGCAATGGGCATGTCCATCTACTTATAAAATACTAACTTAATCGATGGAATAATTATTAATTACAGTTAGATTTAATGTCAAAGTTCAATTTAAAGTAATTTAAGATAAAATGTGCTCTCATTTTCTCGTATTTAATTGATAAGAAATGTAACTAATTAATATTCTTGTTTTGAATTATAAAGCAGAAATTTTAATATAATTTACTTTATTACTTAATGGTATTAGTTTTAATAATAATAAATTAGGCACGGTTTACGTAAGAATTAGATTGTAATGCAAACTTTGTGTTCGGTTCATTTGAAACTATGTGACCTTATATTGACTAATTTAAAAGACATTATGCGGCTTACTAGTATGTTTATATTGATTGGATTAATAGTTTTGCAGCCATTGACAGTGCAAAACTGAAGATATGTTTTTCCCAGTTGTGTTTTTTGGAAAATTAACATAAAATCCTTGGCAATTTTTAGTTTGATAAGATAGTAGAAGCTAAGGAAGGCTAACCTAACCCAACGATATGGTAATACTATTATATATCGATTCAGGAGTTTAAAACTAATTAAAGAAATGGCGAATGATATCAGTATATATTAGTTTGAAAACTAGATAAAGGGACTTTTTACAATATAATAATTACTTTAAGGAATTTAGTAAGTAAAAACAATTGCTGAATATAAATTATAATCGGTATAAATGTAGTAAAGAATGTTTAAAGAGAAAATATAAAATAGGTACATTATTTGTAAACATTTTTGCGTTTGAAAAACATTTCACGGAAGTTTGGTATTGAAGTGCGACTGAAAATAAAAACGTTTCTAATACTCATTTCACACTTTAACAGTATTCTTATATAAAATATTCACAATCTGTGTTTTGCATACTTGGTAGTTAATTAAGCTAAAACGTGGAGTCACCTCGTCTACAAACAGCAGTTACTGTTATGCTCGTTTTATGAGACGAGTCCTGTAACATATGCATGCACTTAAGCTTATCCCGAAACGCGACTAGGACTGTAAGAGTTTTACGTTTGAAAGTGAAGGCGAATAGTACAGTTCTGCCTACACCTATTTTAATCAAAATGCAAATATCTATATTCACTTAGAATATGTAATAATGGTTTGTATAAAAAAATCTTATAGAACTTAATATAATTTAAATTTTAAATGTGACATTATTATAGCAGTATCGACTCCCTCAATTTCTAATAAACATAAGTTTGTCTTCCGAATATTTTTACTATAGACCATACATAAATCTGTATAAATACGTGTTTAAAATTGAAGAGTTGGGCCTTGCTCGCGATGCGGTAAACCTCGCTGCATTTCCTAAGGTTACCTGATAAAAAGCCATGCCAACATGAGCGTAGTGGATTCACAAAGAAAATAGAAGAGTATTTTCGTTCTGGAATGTTTTACGATTGTATTAAGGAGGTTTGAGGGAATTTCGTTTAGATAATGTAATTTGTTTTCAAATAAAGCTGGTTTATTAGCTAAATACATACATTGTCTAGAATAGAAACTGTCAAATCTCGACCGGTTCCAATGGAACACGAACTAAATTAAAAAGCTAAATAAATAATTAAATATTCATTTGGACACGCAAACAAAATTACAGCAATGCATTAAGTCTGTACTAATAATTAAGTCTGACTGTATCCCAAATACGTAACTATCGCGTTAACATCTACACATCTATATAAACTATATTATATAATCAAATCAGAATAGAACAATTAAATACAATAGCAATAATACGAGTATAAAAGACGCGAACAAATTAAATTAAAACTCATATTAGGGGAACTGATATGCTCTTAAGCCTAATTAGACACGCACTATTTTCTGAGCCTAAAAACAAGTTTTCGAAACGTCGCATAAAAATATAAGCACATTTTACAACACAAACGAACAAATTGCAAGAGTGATAATTTGTTCACTCTCGTTTGGTTTGATGTTATAGAAATTAATGTTTATTCTTACAATATAAAACGTAAATAAAGTCTGCATAGATTATAAATCTGCATGCTTATGGGGTCGTACCATGAACTGTGCAAATGCATGCATCAAAAGCAAGGGCATTATTACAGACATAGATTATTATTGGCTTAAGTGTGAATAATATATGCGCTGTTGATTTCTCATATTTTAAGTAAATATTAGATCCAGGTTAATCCTGAAATTCAATTAGGTACTAAACGGAAGTGGGTATGATAATTGAGATAAACATTACTTGTATCTATTTGTTTATGCTTTTTCATACCATAGACACAAAATTACAATAGTATCAGAAGATTTGAACCATGGTACTCCTGATTGTGAATCCACAGTCGGTCTAAATCAGCCCTAGTATTGTAAATCTACTGTTAAAAACTGTTTTTCGTGATAATTTAGGCTAAGACACGAAACTCAGAAAGAAAAGTTTATTTTTTATCTGATCCATCAAAACTCCGTTGAATATGTAACTTTAGTAGCACCCAAAATAAAGTTGTTGACCTTCCCACATCAAAGCCTTGGCCTTTCGCGAATTGTACACATTATAGTCATTCGAGTGAGATTGACCGGTCCAACATTAATTTATTGTTGTTGACATAATTCATAATACACGATACCTAATACATGTCATTGGTTATGCATTACTAATATTACAAATCCATAATTATCTAATCAGGGTTGGCGTAGTCAAACTATTATCATAATTTTTAACATAAAATTATGTATAGAAAAATTATATAGGATCGACAAACTGGTCCGTCCAATACTCGCTACGATTTCAATCATTATTCTATCATTCGATAAGGTCAGTTGTGGTGAAGATTACACAAATACAAGTGGCTTGTCATCGGATTCTCAATTGAAATTACGAGTGTTAAACCGAATTCGAGCGGCTTGCTTTAGTCTATCTCTGCGCTCTTATGCAATTGATATCGTTGTGTGAGAGAGACAACTGACACACACTCTCAGCTAACTAATCTGTACTACCCAATAATAATGGTTAATTTAATAAATTTTAAAAGTCGTTAAAGTTAGAATGTTTTCTTAGCATGTTCTTAAGACCTATTCGAATGTCAAACTATAGGTTAAGGTCTTAATAATTAATTAATAACTTGTAATATGTAATAAAAAATGTTGTAATATTATTTTAAATTTAGCTATGAATTGACAACCCTATTTCAAGGCAACAATGTTGCGAAACAACTGCAATTGCGCTGAATTTTAAGAGCATATCGTTAAGTTAACGATGGATGTTACCACTACACCTGATGTTACATATAAAACTTGATAGTATCATATATTCGTAACGTGCACTACGTACATTAGTTTTATCCAAAAGAATATGCTTTCAATTCAGACAGGCACATATTTTGTTAGATTGCACTCATTACTAAAAGACATTAACTCAGTTTCAAAATAAACTTATAAAATTATCTATACTGTACATTTCAAAGATTTTTTAATAAAAACTTGGTCAATAGTTGGTTGTTACAGCACCTTGTTAACAAAGGTATATTTCAGAGTCAGTTTACGAGCTGTATACGAGTAGCGATCAGATTGGTATAGGGTAGTAGGTAGGCTAGGTAGGGGCCGAGCGTCTGCCATTAGTTACCTTAAATAATTTATGGAAATAACTTCGGGAGGCATCACCTGCTGAACGCGCGAAGGAACAAAATTGAAACTGTAAATTGATTTAGTTCAGAGGAAGGTATTTTTAAATTATAAACAAACAAATACAACATTGTTGTGAGAAATTCTTTGACCGTTTAGTTATTTATAAATCAATTAATGCGTCAGAATTTTATGATTTAATATATAATATATTGCGCATTTTTAATGAAAATATTAATTTTGTTAGAACAGTCAGACATGTGACCGCAGTCTGCCTGATGTTAAGCTGGAGTGCGGTTAATCGCACAGAGGAATGTCCGCAGATAGCAGTAGCCTAAACTATACTGACTGAGATGAGATGTAGCGAATGTACTCAATTAGGATGACACTCATCGCAGTATATCTGTTATTTCCAAGTGTCTACTTTTTCTAATAAACTGTATAATATTCATTAAAAACACATTAAAATTATTTAACTAAAATAGAAAGGAAATATGCAGAAATAAAATTACAAACGAACATTTCCTGCCTGTGGTTGTGGCATTGTTTTCATATAACTTTTTTGGTCTCTCGTGGACGGCAACCGTCTCTCTGGACTTGGACATGATAATCTCATTTGTTTTGCACGAACCCAGTAATTTGACAACACTTGAAAAGGGTACGTTTTGTTATCCTACTAAATTGACATTTCTAATAATCAACTACAAACATCCGATTCGATAAAAACTTCATTTGTTAGTTTCAAACATCTAACAAAAATAACAACAATACTCGATTACTACAAAAATAAATGAAATAATAAAACCGGATTATAATTTTGGTTAAAAAGATGTTTATAAATATTTATTTCGTATGAAATTTGTTTTTATTTATTATTTGTTTAAGTAGCGCTTAAAAGTGATGGTTTTTGCTTGATTATAAAAATATAATTTAATAAATTTTAGAATAAAATATGTTCTTTAAACTTTAATTACTTGCTATGTAGGTATACAAAATATTGAAACAATAGGAACATTTATTTTGGCAAATTGTTGCAATGCAATTAAAAAAAGATTTCTCAGGATGTACAAGTTAATGTTAACAATAAAAGTCACTATTGATTCTAGCATCAAGTGGTAATACAACCAACCCATAAATCACTAGAAGAATGGCAGTTCGGTAATAAACTCAATTTATAGAGGAAAAAAGAAAAGGCAATCTCATAGTTCGTATATTTTAGTATAGGTGGAACGGTAGAGCCTCTTTCAATTGCTCCCTTAGGAATTTAATTTTTTAAGTGATTAGTAAGTAATGTGTATATTGCATATATATTTTGCATATTCCGAAGAGTGTATCCTGTCGATTTGGGCGTACATTATTTTCCTTAAATTAAATAAATAATCGCAAACATGATTTGTGATTTGCTCTCACCTTTTTTATTTTTAACGATTTTAACGATTGCAGCGAGGCTGAGGTGTTGTCCCATTTGTCTTTTTTTGTAATGGATGAATCATGAACACAATATAAGGTACATAAAGTATTGTTTAAAAAATATATTAAAGGTATTAATCAGTTGAAGAGTGGTAAATAGAAAATAGTCTTATTATTATCAATGTAGTTTTATTTTAATAAATAATTAAATCTACAGTTATTGATACAATCATTTCCTGGGACTCAGCGTCAATAATTTAGTTATTGTATGGTATATTTTTGTAAAATTACGCCTAATTATTAATCTTGAACTTGATAAGATATTTAATAGTCATTAAATATTGTACTAGAATTTTAAAAGAAAATTCTAAGAAAAATCAATTATTAAAATATCTAATAGTGGATGACTCACTTATACCACAAATACTAAGAAGTTTTGTTATAAATAAACGCAAATGTCTAAAATACCAAAACCATGTGTATGAGCTTTGTAGTAAAACAAAAGCCGTAAATTTCAGTTATAAATAGAGTATTTATTATTATCTTCACTTGGTATTAATTACTCAACAAAGCTGTATCCGTTTGGACTCCTGACAGCGTTTTATACCTGCAAAACTACCATCAGTCGACATTGTCATAAATCTATCAGAAAATGCGTTTTTTAAATTTAAACAACAAAGCATCAACATTCCTGTCTCGAATACTAAAAACCGATTCAAAATTGCTTTCAACAGATGTGACATACCAACATTTTTAGCGAAATAACAAAAAACGGAATTTTCTTTTGACCAAAGCTTTGACTAACCTATAAATACATAGATAACATTTAAAGGCTAAAATGATTTAACAAACAGAAACAAAACAAAATTTACAAAAACATGGATACAAAAGCAAGTATAATCTGATAACGCCTAAAATAATAAATAAACTTATATAAATTTCGTATTTAAAGTTTCATAGAACTAATTAAGATAATTTAAGTGGATGTCTGAACAATTTTAATGATATCAGATGATAAATTATAATACATTATCGATTGTCAATTATTTTTCTAAACATATGTTTCTGCGAATGTTAATGTAATCATGATGAATTGTTATCCTTAAGTGTAGGTATTAAAAATAAAATAACTCAAAAATCCGAACATCGCTGCTAGTTTTAGAAATGATTTCACCATTTTACTACAGCTATTTTTAGCTTGACTGAGACCCAACCTGATGGTTTTGTGTGATGAATGAATAATGTACAATACAGTACAACATATAGTTACTCCAACATGGGCAAATTGTTATTTAAAAGCAAATAAAAACGAAAATAGAGTCTCCGATGTTTGGTTAGAAGTATGCGAGGGCCAATACATTTGTGGTTAGCGTGAGGGCAACTGGAAGGCAGAGGTTGTAGACATTTATCAAAGTCTGACCTCTGCTATCTGCAGCACGTTTATGTAACCATACAGACATAATATTCGCATTATTAGGAAGAAATGCTGGTCATGATAAATGTGTTCTGAATTTAAGAAAAGATTAGAACATGGTTTATAACATTATATCATGTTATAAGAAACTTTTCGTAAGAGACGTCTAGAATCTACGCGTAAAGAAGGAACGATGCGAACAATTGCTTTTGTGTTTGTGTTTATAAATAAAACAATATTATTATTTTTCGATTATTTATTGTTTCTAGTATCTATTTTGTATAATTCAATCCACTACATTTAAACATTAGACAAGTAGAGTCTTTTCGAGAAAAAAGAAACAAAGAATAAACTGTGAGGTAAAATATTAAAAAGTATATTAAAATACGGTTCACGTTTTTGTCGAATACAGTTATATTGTCAACCTGATGATAGCACTTGCCGTGAATGCGTGTGGAGAATTTTAATTTAGAAACACTTTTAAAATTTTTAAGACCCAAAGTTATGAGGTTTAATTCTTGTTTAAATTGAAGATGTATAATATCTTTCTCAATAGAGAAGAAATTAATTACGATAATTATAAAAGTTCATAATATTTTGTTTATACATAAGGCTATGGAATCAAGGACTTGTAAATCATGATTTCAATTGACATTTATAAATTATTTCGTTTTAAAAATAATTCTGCTACTCAATATACGTCCTTTGTGAGGGAGTAGCTAGCACATCAGTACGGAAAGGTGGCAGGGTTCGATTCCCGGTCGCAATAAATAGGTACTTCTACGTAATATTTATTTATACTTATGTAATATGATATTGTAGCAAAAAAGAAAGTGTATGTACATATTAGTGAACAATATAATGATTAAACTTAAGCCTGATGTAGAGCAGCATGTCAATGAATTAGTTAAATCTATTATTTTCGCTTAAGGTCAAATTTTACATCTCGCTTGAGCTCGCATACCACATTTTCAAAGGCAAGTTCAAGGCCAAGAAGCAGGACGACTCCAGAGAATTATTAGCATTTGTAAAGAGCAAGAACTATCACAAATGCAACTTACGTCAACACCAAAGTTGGAACTAAACAAATCACTCATAATTCTTCACGTTTGTCAAACTATTTGCAACATAATGTAACGGGCGACGACGAAGTTAAACGAAACATGCCATTTCCATTTCATTTACATGTCGTATTTCAAGATTTTAGTTTTTGCATTTTTGGTTTATTAATATTATTTTTATATTTAAAAACACTTTCTAGTACCCGTCTTATACGTCGTTTTTTATAGTTACATTCCATAACCTGTGCAGTTGTGTGCACAACTTAATAAACAAAAACTATAATAAAATGTTTAAATATAAACGACCAAACAAAGTATTTATAAAAACAAAACAAATTGTGATAATTAAATTCTCGGTAATTTTCCTAATAAACGTAGACCGAGCAAAATTCTTCGATTTACAATTGGTTATATCACGACTGCATTCCACCCGCATAACATACATTTTACGACATTATAGCAAGTCCGTGTGTTTAAACAATTGTCATACTATGCTCGTATACATGAAGATACAGTACAGATTAAACAAGATGCACGATTGATGTAAAGCTACAGAGCAGAGCAGAGCAGTCGGCTCCACTAACTAGATACCGACTTTATAAGACTTACAGGGTTCTTCCTTCCAATATAGCGTTTGTTATGCAATAGCTTGTAATGTTACGGTTAGCAATTTTGACATTAAAACCACTGGTATTGCGTAAATAGTGAGTGTTTTTCTATATATAGAGAATTAAATGCGAACCTATTGGTGACGCGTTGAATCAAAAATTGCGTGATATTTAATATAGCAGTAGTTGCCATTTTCAATGTTAAAATCTGCACTATGTTCACAATGCTTGTATGCTAGCTGCTTGTTATGCCAATAACAAACAACAGTGTAGCATTTAGCTCGTATGCTTGTATGTTGGCATGTGTGTAACAGCTTTAAAACATGTCTTTTTTATCGTTGTTATTTACGTTTTAATAAACACGAGTTTGATACGAATAAGAATAATGAAATCGATTATTATTGGTCGTTACATATTTACAGTTCATTGTTTTAGAAACTTCGTTTCGTGCAACGGATATAAAATTGAGGTGCTGTTAAAACCCGATACGTTTACGAATACTAAATTTAACATCAAAGCAGGAGCGCCATACGCACAAATAATGTTTCCATCGAATTATTCGAGATTAAAATTATTCATTTCATAACTGAGATATTTCTTCATAAAAGTTAATTTGAAAGTGAAGACAATATTTTCGAAGTGAATTACGGAAAAAATAACATTTTCTTGATTTTATGATATGATATGATATGATTTCAAGAAACTATTCTGTATGTTCTATAAAAACAGTCCATAATAGGGGTTGATATTTTGAAATTATTAATATGATAGGTTACTAGTTAGTCAATATTGTATGTTATAAGTACATACATATATGTAGGTATTTGTGGAACAATATTTTGTAAGATTGGAGGTCAGTTTAATTATAAAGACAGACTATTTCTTGTATGAATATACCAATATGTTATTGGTGAGGAGCAATAAGTAGAGATAAATGAATATCGATTATTAGGTCGACTGCTGAAGAGGAGTCAGCTGAGTAAACAAGCACGGATGCGGCCACATCAGAACGTTTGCAATTTTACAATTAGTAAAACCACAAAACCTCGTCATCGCAACGCATTGGTTCGGACGATGCAAACAAACGACCGATTTCGTCGACCGAAAAATGTGGTTTTATCAATGACTAAGGCATTTTATAGACAAGTAGATTTAGATAGAAAAAAATAAAAATTATTGATCGCCTATTCTGCACTGACAAAGTTTCACAGAATATTCTATGACGATTTTATGCGATTTATTACTAATCATAATAATTGGGACTAGACGAATACTTAAAGTAATTTAAACATGACTTACTTATGACCTATATTTTGCAAGAATAAGTAACTAAATTTAAAACTTTTACTGTGATTATTATTGCGTGTATTTTGATTATTTTAATTCGAAGTTACGATAGTTTTGCAGTCATTACAGCCGTGGTAATACTAAAGAAATTAATATTACGAAAGCTCATAACATTGACATTAAAATAAAATAGAAATTTAGCTAAATCAAAACAATGATATTAAATTAATTAATTATTGCAGTGAAAATTATCTCACACAAATCAATTAAATTGACAACTTTACAAAGTATGATTAGACCCGCATGTGAGAGGACAAATACTTTAATAATAAAACCCCATTGGCGGTTCATACGAAAACTTCATTTGGTATGAAAAGACTAATTTTAACTACTACGTTGTTATACCAGTATTTAATAGAGACCGTCCGGGTATTAAGGCAAAGGGAAACTGATTTAATTTCAAGTAGAATAGATCCTACAACAATATTGTACCTACTTGAATAATTTATTATATAATTAATTAGTATAACTTTGTTTGATTCATATTATTTTAATCTGATTTTTTAAAAGCTACAATCACGATGGCTGGAATAAAGAAATAGGTGGAAGTGTTTTAAAAAGGTGATTAAAAAGTATATGGTCGTAAATCGCAAAAGTCTTTTAAATTAGTGAAATCATATTCGCGAATAACCTAAGAATAATTTAAATTATTAGTACAATCTGACTTGTTTTTCTATTCTAATACATGTATGTGAATGTAGTCTATAACGGCGACGACTATTGCTGCAAAGATATCAGCTGATAGTTCTTTATGTTGCTAAATAAAAGAAAATGTATCCTAGTGCGGATGTTTTGAAACAAATATATTTAGGATATAAATACATACGTATACAATGTGTAAATTGTTTCTTTTTCTTACAAAGAGAATATCGCTCGTCACAATTCCAACAATTCGCGTAATTGACACGATTGTTATTTGTTTTGGATAGGAAAGTGATATTTGTTTGATGTCAAAACTCAGTAATTTGAGTTAGAAATCAATGGTTCATTAACCCGCTGTAAGGTCTCTTTTGTTAAGCCAATTAAAATATAATATTTTTGTTGCAAATAGTAATATTAGTTAAAATATATGTATAATATTTTTTATGTAATACCAATGCCCTAATTTTATTGCAATTTTTTTAACATATGTAATGCATGAAAAGAAAGAAGAAGATGTGCACAATGTCACGTGTGTCACTAACATCTACAATAGGTATACGTGACATTGCGTACTCTTTCTCTTTTTATACGTACGTCACTCATTGTACGCGTAACAAATGGACCGGTCATCATAGCAGTAATAGTTAATTAAAGATGTCTACCTAAAGTACAATACATACATACTAGTTATTCACGTTAATTTGTTTAATAAACAAGAATTAATTGTGATCATAAGATCATTTCAAAACTGTCACGTGGGTCGAGGTTGCACAATATACTAATGAATCATTAATTATTAGAGCAATAATAACAATAATATTTATTATTATAAGTGTGAAGAGATATTGATGTATGTATGTAAGGGAGGAAGTGTATGGAAAGAAAAATGATGTTATAATATTGTTTAACATGTCACGTTAAAGCGCCCGTTATTCGTACAGTCTTGGGATCCTCAACTAAAGCCAAGATTTATTGTCAATTGTCAATTGTTACGTGTTGGTTATATATTTGAAAAGAATGTCAATCGATTGACAGCTTTATTGAACACTTAAGAAACCTCCATAAGCTAGAAAGAGTTACTTTATTCGGGTGTAATTTTTTGAAACATAATTTTATAACTAATTGCTATATTTTAGGAAAACTGAAGTAGTAAAATGTAATTTAAAGACATTTAATTAAAGTAAAGAAAATATTTTTGACAACCGCACATAATTTGCTTTTTAAACAGATTTTGTTTTGTTGCGACCAAAGAAGTTTCCGGTAAATTTAAATATTTACATGGTTCGTTAAAAATTGTGCCTACCTACCTATCTAACGAAATTCACGTCAATTAGAAATGACATTGAACTTTAAAAGGATGATAATTAGATTTGTTTTACGAGATTTAGCTTTAAATTATTTGATATATTTCTAAAAATTTGAATAAATCCAAACATTATTTCTTGATAATATAGAAAATTATTTTGAAAAAAGTAGCAGTTTAAATAATTTTAAATGCAATTCAAAATATATACGTACGTAAAGCAACAAACTTGACAAACACTCAAGCTTTGGCACACATAAATAATTTATCTACAAACATTCTGGAGTAGACCCCGGCACATTTTCCCCCTTTTTTGCGTTCAGAGAATTTTGACGCGAATAATTTTAAAAACCACAATTGTGTAATTTGTGCTATTTTTTTTAGGTTAGTGCTAAAGGGGTGTTGTGAATTTCGGCTATGGTATTCGCGGCGCACGCCGACACCAGCGCGCGGTGGTCACCGAACGAGGACTGGGCTGGCGGGCGGGATTATTCGGAGTTACCATGCGCGGGTGCTACAAGAGCTGCTCATGGCCAATGTTAAATGCATACAATCGGTTTTGGCGACGAATTTAATTAAATTAAACACAATATTAGATATTTCATGCTGATTGTAACGGTAAGACTTTAGAAATATAAAAATTAAGTTTATTTGTGCAGGTGACTTTAAAATATCACAAGTAAATAATACTGCGAGAAAATGAGTAATTTTATTGTTGTTGTGTAATTACACGTGTTAAAATAAATGTTATAAGTGTTCATTATAATAATAAATGATAAGGTTATTGGATGGAAAGATTGCGGAATCAATTTCATCCGGTTATGAATCTGCAACCTAATTTTCATCAAATAAGACATAAACCAGATCTCTATTGAAATAATCATATAGTATAGTTATTTTTAGAAGCCCTTTTCGTGATACTATTGTGTTAAGAAATATATTTTAATCTTAACATACTATAGTTCAATTCGTAGTTACATTTATTTTAGAGTTCTCCTTTTGTTTTAGGACATTATAACAATTCCTCAATATAAAAGAAATTATAAATCATTGATCAATAGGTTGTGGGATTTTTACTAAAACTTCCAACGGAATGTTTGGAACAAATGCAAACGTCATTCAAAAACGTCTTCTAAAATAGTTATTTAGTATGAAAACGTCAACTTTTCTAGTTTTCAGTAATGTGTACACATACGCCAGTGACTCAAAAGTTTACGTTAGCGCTCATTAATTTCATACGCTTCAACAACAACAGCCTTACTTAATTTTATTTAAAAACTAAATTGCAATTTGTCATTAACGAAAATCGAAGTTAAGCGAATATGTAAGCGACCATAAGATTTAAACAACACAAACTTTTGGATTAACAATAATTATACTTAAACAAAAAAATTTTTTTTTTATTACATTCGCAGACCGTGACATTTTTAACGATCTTTTTTTCGTTTATAGAGAGTGTTGTCAATTGGTTTGAGGTTAAATTCTAGTTGGAAGTAGGACAATCATAATAAGTACATTCTTACAAATCTAATTGCAGATGTGATTTTAAGCCGCAGCCGTGTTATATTAGTATCTCTATTGTTATTTATTACTGTTAATGTTCTACTGAATTTATTGCTTTTTTATATTATTGAATTAAAGGAGCCTAGCCAAGTGATAAGTTTACTTACCAAGCAGCAGCGTCTCGTCATCGAGTGCCGTGACAAGGGAATCGGTGCAGCAGGTGTTGGTGTTGTCGATGGATATTCGCACGGAAGCGCAGTCTGCGGGCGAGTGCGGTAAATGCTCTGCCGACTGAGCCGACACCCGTCCGTTGGCGAGCCGCAGCGACGCCGTGCGCCCGCCCGTGCCTGTCGCCGCGCCGCCTCCACTCTCCTCGCATCTGTATACAAAATATTCACTTTTAATTATATTCAATGTTCGTACCTTTTAGAATAGAGTATCTAAATTCTTAAAAGAAATTTTAATGGAAGTGTTTACGAGGGTTATGTTAAATGTCACATATGTACTTTAAAATAATTTCAATTCAGACTCAGTTTAGTGGTTGTTGGTGAAACTGGGCATTAATTCGTAATATGGGATTTTAACGTAAATAATGCTAACTGGGGTGGACAGACATTATTGTACTTTTTGTGGTGTTAGAATTCCTCAATTAGTTAAATGGTACTAAAAGTGCTATTATTTATAGTGTAATTGTATTCATAAAAAGGCATTAGTTGCGGTTGCGTTTTTTGCCCGCATTGGGTTTAAATATAAATTTCAATCGAACGCACGAAGGACACTCAAATCAATGACGCGGACAACGCAATAATTAGTGCAAAAACTAAATCATAGGGCATGACAAGTTTGCCAACAGTTAAAAAAATTATTCATTCGATACCTAATGTTAATGACATTTACAATTTATTTGTAATTATTTATTTAAGAAGGAAATACTTTAAATGCCAAAATTATTAACATTTATTATTTTCGATAAATATAATGAAATATAAATTAAAATAATCAAAATACGACACGAAAACTTAATAGTAAGCCGTATAAAATCTTTTAACTTTTATCTAATTTAGAATATAATTGTAAGGGGATGCCAGATACAGGCACAAGTAAAATGGTATCATATCATCGGAGAGATATCTACCCTTAGTTTACCTGATTTAAGTTACCAACCCTTTACACAGGGAGGAAGGGTAAATCCGCCTTTGTAAAAAGGACACGGGTCAAACGACCTCCAAACATACATTTGTTTTATATAAGTTTGTATAACTACAATAATAATAATAATCGAAAAAAAAAACGTTAAGTTAAACTGTCTCAAATTAATAAATTTTAAAGTTACTAATGTCATATGACCGTTAGCATATTTTTCATGTTAAATATTACACGAACATTCTCCGGAACTTCCTTGCTCCACACATATTTTAAGACAAAACTTTGCCAAAAGCTAGTAAAATGTTCTTTGTTTAATACTTCCCACTGGACCAGAATATCTTCTCTTAAACTTTCACCATTTTTCTCTACTATTAATATTCGTTAAATATACTAATTAGTGCATAACGGCGTAACTAACTTTCTTGTAAATCTTGTCACCTTTAAGATAATTTATTTATATTATGTTCTAGAAGAAAAATTCTGTATATTTTATTTAGTAGTTCGTGTGGGTTCGATTCTCGATCGAAATTAATATTTATTTATAAATACTGATATAATAATATTATAAATAGCTACTAGTATTTTTGAAAGTAAGTCGAAAAATAATATTAAATTGCCAATTGCTCTATATTTGTTTCTTATGTGTTAAATTGTATTAATATTGTTATTTTTAAGCAATAAAGGATTTATTATTATTATTAGATAAATTACTACAACAAAATAATAACTGCGTACAACAATTTCGACTTATACAAATCGTAAAATAAATGTTATAGCAATATAATACATTAATTAAAGCTGTTAAGAGGCATTGTCAATTTATAAGAATTGCAACTCAAAATATAAAAACATTTCATAATATTTGTGTCTAGTTGAAGAAGCACTAGATCTTTTTCAGAGTAATTATTGTAGTTTCTTAATTAAAACAATGAATGATAGTCCTATTATTCATAAATTTTGTATTTTATTACATTCAACATTGATTGTCTTTTTAAAATAAACATATAATTATTATTTCTAATACTTTATTTAAATAATGTGCTTGTTTGTTTATAACATAACGTGGAAGCCTTGACAAACATTATAAATTAGTAAGTAATAATAATGCATTAACAAAACGTTGACGGAAAAAAATAAAAATAAAATGCTAATTTCAATACACAACAAATATTAATTGAATTTTACAACAAACCTATCAGCCGTTCTAAATATAGTACGCAAATAAACACAAAAATAGATCATCATAGATCGTTTCACAAAAATTAATAATAAATTTTGTTAATTATTAAAATAAAAGAACACATATTTATTATAATAAAACCGCAAAGAGCTTCGAAAACGATCCATTGCGGTTACTAATTGATCGTTTACAAATCTAATTGAAGTGATTCATTGCAATTGATGCACAAATTTTTTTAAAAGGCGATTTTTAATCAATAACTACCGCTTTGTTTTTTGTGTCCAATAAGATAAAAATTATCTAAATAAAATACACGAGGTATAATTATATCTCGGCAAATGTAATCGTTTAAATAAATATGCAGTCGATAAACGACCTTTACATCCCAATAATCTGAAAATCGGTTTATTATTTTCCTGAAAACATAAGGGGTTTAAGTAAGCTATTGTACTTGTGTCAATAATATTACTAACAAACATATTACATATTTCATAAACTTTGCTAACAAAGTATTGGTTATTATTGGTCTATAAAAAGCTATAACATGTAACCGAGAGTAATAAACTCTGATGTAAGCTTAATAATATATGAAAATATTTTAAAATATCTAATTAAATGTTTTTTTTTATTCTATAGATGGGTATTCTAATAATTCAAAATAGTAGACTTGATTGCGATTGGTTGTTTCTGACCAACTTAATAAATTTTTAAAAAGGAATTCCCGGTAAATTTTGGTGTGAGCTCGTTAGTTAGATATTATCTGGGGTGCAATACGTCATGTTCACGGACGATTGTCCATTTTCAGTGCTTTCCAACAAACCCAGGTATCTTATGCTTTCGTTCTCTTGGGATATTTATTATTTGGTAAAGTTTTAGAGCGCCTATTCACAACGCATGTTTAGTATTTAAAAAATTGTACGTATAAAGTATATTATTATTATTACCCATCGATAATACGCAGTGATCCAAATATTAGTAGTGGTGATTTTGCAGCAACAATTACCTCATAAGACATGACAGTACCTAATTTGGGATGTATGGGTGTGATGTAACTATTTCAAACAAATAAATAACGTTTGTATTTGAATTTTCAAGAATGACACGCGAACTGACATCAAAATTAGCTCAATAAAGTTGCACTAAAACTATTGTTAATATTTTAAAGAATCTTTAAAAAAAGTAAATATGTCAGAGCAAAATAAGAGTCAGATGGCTCCATATAGCAAACCCAAGTAATACAATTTTGAATTCCAACAACATTCGAGAATGATCTTGTCTATATTCCCAGGGAGTACTCTATCTCAATTAGGAGGCAACATGACCGCAACTGTCATCCACAGAGCTTTGTATTCAATTCTACATGACTACATAAATTGTTGTTACCCGATTTTGTAGGTAAGTAAGGCATATATTCAACCCTCAGTTATTAAGTTATGAAGAAAATATCGTAATACTGTTAAAGTGTGATAATGTATAGTCAAATAAGAAAACTAGTGTGACACTTCAGCTTCATCCGATTCTAATATGATTTAAAAGGGATATTTTTAAAAAATGCTTTCTTATGATAAATTATCGGTACTAATGGTTTAAAAAGGTATATTTGTGACAAAATTACATAGTTCGTTATATAATAAGTTTTAGGATCAGATATCGAACAGTTCGTGGCCGTGTTAGATTCTCTGTCAACAAGGAGAGGGCACCACGCAAGCTGGCGTGTGAGGGTCATGGCCGGGGGAAACCCACACCTTGATAGAATTGGTTGGGTAGCAAATGTGTCTATGCAAGTGATAACATAGAAATATTAGATTATTTTGATATATAGAAAATATTATAATAATAGCAATACAACAAAAAAATAGCCGTTTTTAATTCACGATTTGCGACAAATGCGTCTAGTGCCATCTAGTGCTCAGTAGCTAAACTAATTCATTGCTCACAGAAGCACGCCATCTAGCATTAAGTAGAGACATTTCTACTTCCAAATTTTTACACATGACGTAATGGCGCTGTACTGTATTTTTAATTTCAATGTTTAAAATTAATGAAAAATAAAACAAAGCATGATGATATGGTGTTATTTATGGTTAATTATTTTACCAAGCAACACATTATTTAAAGTGATTTTATTTTTATTATATCTAATTTAAAGACTGCGGTTTACTATCGCGTTCAATTTGATTAATTTAATCTTTTCAAAATTTGAGGTCTTCGTGGTCGCAGTGTAATTAGTATATTATAGTATATGTATAGTATAAGCAATGCATAACTATAGTTAAAGCTTGTTATTAATAACAATATAATAAATATATCTACAACTTTAAAGTTTGTTTAAATAGATCAAGAAACCGAAGCCTAATCGGGCCACAACAACAAGGTCGACGTCCGCGATCACTGAAATCGATTTTTTCACGTAGCACTATTACTTTTCATGCAATATCGAAATGCCCCGTTCTATTGTGACGTATAAAATATAATTCTATTTCATTTTTGAAAGCTTTTTTGTTTTATTTTCCTAAAAAGGCATTCGTAAAGTTCGTAAAAATAATTTTAGTGACAATTTTATTTTTAAAAAGTAATTTCGGTTTGTTCTGGATTTGTATTAATTAGAATTCTCTATAAATTGTTGTTTCAGACGCTTTACGAAACTTAATCTACACAATCATAAATATTAGTTAAAAAATATAGAAAAGCAATAAAAGTAATTCCATTATTTTAGTTATTATTTAATTTAGTTTTTCGTTTGGAAAATGAATTCAGTAGAACATAATTTCGTTTCGATTTTATGATTATGGTAGTTCACGCGATAGTTAAAAGTGAAAATCACGTGCCTTGTGCTTTTACTAAAGTTCAACGAATTCCCTTTCATTTTAAGTTCAACCAAGCTTTTTTAAATTATAATAACATGTGAGTTTTTAAATTTTATGTTAAATGCATTAGAGAAAAAAATATTGTTCGACATGTGACGTCAAATCTAAAAGGTCATATTTATTACGAAATTGTTAGCCGTGCATTGTTTTAAAGGAGGTAACTGTAATGTACTATAATGTGGTATATGTCAATTAGTACAGGCGACTAGAATAAGTCATTTCCTTCTAATTATTACTTCTATTTTAATTAAAACACATATAAAAAATAGTAAAAAAAACATGTTGCGTATTCTTTTGTATATATAATATAATATGATTGTTAATTTGGTACGTTTCTTAAATATAAAATGAAGTTCGATTTTCAGAAGTAAACACACCTATGCCTCCTGTCGAAGCAGACATCAAGGCGCCTTTGCTTTGTTATTAAACCTTCTGCTACACATACCTTACTTATAATTTTATTATTTAGCTGAATTTAACATATTGAAAAACAGTAAATCATAAAGAAAGTGGCGAGTGTAGCCAAAGTCTTTCCTTTGTATTGACCCATCTATTTTTAGCCCCGCCCAGGCTTCCACGAATCTTATGTATTTTATGAGTTTCTGAAAACTTTCGACAGCGAAATTAATGTGTTATTTTGTTAATTAATAAAACTTTTAAATAGAAAGTAGTTCTTCACGCGTTTCTTGAATAACATAGTTAATAAAATATACGTGTAATAGAGTTTCATTTATTTTTTAGTTCTTTTAGCAAATAATTATAACAACATAGCATTAATTTGTATTTTTAAATGTAAACAGATAACATTAGCACGAAAGAAGATATTGGCCGAAATGTCTCATGGTGAAGGTTTCTATTTTTACTCCTAACGCCCTTGACCTGTGAGATAATCCACCCGTTTCAGCCCTCCGAACACGCTACTCGCTATTATAGTCAGGGGGTCAGCGAACATTTGCTCTTTAATTTATTAATGTCGAATGACGAAAACTAGCTTAGTTCTTTAAATAATAGAAATATATTTTGGGTCCCACGTGACAGGCATTGCCTAGTGTGGGACTATTGAAATTCGTACTGTTATTTTAATTTAATAATAAATAAATAATCATAGATAACAACTATTTTGATGAAGATTGAAGGTATTATTAAGATAGTCCAAAATAAAAAATATTAAACAATTGAATACTAAACAGGCTTCCATGTCTGTTCTCATGTCTAACGCGCGATAATTTTTATTGATTGTGTGAATTAATAATTTTACATGCACATGTAACTCTATTTTTACATGTAACAAAAAATAAATTAATATGCACAATCTAAATATATAAAACTCAAACGTGACTGACTGACATAGTGATCTATCAACGCACAGCCCAAACCACTGGACAGATCGGGCTGAAATTTGGCATGCATATGAAATTTGCATAGATGTTATGACGTAGGCATCCGCTAAGAAAGGATTTTGATCAATTCTACCCCCAAGGGGATAAAATAGGGGATGAAAATTTGTATAAATCTTATTAGATTTATTTCATTCATTATTACGCAGACGTAGTTGCGGGCAACAGCTAGTCTTTGTATATTACACGTTTTCTTCAGTGTAAGTAGTACCAATACAGGTCACTCCTCTCATAATTACCTCTACCAAGGGACTTCAACTATTATAATACTAGGGTCTCTTTGTGTATCGAAATAAATAATTAAATAATTATAAAACTATCGCCCATACTATTCATATAGCGCCATTTGTTGGTGGCAACCTAATCGCTCTGACGATTACCCTCTTTATAAAGTTTATGGTACCACTGGATTTCAAGGTGGCCTTTCGAGGGTTGGTAATAAACTCTGTGAAATATTTTCTTATATTTGCTTCCCGTGACAGTACTTTTTATTTTATTTTTATTCGTTACCTGCTCGCTAGAGCCTATCGGTTGATGAAATAAAATTGAAAAATATAGCCAGCAAAACATTATGTTTAGAGGAAATAATAATACTTTAAAGATGTGAGGAAAATTTTAAATAATATCAGCAACACTGAAGATCCTCATTATCAAACGATTCAAAATGGCGCTACGAGAGAGTGATAGGAGTTTATTTATCTATTTATGCATACAGAAACAGTGCAAATAATTGTTACTATAATGTTAGCGGCATTTGAATCTAGATTTATCTGCCATTGTAAGCGATTTCACCCACTTTTACCATATTATCGGTCCATTTAATTGATGCACGTCTTATGCCTATTCCAAAATAGCAAATAATAAAAACATGTGAAATATTACGTAGCGGTACGATGACACGCTTTCGTGAAGTAATGTGAGCATTTCACGTTACTTGAAAGCACCTAGTACTTAGCAGGCAACTCGCTCCAAGTTGACTGCTGAATACGCAATGAGAACTTATTTAAATAACTAATATCTAACTATACCTTGGGTTATAGTAGCAATTCCTAGCGCTAACAATGTACACGAGGTTTGTATGAGGCGTCAAAAATCAATGTTCAAATTAATTAAAACGTTCAATTAATTAATTAAAATTAATTTAAAATTAAAAGTTCCCCGGCCGTGACCAAATTGATATATATAGACATGGCACAGTCGATAATTTCTGTTAAATATTTCAGACAGTAGGTACCAATCAGGAAGGTTAAGGAACAAATATTTGAAAAATATATATAATATTTATGAATAAAAACTGCAGATATTTGAAATGTTTGCGCAAATAAAATGGCGTGTTAGCACTATCACAGAGGCCATCGATTACCATTATAAAAATCTGAAAATAGATCTACCTAAATGGACTTACATTGACCTACAAAAAGTTTATCCTTTGAGTCGGAGTTGATTAATACTGTTTAGGTGTTATTTTGTACGAAAGACTGGAAAGCAGGGGCGTAGGCGGTGAGCAGTCAGGGTGGGCCTGTCACGTGCACCGACTTAGTCACCATTTATATTCATACTAAGGAATGTAGACTGAGCAGCTAACACGTCATCTGTTTCAATTGTTTCAGACGGCTACTATAAAGCTTCAAACCATCTGATTGAAATAATCAAAATTTACGTGACGCATACATTTTTAAAGTTATTTAGACTCTTGAAATATTAACGGCAACAACAAACTAAAGTATAAGCGATTGAAGTTGCCAGTGTGGTAAGGCCTTGGCAAGATGTCGGCACGTGTTGTATTTGCAATTCATAGGTACGTAATTCCCCAACAGAATTATCTCCTATCCTTTGAATATAATACGTGCAGAATGATCCATGTATCTTATATTAGTTTAGTAAGTTAGTCTACGATAACTGTTGGAGCTTATGGTTTCACAGGCGTCTGAAACGCTTCTGTCTTGATTTATATGAATTACAAATTTGTATTCATAAACGTTTAAGTGTTGGCAAATATTTCAAAATTAAAATCGAAAAAAAAGTATTTTTTTTTATTGGAAAATGATTTTTTTTATGAAACTGCTTGGGTATTTATTTCCCTTAATGATATAGTTAGAGATAGTTTTAAAGTTAAAAAAATAAATAAATAATTTTTCATTCTTTCTCTGAAGAGTTAACTAATTCGAAATCATCTTGTGGTATAAACCATATAATCTCTTTTTCATATTATTAATATCTTCATATTATAATAAAGCGTAAACGTAATAGAAAACCTAGAAAATGAATGAGAATACAAAAGTTTCTTGATCGATATAAAAGTAGCAAATATTTCTTGCGTTATTGAGCGTTAGTGCTTCTTTCCCGCGGCTGGAAATGCTTACTTAATTTCGTATTCTACTAACGTTTTTCCCGTCCCGCTCTCATGTGTATAGTCAAGTAATTGAATTCATTATGTAGCTACTCAGTCATATGTACGAATATGGTGTAAACGCGTTATAGTAGTAATAATCCTACTAATCTACATACATAAGAATTCATAAATAGTGTTGTGTTGATTGTTTTATCGTTGGCAACATCTCACAAATGTCAAAGAAACAAAAGGAAGGCCGTGTGAAACTTGAAGTTGAACTACGGCCGAAAGTATAATAAAACCTAAGAAATAAAATTCAACAAACATCTTATGTTATTTGCCTTTTAGGTGTATTTATTATTTCAATGAAGAAAAAGCACATATAATAGAGAATTGAATTGGTACCAACTGAAATTTTTGTTATCGATTGTGAGCCACGGCCATACTAACTCGGCTACGGTCTTTCTAATGCTGTACTAAATATTTTAGTTTGATTTGTATGGTTTATAGTTTTGTTTTACAATATACCTATAACAATATTGATAACTAATTTTTAAATTTTAATCGATACTAACGAATTGAATGCATCAAATACAATTTTGAAAATGGAATTTCTATTATTATTTTATTCATTTTATCTTTTGTTTTTAATTTCCCACGACACATGCCATTCCAATATCAATTACTATAAATTCTTTTTTCATTTGTTCATACCCTCTAGAGGCTGGCGTGAATATGAATGAAATATAAATGAAAATGGTTGAATGCTGTTAAATTAACGTCATTCTTCTTTAAGTAAAGAACATATAAAGAAATGTGCGGAGGCGTTTTGTCCCAATGTATATTAACTTTGTGATAAGAATAGAACGGAAGAAAATAGCCTTTATAGAGTTATCCTGAATTCTAAATTTAAAAACCATTAAATGTCAAAATACTATTCATACTTAATTTAATATATATAATGTCTTTAAAAAGAAGAAAAAAATTAGTTAAATTATTGTTTTGCAACACAAAATTTATTATAACTGCTAATGCATTATTTTTGTATTTCATAGAAGACAATTGATATTTAGAATATATGTATCGATTCTTAGAAAAACCTGTCCACTTCGCTGGCCTTTATTATTTCATGTATTCTTTGGCAATTGAAAATAAAAAAATAAAGTACATTTTAAATATACACAGCTGGGGACACCTGTGACGAATAATGGAATTAGTTCGAAACCCCCCTTCCCATTTTCCCTGTTTCGTGATTTTCGGACTTAATACTAATAAAAATACCTAAAATTAGATGGCAGAGTAGATCGATAAATTTAATAAGTTCTGTTTGTACAGAAAAAGTTTTACGAGCGAGCGTCCCCTCGAGACACTTACTCCAGTTCCCTACAACCCAATACTGTATTTATTAATATCTCTCACTGTTATTGATTTAGTTATTTATTCGACGAATCGTTTTTATATCTATGTTGTTCTAAATCTAAACGGAAATGGATCTTATAAGAAATTAATATAATCACTAAATTTATTTTGAATCTATTTAAAATTACTATAAAATTAAATCTATGTGATTTCAAGTAACATTAAATATACAAAATAATATTTATATGAAACGACAACTTATTAATATAGTTAAAATTGTTAAATAGTTAAAATAGTGTTCTTATTTTTAAGTTTAGTCAACCTATGTCGACTATGACCGTATTGTACGTTTTGAGCAGATTTTGCAATATTTTAGAATTCGACGAAAGTACTGATATATCAAGAGACGCTCAACCCAATTTACGCATGTAATAGGTGTCATTAAATATATATATTTGTATAAAAATAACACAACTATATAAAAAACATAATATCAATCTTAACTGTCAGGGATTGTAAGTAAATTTATTCATGTAGTATAATCCTCAGGATAGGAAACACATTTGGGTTAATATAAAATTCAAGATATCGACCACTTTAGGAAGCTTCATAAAAATGTTAGTATGGTAATGAAAGAAGCCCCCAATACTGAATATTAGATGAATAACACTGATGCTTATCAACTTAATGGTAAGTGTAATAGGAGTTTTATGGTTTTGTTAAGTATTACCTTTTTGAATACACCTGATATATGTCAGATGTTATCAGATTATTATGTTCAATGTGACCCATCAATATCTACTGTTATTTATTGGTATACATATATTGATAAAATTACGTGTAAGTGCATGTTTTAATATAATTTGATAATAATTTTAATGCGTACTATCACATACATCAATTGTCTAATGCGAATGTTTGTTGTTACAATAAGCGCAAAATAAAACCACATTTATAAAGACAACATTTATTAGGGACGACACGATGCATTCACGACGTAAACACAATCTGTAGCGGCTGCGGGGGAGGACGGTAGAAACATGAAAGTAGAGGAAACATAAAGCGGAAGCAAGCAACTGACACCAGGAGACAAACATAATAAAGCAAGATAACGGCCGGAACAATGAAAATAAACAAGGATGAGCTTCATTTGTTATTATGCTCATATATGCATGTTTCGTAGACATTTTTTAAACGCTTATACCAAGATAGCGCTTGTATTATAGGCATTGAGGTAATAAAGTAATTATAACAAAACACGAGGTCATCGCAAACCCACGTGTGTACTAACTCGGCCATAAACCGATAATACCTCCAAATAAAGGTAAAAATTTAACGATATGTACCAAATTACAAATGAACAAGAAACAAGAAAAGCTCAAGTGTGCATATAGATATAGAGAAGATGAAGACATACAGGTGGTTGGAGTGTTCGTGGTCATTGCTGTCATGAGCTGGTTGAGAGCCGGAGCGCCGCAGCCGCCAGATGGCGTGGCGGGCCGCCACCAGCCGCGCGAAGCCGTGTCGAGCCACTCTCGCGGGCGCTACACGCGCATCTCCTGGACTGCTCAACAAGTCGCGCGGTCAGTTCGCCCGACACAAATGGCACCCGACTTGGACGGATAAAGGAAGAGGTCGGTTAGTAAGACAATTAGGAATGGAATTGCTGAAAATGAACGGTAGAAAAGGAATCACGCGAGAATACTGTTCCGTTACTTTAAAAAATGCTATAAAAATCACTAAAAAATCTAAGAGCAATAAAGCTAGCCTAAACAAAGATATCACAACCGAATATCACAAGCAAGTGGCAAGCGAAGCTTCGTGGACGGCGGCTTACGTAATATTAACAACTATCTACTTATGTAAATTGTGCAAAAAATAGATCGATCACAGAAAAGCCTTATTATTAGGTTATTGTTAAGGCCTGCAGGGCAGGTTATGTAACGGAGGTCGCGAGGAGCATAAAGGAAGGACATGGGCGCAAGTCGGCGGCCGGGCGAACACTGCCGCGCGCGGGCTGACACTACACCCCGGCGCGCGCCTCTCCGCTACGCAGCTGACACTTCATATTTTTGCATGAGCCAAGGAAACGGTGCACTTTGTCCTTTTCGAGTGAAGGATTACGTGAAGCACTAGTGAAATAGACTCAGAAAATTCCCAGGATTTACGGGAAAGAATAAATTTTATATAATATGGTTTTTATTAAACTTGACAGAGCTTAATAAGAAATGCATTTTAATAAAAAAATATTTTATTAAAATATACATCAGAGTATAGGTAAATAGGTAATTCTATATTTTACTACCTACATATTTTATAGTACCAGTTCATATTTACATTTTGTTTAGCCCAAACATGTTCAGATATTTGGCAACACAAAATTCTGGGTCAAAATAAAAGCTCCAGAAGCTTATGTTATTTGGCAGTGAGCAATAATAATCGTAACGAGCTAGAACATAGCGGGCATATCGAATAAAACACTCATCAGCGGCCATTTTCTTCCTTTTTTCATCTCGGCCGACAGCTGGGGGATATAACGTAGCTCTTTTTGCTATATTCTTTTGTTTGTGTTTAGATTTTTAAAACAGTTGACTAGAAACGTTCATATTCTGCTTGCTAACAGTCAATGACGACGTGTAAATTATTATTTTTTAAATTTCAAAAAGTAGCTCTTCCTATTCCGGCTTATTGATTTTTATGATTTATTATTGTTACCTTATTATTATTAACTTGGGCTGATTTTATTTTGACTTGTCAATTCTGGCATAATTCATTCGATTCTAACTATTGGGGTAAATCTTTACAGCAATTTCTAATATTAGAGGTACAAACAATCAGATGAATATACTAAGCTGTGGGCGACTTAGTTTTATTCTATGTAATTGGCGGAATATGTCTTTTAGGTAGCCAGCCGTAGATAATCGTTTACAATGTTTAAACGACTACGCTATCTACGGCTGGCGAACATAAACCACGAAGGCCAGATGTAGTTCGTAGCATTGAAAGCCTTTACGAACTGTACAGGTAAGGGCCAAAATGTGTTACGTGGCTAATCCGCGATATCGGAGACTATACAACCATAGTTCGAGGGGTGAAAAGGAGACCTATTCTTATTCCCAAATTATTATTTGTTGTCAATTTAATTACGAATAAATAAATGGTTAAAAATCACGACTAATACAATGGTTTAAAAACTTGGAGATATTTGGATTAGAATAATCAAATTAAGTAAAACACATAAAATCTTTTAAATTCGGTTATAATAAAAACAAATAAACATCAACGGAAATACGATGGTAGTTTTTCATTTAATTAAAGTCTAGTGTTTTACCAAAACAAAATTCGATCTTAAATTTAGTAAGAATCGGGATCGGTTGCCCTTGAACATCGCCCTTTCTACTATCACAAAGGAAAATGCCTTCTTTTGTAACCATCATCGATAACAATGGTGCTAACTTTAGCTTATTGTTTTATAGCCAATAGGCAGGTTTAGTCGGTAGTAGTGTTTATGCAAATTAAAAAGAAATACTTGAATATTTTGCTAAATTAAATCAAATCAAATCAAAAGAATGTAACATTTGTTATTGAGTCCTTTTTATTTAGTCGCTGAATATTATTCAATATCATATCATATTCCTTCTCCTTATTATTTAAATTTAGAATTCTTCTGAATCTCTGAAAATTTATTTATTTATTTATTTAACATCTTTCAGGATTCTCTATTATTAAAGTGATTTTTGTATTATTAATTTTTAGATAATTTGAAATAACTATATTATAAGTATACAAACTCAATACACGTTTAAAGTTTAAAATTCTTTACTGAATAATGCTACTCACCGGTAGATGGCGCGCATAAAATTACTCGTGTATAATAATAAATTTTATGTGTCTCGATATGTCGGTTCCCTACACTTTATACTCGAAAGTAATTATTATTTGTAGTTTCAGTATTTCGAATGATTCGTGGCACCTCTATCATACTATATTATAATAAGTGTATATCTAATTTGTTTTTATCGTGTTAAAAATGTATTTACCAATATATCATCGTCACACAATCATTATTTCTTAATGATTATTCTTGTATTATTGTTTTTGTTTATATTCGATTTTATGACGAAGTCACATCAAAAAAGAATAAAAAATCATTATACATTAGTTCTTTTTAATTTATTATTAATATTGTCATGAAAAACTTTTTTAAAATGTTCAATAGTTTTATTATACAGTTCACATGACGTAGCTATTACGTCACAAAATAGTGTACTTGTCCAAAAGAAGCATAAGTTTCACACGCTACATTAACAAGATTCCCTCAATATAGGACCGGGATGACGTTACCACATATTATCCTGAAGAACCTCGGCGTTTAGGCTTTTTTTCCTCCCTTGCCCTACCGTTCTTCGTCAATCATCTCTACGAGCAGAACAGCGTGTTTGTTAGGGTCATCACATTCTGTATTGTTATAAAAATATATTGTACAAAAATTCCTTAACGATTCTTTAGTCTCGATTTTTAAAGTGTATAATTTTAGTAGCGTTTCAGTGGGAGCTATGTTCTAACTAAAATATTTTATACGATATGATATTAATTACCTCAACCGGACGTTTCGAAAGCTTTGCAGCCTTTATTAAGATAATCGAGACAATAAACTGCAAAAACCCAAAAATTGGGTTAATCACTTTCGTGAACATTATAAATGTTATTTATTTTATAATACATAAACTAAGAATTTTGTTTATGTAATTTATAACAAGCGTTTTTTTGTTTTTAAAATAAATAATGTAAAAGTCACATTGTAAAAAAAAACATATAAGTATAGGTATCGGCCAAGTTTTTAGGGATTCGACAGGAATTTACGCTTTTATCGACTACTATGGTCGGCAATAATACTCTGAAATTCATTTTAAACAATAGCAAATAAAATTATATTTTTAAAGTGTCTGTTATAATAAATGTAAAAAAAATATTGTTAATTATTATTTAATATTAAGCAATGAACATTTTCTAAGCTTAAAAATAAGCGTATTACCCTAAAGCTTGGACCAGGGAGCCTTTTTTCAGCCATTGTTTCCACCGTTCTGCCCCAAATTGATGACGTTTACCGACGATAAAGAAAGGGTTTCCCTCCTTTGTTGAAGTTCCGACGGCTCTCTTTTTTTTAAAGGAAATAATTGTTATTTCAGAGGTAAAAATCATAATGACTTAGGTCCATTAAGGGTCAGCATCCAGAAAAATAGGCCATTTGTTTATTATTCGATGACATTGTTTATTTTCCTGTAATTTGTTTAAAGAAAAGAGGTATTTATTTTTAAAGCAGTTACATATCAGATGTGAGTGTGTTAAAATATTTATAACTATGTTTGACTAGACTAAAATCCGACTTAATGGTAATTTAATAAAATTTTGACTGTAATATTGTCCAACGATAAATATTTTAAGTTGTAAATTTAGAGGCTTTTGAATATTTGTTTGTCCATTAAGAAACGTTCTGAAGTTTATTTGCAATGCTTCAACTTTGCGTCACGGTTTAATATGTTGTATAATGAAATGTCTCTTTCAACCCTCACACAGAAATCTGACTTACAAATTTCATTCGTAAACATCTAAATGTATATTTATTATAAAATTTAATCTGTAAACTGTTTTCATAAATTAATCTTATTTATGTGATTTTGCGCGTATATGTTGTGACTCAATTACACGAGTATTGATAGTAATATTACGACTACGACGAACTTTAAGACTCATCGCGACCACGATGGCCGAATGCTTTTAAAACGTCGAATTAAAATAACAAAAACAAATGCGTCTCGTTATTAAACGAAACAATAATTGTATTGCGCTATAAAAATAATATCAAAATATATATACAAAACAAAGCAAGTATCTAAACATAATTCTTTGGACATAAAAATATATGTATAATGTAGATATATGCATATAATACATAGTTCGGTGGATTCCCCACTTGTCAGAATGTTATGATATCACTCGATTTGTTCTCCCTCTTCTATTCTTGTTTTATTCAACAGACTTATTTGGAGTTTTGGAGGTAGTTGTAGGTTGTCACTCTTGTGTTATTTCCCTAAACGTGTATTTCTTCGAGAATTAATTTGTAATAGTTGTAAATTATCATGCATGATTATTAAATTCTGAAAGTCGCGTTTACATTTTCTTTCTAGAAATCCATTTCAATAATGTTTTCATAATTTGCCTCTCATCTTTAAAAGGATGGTTGCAAAGTTTTTAATAAGAAAAAGTCGTACATTTTAAATTAAGAATCTTGCCTGCTTTATAAGTGCACATACCTATATGTAAAAAAATTCTTCATCTAATGTTTACTTTGACACTAGTAAATTGTTATAATGCAATAACAAAACATATCATCTCTTCATCACATGAAGACTTATTATAGAACGTGTTAAATATCGAAATGCTTTTTCCCTTTAGTAGTATAATAGTTTGTAGCGGTATGAGACTTGATTGCAATGCTTTGAGTTTTATAGCTCGTTAAAACTTGCTACGTTTACACAGAGTATCTTATATCCTATTTCCTTGGAAAACGTTTTAAATCTCACGGTAATACTTTTCTACAAATTGAGTTAATTTTTTAGAAAATCTTTACAGGTATCCGATAAGTATTTTGTCTTATTCAATAATAAATATTTGACAAATGAATCGTGTTCCGTAAAAGTGTAGTAAATTTAAAAATTTTCATTCAAACATGATATATGAAAATCTTGGATACTGTGTGGTATACTGGTATGTCAAAATGTAGGAAACAACAGGAAGCGTACATAGTGAATATTAAAAAGTGAATAATAAAAGATATATGGTTTATAATATATTATGAGATATGATCAAATCTTGTTATTCGAACTTTTGAATCACTTCCATGTATTATATAAATGTGGGAGAAAAATTCAAGCGAAACAGTATATTAAGGAATTGGTAACTTGCCTAAAAAGCAGATATTATCGAAGGTAAGAAGGGATTCGTGACTCCTGAGTACGTGCATATATAACTAGACGACGGTCATCTTCAGGACGACATTAAAATGAGATATTATGATGAAGGGAACATGTTAGACACGTGTCCGATTCATTACATCATTTGTCATAAGAGGACGTTTTAATAGATTAAGATATGGGATTGTGATAATATCTTTTATGTTTTAATGAATGTACGACGGTTACAATAACTTTATTTCTAGATAAAGCTATTTAGCATTTACAGAAGTACAGAAGTTAACTTGGCATCTCCGTTTCTACTACGTTAACTTTTGTGAGTAGTAAATTATCAGACCCATAAAAACTATGATTTATTTATACACATTTATATGCACAAAAGTAAAATATAAAATGAAATAAAAAAAGACCCTTAACAATAAATTTCTATAAAAGGCCATAAATTTTAAAGTCCAGAAAGTACATAATGTGTCTAGACTTTTTCTCTACTCGTCACATCGCATTTGGCTAGTTTACGAGGCGTCGCGTCGACTGGGAACACGTCGTAAATCGCATATATTGGTTCATATGAGTGCTGTATTCAATTTATAATTTACGTTTTTTTATACTGTGTTGTGAAAATCTAATTTGTATATATTTAAACAGTTTTATTTATTAATATAAAAATGTCTAACTACTTCAATGCACTCACATCAAATATCAAATCAAGATTATTGTTTAAATAATAAAAATATGAATGGAATATAAAATATAATAGCACTTGAGATAAATTCGTAATTTTTAATTGTGTTTGTGGCTGTAAACGAAATCTTAGTCTAAAAACAGTTTTTTATTTTAGAAAACAAACTGTCAATTATTCCAATGTCTTTTGTTTGTATTATTGTATTTATGCTTTGGATAGTTGTTGTTTGGTCAATTACTGTATTCGAATTACGAATTTCTTCTAACATTCGCAAAATTTTACATTTTCTTTCAGAGAGAGAGAGAGAGCAAATTTTATGAATCACAATACACATTTTTTGATTATCAGATTTGATCATAATTCTTCTCTGTTTTCTATAAATAAATTTGTATTAAAATTCCTTATGATCCGCTATTTGTGGTGGCAATTGCCGTGCTGGTACTCTCGTTAAAATATTAAGAGAGAAAGGGGTATGCAGTATACAGCTGACGTTCAAGTCAGGGCTATAACCCTCCTGCGAGCTACGTCTGGCCTCATTTAACTGAAATTGAGGTTACGAATAACTTTGTTATGTGCACCTGGAATTATACCAGTACGATATTTATATCTTTTGCGAATTATACAGTCAATAAGAACAGAAAAAGTCTGCTAATTATAAGTGATGTATACTAAAAAAACATCAATAAAACGGCAAACCGACATCAAATTAAACAAAAAAAAACTAGATTTACAACTATTAGATATGAAAAAATAGAATGTAACTTGTAGAAACTAAAGTGAAAATAAAATTTAAAAATTGATATATGCTATATGTAATGAAAATAACGTAAAACTCAATAAAAAGTAATAATGATTACATCAACAAAATTTTTTAAATTTAATTTGACAAATCAACTCTTTAAGTTATTATTAAGAGATTGTTTAATCAATTCCTTTAAAAAAATACCTAAAAAAGAGTAAAAGAGTTGTAAATGTACGGAAGAAAAGCTTAAATATTTGTGAGTTCCACGTAGAGTGAATGCGGCGGAGGCGCTTTAATTAGGAACGTCTCTCCATTTCCAAGTGCTTGACACTAAAGAACTCTGTTTCTTTGAGAGACTCCCAACTGCAAGACCTTGTCATATTTACTTTTACAATTTAACTTAGAACGTCGTCATAAGATAAGAACTATTATTATTCTTCTATCAGTTTGGACGCGTGAATGAATAAAGAACAATAGTTTTTGTTATATGAAGATGGCATCTTAAATATACCCTTGGAAAGATCTAGTCTAGTTTCGAAATCAGCGTAACGACATTCGTCTCATAATGTTGGAACAGCGAAGATAAAAATTTTCCTTAATATAATTATTTGTGATATTATAATACTTATAGTAATAAAGTGGAGAAATACAATAACAAAAATATGGTTGAAATATAATATATAATTTCTATCCTAAAATCGAGGCAAAGTGGGGCAGAATAATGAGGGAAATCCGTCCGAGCATACTCTGCTGAACCTACCTGAACCGTATATCCGTGATTTCAAGTTTTGTCTAGTTTAAAATAGTTCTATAATCACAAATGTCACACACAGTTTGATATCATTTCAATTATTTTTTATTTACTTAAATATACAGTAGAAAAAATGACAAATTATTAACGGTTAGAAACAATACATACTTTATTACGTAGTGCAGTGGTTCTCAAACTTTTTTGGCGAAGGAAAAAGCCTTAATATAATTATAAAAAACTGATTTATATGTATTTATGAATAATCATATTGCAATGTAATATTACGTAATATTTAGTTGGAATATTTAGATGTAACCTTATAATCTCCCTTTGGTAGGTATTTCTTGCAGTATTTTAGCCCTAGGGTTCCGCGGAACACACTTTGAGAATGGCTGACGTAGTGTGTTTCTAGTCAGGCTTATGTATATCGCTGGGTCCAAAGTATCATTTTGGAAATTTTCGGTTTTTTTTGTCGAAATAGACTCAAAATATAATAGTCCATCTTATGATTTTTTTACCATTTTCTCAATGGTTTGAGTATCTGAACTCAATTCAACAACGAAGTATCTACACAAACAATCTATGCACAATAACAACTTTAAATCGCTCTTTTCCTGTAAAATATACTTATTTATTTATAAAAATTGAAGCATTTGTACATTTCAAGATATAATTGCAGTAATTTCCTACATTTTACATATAACCTTGATACAAAATCATATCATCAATAAACCTCGAAAAGTTTGATAGAACGTTTTATACGGAAATCGCTGAATAGGCTGTATTTAGGGCAAGGCGGTGTAGGTCGAAGGGAGAGGCCTCCAATAAGAGCCACTACTCTAAATTCGGATGTGGCACGAAACGGCAGGTGTTACTGAAATGTTAAGCCTTTCATACAAAAACCGGATATACTATTTTAATGGACGTTCAGTCCTTTACCTTTTCTGTTATTATGATATGATTTTTTTCGTACAATTAAATTATATTGGCTTTTATATCAGAACAATATGACTTTTATTATTGATATTTGAAGTTATTTGCAAACAATATAGTGTTTACTGTAATTAATTTAAACTAACGATTTGCAAGGGTAATAGCTATTATTCTATAAACATAAATAGTCAATTTGAACGTGTGATATTAGTTTTCGCATAGAATGCATTTTATATATTGTATTCTATGATATATTCAACTCAAAGGAAAAAAAAATAGCCAAATGCATGCTCTCAACAAAATAAAATAGGAATAATCGCCTGTCGTAGTATTTAGTACAAAACAAAATCTAATAAATTCTAAAGTATGTAAATAAATTGTAATTTGTCCTATTTTTAAACATTGTCATAAAAGAGATATCTGACTTGTATAACGATGTCTGTAGAGATATTGACTTTTTTTAAAGTTGAAACAATAAGAAATTTTTCTTAAACTTATTTTAGTTTAAGCAAAAGTAAACTCACAAAACCCAAAACAAAAGATTTCTTATAAATAATGTACGAGTATTAATACATTTATTTATGTAACCCTTAGGTGAGCGATTTTACATTGATATTGCGATTTATTTCAATCTCATTCGAATCAATAAGATTTAATGGGTTTTAAGAAAATAAATACTCACTGGGACCTACCAAATTGTATTAAGAGATCGCTTGGACGAATCACAATTCCTGAGCGAACTTGAATAGAACTTCACATATGAGCATATACAACAAAATTTTACCTAGTATTTTAAAACTGTATTTCAATCCCTTAAAGTTCAAATTTGTAGTCTGTAAGATGTGCCTATATCTAAGACATCGGTATCGCACACTAGCAGTAGAGTACGGGAGATTTTATTGTGGGATCAGATACCGATTTTGTAAAATTTGGGTCACCTGCTACCTCACTCTTGTTTCGAGCAAATCTGTTAGACAAATAAACGACAAACTTAGTTTAACTATTGACAAAGAAAGTGGTATGCTTTGTTTTATCAAACTATGTCGTTACGCCTGAAGTATTTATTAAACTATTTGTCGATTTTGTCTCATTTAACGCGCCACAACAATTCCTAATGTTTTCTCTTGATATTTAACTCAATGGCAGTTTATGATAAATTCATTCAACACAGTCGCGTGTTAGTCATAATAAAACTTGTTTGCGTGCAGCCTTACTGAAGATTATGAATGTTTACCGACACTATACCTCAGTATCATAAATTCAACTTTAAAACAAGGAACCATATATAACATACTATTTACTTTTGGGATTATTTAAATGGAAAAGAATACACAACGAACAATAATTTTTACATGTAGTTTATAATCTCACTAGCTTTCTTTGCCATCGCTTAATATTACTAATCCTTTTTTTCTTCTATAACATTCAATTGATTGTCTGGAATGGATTCTAATACTTCGCCAATTTGTATTGTATGCGCTATAAATAAGCAATAAAGTATTTATTATTATTATTATTATTAGAAGGTGAAATGGAGTTTTAATATTAAAAAAATGTTTAACTTAGGTACATCTGTGGTTGAGATACCAGCCTTAAATGGAATGAATTGTTATTCTAACTTATGTTGCCAATAATTATCTTTAAATTGGTTATGAACCTTCCGAGAAGGTTTGGGTTAATAGGTACAATCAATCTAATTCGAAATAAATTAGCTGTTTCTATTGACTCTTAAACAGGCCCTAGTTATTTACAACAACAAAAAATAGTGTTAAAACGACGAAAGTTAATAACCTAGTCGTTTTTAACTGACAGGGTTGTCAATCTAGACGATGCTTCAAGTCGATATAGCAAAGCGAATGTTGCTTCTGACATGTATCTATGGTAGCAGATGTCTCCGCTTATGGACCACACTCGTCAGACGGACTTTTCAAAAATAACATTTACGGCTTTGGCGAAGATTTACATACAAATTAAACATTTCATTGTAGTTTAATGTAAATTTAAAATATACAGTTACATTTATTAATTTTAGATTTACTTTTACAATATTAATAACAATAAAAATCATGTATATTAAGAAAGAAATTATAAAAGTATATAATTTACCAAATTGAAGCCTTTGTTTTTGGTTATGTTTATTTGGCATTATATTTGTACCTTTAAAGAATATAAAGAAGGTATCAGTCAAAATTTTCTGCCGATCTTCTGCCGAGAGTTAATTCTATAAGTATTAAAATGCGTCCGTACATTTTGATTTTACTAAAGAGTCATTTGAAGTTTGTAATGAATCCGCCATTTATATAAATTATAGCATAATTTGTTGAAGTACTTTCAGAAACCGTAAGACACTCGAAAAGCCTTTCTTTTTAATAGTTCTTTCTATTCGAGGCTATTTCTTTATATTTATCCTTTAATTTAATATTTTGTTTTTATTTTAAATAATTATTAAAATTTAATAAGTTTTCTTTCATTAAAGACAAATGGATTGTTGCCTATCTTTTGTTCTATCTATTGTTGTCTAGTCTTTAGTTTTTTCCGTAATTATTTTACTCGTATTGGCATGTTTCCTAATTTTAAAACTATAAATCATTATTAAAAATAATAAAAACGGTCATTTACTTAATATATTAATATTAATAATATTAAAAAATAGTTTGAGGAACACAAGTTAAAGAAAATATATATACGAGAATTACTTTTTCAAATGCGACTTTTCAAGCCGTCATAGAAAGCTACCTAGAATTCTTTTAATTATACTAAAACATGTCCGCGAATAACTTTTGATGTAATTTCTTAAGAGTAAATATAATATTTTATACTTTTATTTATTTTACTAAAGGAAAAATTCAACGTATAACGAGTCGCTACTGTATCAGTAGTAACTGCTTGGGCCGCGGATTAAAGAACATTAAAAAGGCCATCAACTCTCTGCAAACTCCGAACATAGTTCGAGAGCTATCACTTACATTTTAATGACACTCATTACCTCATATAACTTGTTGGTACAAATAACATTTTAAAATCAAACATAGATGTATATAACCTAATTCTAAACTGTTATGTATTTACGCGTGTAATTCGATTATTAATGGTCTCTAAAGGAGAAAAGACAATGACAGCTCTTATTATATATTATTTGATGTTAAAGCTAGTGTGAAGACTTCCGCTATAAATAACAGGTCATCAAGCAGCAGTCGTCGACGTTATGCTGACTTGATGAGACGAGATAAGCATACTATACAATAGCTAGGTGAACATTTCAAAATTATATCCCCATACAAAAGTATGATGTTTTAGAGCATAATAATAAAATACTATAAAAACAACTGTAGATGTAGTAAAAAAGTCGATCACAATAAAAATAACTTTTAATAATAATAATAACTTTTTAAACGCCACGAGCTCTTATACTATCAGGGCGTGAGACCGTAGCGGCAGTGTCGAAGCTTTGGAAACTTGCCACAGAGATGCACCAGCTTGCTACAAGAAGACATTATTCTCCAGCAACCCGTCATTATTTTGCTCTAGTTACGTGTTTTCTTAGTAACTATAAAGCAACTGTTTGATTTAAAACAAGCGAGAGTTTATTGTTTTGTTAATAATATCAATAAGTTTACACAATATTGTATTGTAAAAGTTTGAGTTCCAGTAATAATAAAAGTAAATGTATTTTAAAATGATTAATAAATAATTTAATAACATTAAATTAATATTCGTGTATCTGCTGAAGTGACCCGAGCAAGTGATCAGCTTTTTTTTCTACTAAATTTTTGTGCACGTCTATGATGGTTGTAACAACAGAAGTATTTAAACGTTCGTATTGGGCGTGTGTTCAATGCAAATTGTCGTTTCAGTAATCAAAGACTATGTTGAAACAGCAACTAGAATTTCAGGGTAAACATTATTTGATCACAATATCTATATAATGGCCCAATTTTCAAATCAATTGAAACTCAATGTCGTTCGACAAATTCTATGTCGTACTTAATCAAATCTGCATAGCGAGTACAATTTAAATTTTAGTGGCGACATCCGACAGCAGTTTGAATAAGCGAACAGGCGCAATGTTGCGATTATACAGTATTTTGTGAAGGTGTATTTTACTTTCAATAAATAAATTTTTGTTTTAATACCATGATTAGTAAAAGTTTAAAAGGCGCTGGTAAGAGCCACAGGCGAAACTCAGCTCAACCAAAGTATTGCTTCGAGGTGTGTTGTCTGTTTGACAGTTAAAAACACTTTTTAAACTGTTCTTCCTTAAGCAATATAAACCTAAGATTGCTATTAAGTGTGTATTTTTTAAATGCCTGTAGTAAACTGACGCACATATGAAAATATCGGAATAATGAGGTTTGTTAGCCCACGGTTGATTTATTTTCTTATTTTTAATCTACGTTACGCTGAGGTCCTGAATTCAATTTCCAGTCACATTTATTTATAAATATATTACAAATTTAACATAATTTTTAAAAAAGCTATAAGCGTGTATTATGTTTATCCTGATACATATAGGGTATTCTAGTTTGAGGCCCTGGTACTGTATATGTACAATATGTATTTTTATATTATTGAATTAAGTTATCAATTAAAAAAAATATTTCCATAGATAACACACTTTAGAGAGGACGTTGAAATAAAGTTTGAATCTAGTTTTGCGACACATGTAACCGACCAGAAGGCTCGGAACTTTGGTATTGGGATCGCTCAAGTTCTGCGTAGCGGCTGTCAGGTACTGAAGTTATCAAAATATGTTTCTGCTGAAACTAGTGTACTACGCTCGATGGAATATTCATAGGGTTACGACAATTTACATGATTTTCATTATGATTAAAGCTTCTATGCAAAATTGGGAAAGCCTACGGGGGCAATTTGGAAACTGTGTTGGCCTATGAATACTTATTACCCATGTATTATTACAATTTACAATCGATCCGCGATGTTGTCTCCTAACGTACCCCTGATCCTTCAATGTCTATTATTAATTTCAAATATATATTTTTCATTCTATCTCTTATGATTTCACTTATTATCTGGTACAGTCAACGCCAAAAATATCAAGATGAAACAATTGTTCAAAATAATTTACACAAATAAGAGTTGTTTCATTGGCTTATATCTTAATACACACACATGCAGCTGTTATTGTTTAATGAATTTTGTCTCATTGAAATAAAGATCAATGTTATTTTAAATAAACAAGGTTAAATTATGCATTTGTTTTGTTTAAAAAAACTTTAATGTGCAATAAAGCAATAAATAATTTGAATTCGAAATAATTAATTAACCTAGAATTCTCAATTTTAGCTTCAGAGTGCATGATGCAATGATTCTAAACCATTCTAGTAATATTATGTATTTAGAATAAGTAATTTGATGTTTTTTTCTTCTACCTAAATATAATATAATTATGCTAGTAATTAATATTCTTTTAAAACTTTCAACTAAAAAAATTTAGCTTTTTAAAAAAAAGAGTTGACAGAGGCTTAACAAGGCCAAAGGTCACCTCAATTAACAAAATTATAGACTTTTTTGCAAAGAAAACCACAGCCTCCACTCTTATCTGGCCGGTTTTCATAAATTATGACAACCCTGCCTAGTGATGTACCTCGTGTCCGGTTGCATATTCAGTTATCGAGCGTGCTGTCCCCATTGGCGGGGCGCCAAATTGGCCTTCGCTTAGTTTGTACTCAAAACCACACAACTGATTATACGAACTATCAGTTATGACCTTTATCATAACAAAAATAACATTCAAAATATCAATACGGGAACAAATTAAAATGTTCTCAAATTTGCCAAGCGAGTACATAATTGTTCGGCTGATGAACGCGTTGAAAACAAGGTTAGATTAATATTCAGGTTGTTTTCATTTAGAAATGCTGCGAGGGTGCGATTTGGGGCCCAATTTTCGCTTATTTTGTCATCTGACACGACTTTTGGTGAATTCGTTTTTTATTTGACTTGCTATTCATTTTTATCAGCACAAAAATATATATTCGAATGTGTGTAAAAAGTTGATCATTTTTTTGTAAATTTAAATATTATTTTAATATTACCTACAACAAATGATTGTTTCAATTTATTTAAGAGATCCTTCTATAAGCTTCTACATATACGTACCAAAATCGACCGTGTTTCAGCTACAATTGAATTTGAACTTACCTGGAAACAAAAAACAAACATTAGTAAATAAAAAACGAGTCAGAATATTTCAATTTTCAGTGCCGATGGATTAAAAAGAAACAATGAACGACTTGGGCGTCATTATTTTTTATAATCTACACCTTTTGTTTCTTTTGTACACGAGTCTCATTAATGATTGAACGAAACGGGTCGTGAATATGAATTGTTCTGTGGATAAATTAGAATTTTATATTACAACTAGCTTGAGGTTAAATCACATATGGATTGTACGATTATATGTGATCCAAGCATCGATTTAAGTTTTGAGGTGTTGAGCTAGCCGGTTTAGTCCACTTTGTTTCCATCTAGGTTTGTTTATTTTTTTAGTAATTAGAAACTTTATTTTCAAGTTAGAAACGTTGTATGCATCTATAATATGAATTACTATATATAAATCTATAGTATATATACTAATATTTGAGTATGTTAATTATTATATAAACTATTGTTAGGCCTAATTAGTCTCTAGCAATATAATATAGGCAATATCTTTAAAATAAATTACCTAGTGAAGCGGCAACACCAACACCTAACTTTAAAAATTCAAGCTTAAGCGTATAAAAAGAAAATGCAAAAGGAAATGATACGGAAGGAAAATAAATAGCTTTCCTATAAAAGCTATTACGAAATATAAAAAGGAAATATTATATTTGCATTTTTCTCGACAAAGTGATGCATGTAAAGTGAAAATGCTCTAGAAACTGTTATAAAATAAATTGTTTAAAACATGCTTTTGTCGTTTAGTCGTTTATGTTTTTAGTGAAACATTTATTTATTTAAATAAATAACCAACCGTTTTGTACTGGTAAATATAAAATTCTGAGAAACTTTTTCAACAAATTTTTAACAAACTAGTGAAGGAATCTATTGAAAATTGGAAATATATAGAAAACTGAATGCGATTCCTTCATAAGTTTTTACTAATAGTAATACGGATTGTTTTACATGTAGTTGGTTTTGTGTAAACTAAAATTGATCCGATTAAATTCTAAACTATTTATTTATACATCCATACCACCATTACCTTATTTTAGCAATTAAAAAACATTAAAAACGAAAAAGTTTAATACCTTTTTAAAGCAGTTGATGTTTCAAATTAATCCCCTTAACTGATGTTTTCCATTGATTTAAATATATCGAGGGAAACGCCGGAACCAAAACTGTTATGCGAGGTTTGTTCAATATATAATATTTGTAAATACAACACACACATATAGTATGTACTTTATTATTATAATGTATATTTTAAAAGTATTTAATATACTAAACTATTGTTACTTTTATTTTAAGAGCAAAAGTAGTCACGTGGTACATTATTTTGACATGTTTTCTTCCATAAAACAGTTATTCGGACTATGTTTATAATTGATCCAATATACGAGTACCCATAAGAGTTAATTTACAATAACATGAAATGTATATTAAATTATATTTTTATGAACGTTATCGTCAACCCGAAGGCGGCAGTGACTTTCCGGAGAGGAAACAGGAAGTTATCTATCTTCCTGACCATCCTACGAACTCGATACAAATGACACTAAATATTAATAATGAATTATTAAATGTACATATGTATGTATATTCTTAAGTTTCTGTGTGTAGTTAATGTATTGTTATACAAAAATAATTGCTTACATGTTCATTTGTTTTCACATTCCTTTGTTTCTTCAAGTGTAATTAATTTGTAGCAATTTTGTTAATTGTTTTAATAGATGCAATTAATTAACATGATACATTAGTGAATACTATGCTGCATGGATATCGACCTCTTTGCCTTTACTAATATTCTGTTGTTTTACTTTTTTACTAATATTTTTTGAGAAAACATAATTTCCATTTTCAATATATAGTAGGCCGCGAGCTAATCGAGAAATTCGGTATACAATGTTATTTACAACTTGTTCATGATTTACAAAAAATAACAAAATATACTAGATACATGATTTATTCTCACGTTTATTTGTAGTATTTTAATCCAACGGCAACAAAGCTATGCAGCTTGAACTACTTTTTCACTCAATAAAATACAATTTTTTAAAATATTTTATAAAACATTTCTGTGAGTGGAAAACACTCGAATAAGGGAGGGCACTTTTAACTCACTCATCAATTCAAGCACACTCGCGAGCGACACTTCGTTACATTTAAAATAATGTGTGTAGGTGGGATCTAGTGATATAGTGGTCACTTAACATAATTGAAAGCCTATTTCAAACAATTTTTTTCTTAGCTACTGTAGGGAATTTGGTGGTTATTTAGAGATAGTAGATTATCGATCTCAAATTGTTTTCCTAAACTTGTATCTTGACGTGCTAATGTGTATTAATAAAGATACAAAATATATGTTAAAATATGTGTTTTATATTTCCTTTAAAACCATTGAAACTTTTAGTGATAAATATACCATCTTACTGAAGCTATATTTGACTTGACTAGAACTCAGGACCGTCTGTCTGTGTTGTGTGATAAATTTAAATAAAAATATATTAAATATTTAATTGTGTTTTAAATTTGGTTATGCATACAAAAATGTAATTCGACTTGGTTCGAAATATTCCAATCAAATAAATCTTAAGTTATTCGTGAACATGTCTTAACTAATTTAAAGTAATTTATTACGACGAATTATTTTATTTTCTATTTTGTTTAATTAGATAATAGATAATAACAATGGTCGAGCTCGTTTGTTATTTTCTAAAAAAAAACAACATATATTAACATAAAGCTTAAAAACAAATGCTGTTGATGTTCTAAATTTAAATAAATGTAGCATTATCATTCTAAATATTTCTTACAATATGTACGATCTCGCATACCTAATAATTAATAAATAAATAGAGAAGATGCTTAATTGTTCAAAAAGTGTTTACTTGAGCTTTGTTCAACTAAAACGCGAGAACTATTGAATAAATAAATTGCTATCATTGTGTTTTATATCATATAGATAATGTTTAATTGTTATTTATTTAACTCATGATTAATGGATTTTAACAAGAAGATGGGTTATTATTTAGTTTATATTCTGTTTACAGGTTCATGTTAATTCAGGTGATACCATATTTTCCAAATGTTCAAACGAATCACCCGGTACATAAATAATACTAGGCCCAAGCTGGAATACTATGTATGTACTAAGAGTGTCAGAACAGAAATAATACTTGTTTTAAAAAATACTATATTTATTTATGACAAACATGATTTTATTATTATTATTATTATTATGATAGTTATTCACGAAATCACGATGGCTGCAAAGCTTCTGAATTTCGAATAGTAAATACTTTTTTTTGTTTTTACATAAAAATAAATAAAGATCCAACGAGTAACAAGCTTGTACATGCGCTCACCATTAATGTTTAAATGTCGAAAAATATTATTATTTATTTCGAGCATAAAAAAATTGAATAACGTATGTAGTGAATGTAATTTAAATATTCAGTAAAATGTACTAAAAATGGCTTATTTGATATTCAACTCAAAAAAATGTTTTACGTTTTTTACGCTAATGACTTTTCCTCGAGGGAGAACATACCTTGTTGATGTTTAGGAAAATAACACGCATTCCCATGGGCTGCGACCTTTACCTGATATTTATACAAAAATGTATATTTTTATATCAACCCTTACTAGCCCACTTAAAACATAAATTTATTTGTCAGCCATGCAATATCTTACAATCAATATCTTCAATAGTTTCGAATTTCCCTTCACTGACTCATCCTTTGCATAAAGAACAATAAACTATTCTACATTAAAGCCGTAGTCGTATATAGCAAATTTAAATAAAAAGATATATTGTTCCAACGTATTACGATATCCTGCCATACGAATCTTAGTGGTATTTGTTTTCGTTGACATTAACCTAAAGCGTAAAATAAAATAATAAAGCAGGATAATGAGTGATTTTTAAAATTAATATTTTTGAATAAGACGTTTGGGCTGACTACGACGCTAGCTTTATTAATTTATTTACTCTTAAAGAATGTAGCAAAAATCTTTGTAAATAAACAGTTAATAATAAAATTAAATTACAGTAGGTACATGCATTAAAAACAAAAGTTACTTAACAATGTAATAATTAAAATGTAAAAGGCACTCAAAAAGTTAGTGTTGATCTCGAATCGTTAATGAGGCCAAGTAATAAGTTTGTAAGATACTAAAAAGAACTATAAAATCTTATTGTAGTCGAGTTGTTTGCAATGGCTTATCTACTAGTATTTTTGTAGTGATGTCTAAGATCATTCACGAACATATTTAAGTTATTTAAAATACTTTATATGGTCTTATTAATTAATTACTAAAAAAAGTAGATTACTAATATTGATATGGATTATTTTTTGATCTTTGGTGACATGACTAACTTGAATTGTCAAAAAAAGTAACCTAGAGGCACGAGTAAAAATGTGATCGTTACACCGCCGCATATTAACGACAAAACAATCCCGCTTGATTTGTTCCACGTCCGTACTTCCAAGCGTTATTTTTCTTCGTTCCCCGCCATTTTTACTCGCATTTATCTTAATATACCCTTCTCTTTCTTTCTACTAAAAATTGAGGTTGTTATTTTGATAATCCATCTCGTTTTCCCGCGGCTTTCTAAGCGATGAAATGGAGTAGAGAAAGTTCCACCTTTTTTTGCAAATTGAAGCTCTGGAAGTGTTGTACGTTGAGATTATTAGGGTTGATAGCGACATTGCAAGTGTGCCATTCTCGACGAGTAAAAAAGTAGCTGAGTCTGAAAATTGTTCAGGAACATTTCCCTTTTATGATGAAAGTTTGCGTTCATTTTTAGTAATAATAAAAATAAATTAGTGCAATGTGTGTGATACATTATTTTTTTATTTCTATATTTAGAAATAAGAGATTTTACATTCGAGGAATTAATTTTTTAATCAATTATACTTTAATTCAGGAATTATGTAATTTAATATCAGCAGTCCCTTCAAAATTGTGCTGAAACACCTTCACAATTATTTGCTTTGTATTTCAAGAATTTAATTTAATTTCTTAGTAGTTATACCCAAACGAAATACTTGTCATTCGTATGATTTCTTCGTCCTTTGAAAACTCTTTCAAATCTGGAAGTTGGTATCTCTAAGGCCCGTAATCGATAACCTCGGTTGAATCTCACAAAAACTCTGTTATCAATGTAACTTTGTTATAGGTAGGTATGCAATAAAATACGCAAATATACAGATTTAACTTAATTACTAATAAAACTTTTGAAATTAATTTCTTTAGTTGTGAAGATATATTGTTGTTAAATGAGCCAGTTATAAGTTTGCAACTGTGACAGTTCGCACAAGGGAGCTATTACACATTGTTAATCCTTTTCACGCTCAACAAATTCCCTTTTATATGGTTTTATATGTGTTAAAACTACAAATTCATTACGAGTTTTGTTTCTATCTTTATGTCAGATTTTTGCCTACATTTTCTTATAACCGCATATTAAACTTAAATGCGGTCAGTGGATCGTTAATAGCAAGAAACGTCTTAATGTTCTTTAGTATTATTTTTATAGTTGAGCGGGGTGAGACTCCCTTTAAACTTAAGATAAGATAGATTTTTTAAAGTAGTCTTAATGTCATTGGCTTAATATTCCAAAAACACCCATACGTACTGGAATTTATAAATTGAATTTATCTATTATCATATTCAAGTATTTAAATGAAGGTGTTTATTCAATATTGTAGTAATCATCGCTTTAGGATATTTAATGAAACAATCCGTTTCTGTTTACATTTTGTGTCGAATAATACTGTTTCAGTTGGGGGATTTAGGGTTGGATATTATTCTGCATTCCCCCAACCAATTGTAACGCTTACCTCTTTGTTTTATTGAAAATTCAAATTTTGCTGTTTAAATTTTGTGTTTGTCCAACAATTATTATTAGCAAATTGAAATAGAATTCGTATTTTTTTTTTGTATTAGTTAGGTGACCGCACTTCTGGTGTATAATTAAAGTGCGGTCGAAGAGGGAAGGTCAGTGATCACTTCGAGCAATCTGCCTACGACTCTCTGTCAAAAAATGAGAAAAGTACTACGAGTTATATTTAATATTATTTTAATCATATCAACATTATTGCCTCCTTAAAAAGTACTAAAGAATACATTGTACAAATTTCATACAAAGCTATTGTCTGAGACGTTACATAGAAATATTATGATCCATATAAAGCGACAATTGAACAAGCATTCTGGACCATTTCATAACATTTTCCGAATAATATTCCACTTTACTTCGCAGATATAACGTCTAAGTTTCCTTGAAAATGTTAGGCATTATCTGTAAGCAATTTTGTTGGTTATGTACCGACATTGAACGATAAAATAACCTTTATAATCTGTAACAGTTGTGAAATAATAATTGGCTTAGTATAATAACTTAATAGCTCGTTTAAGAACATCGTTCTATGACGACAATAATGTACAATATTACCATAATAAAATAGAACGGCTAAAGGCTAAAACATAAACCAAACCTACATTTGCCTATGACCAGTGAGTCAATTGTCTTAAAAGGAGATTATTTCGCAAAAAAATTTCTTTTATAAAGAGTGAAACAAACCGAACCTATCGGTGAAAGACAGCAATTTTGGTACTTCTTGTACACCCAGTATTACCCTCAACAGAATTAAGTATTAATACTATTAAAATTTTAATTTCTCTTAATCAAAGCCATCTAAAACCAATAATAAATGCATAAAATTTGTGTGAATACATTAAGGCTAATATCAAACATTAATGTTATTAGCATTTGGTCTCAAAACTTGCAGATGAATATCAAACAAAAGTTTGACTATTAAATAGAGGCACGTGACACGAAGTTTTTAACTGCATTCACAAGTTGCTCATGACGAAACTGCTTTTGTAAAGAGCTACACGTGACATGTGTATTTGTATAATTGGACTCAATTTTGTTTTAATTACTACAGAATAGTGTATATACAACAATGTGAAATTAGGTTTTATAGAGTTCACGAATTGAAACTTTAACAACAATTAGGCGTAAGTCAGTTGTTCTTTTTATTGAACATGAATTTAAAATAATAACTTTTCCGGCTTACTATTAAATTTACTTTTTAATCATTTTAGTATTAATTATTAGTAATTGTAAAGAGAATTAAATTATGTAGAACATGAACTTGAAACACAGAATAGATCTTAATAGACTAAAATTCGATCATCATTTGCAAAACTACAAAAACAAAAAATATAGAATTCGCGAAGTAAAAAAAACTGAATATAAAATTAAAATATAATTAAATTTTATATTTAACAGGCATTTATTAATAATATAAACTTTTATATTAAAAAGGTCATAATAATTAGAGTTAAATTGAAAATGAAATTATTATTTGTAATAAATTAATCGTATTAAATGTTTAAAACAAACAACAAAAGGTGTTTAACATTTACAATAATTAAAAACCAATATGTGTTTTGCATTCAGAATAATTGTTTAAAATTAATTAACCTTTTAATCATCCTAATATTATTTATTCCAAATTATTCTAAAATAAATCTATTTCAAGCCAAAATATGCTAAATTAAAAAAATATACATTGAAGTACAAATTTGTTATCATCGACTCTAATAATTCAATTACATAAATAATATTATTTTAGTTGTTCCTAATCAATATTTAATATTACAATATCATGATATAATTTAAAAAAAAAGAATATTAAAACAAATTTAGGTTTTTAAATTACATTTACCTATGCTGTTTTTAATTTAATTCCATTTCATTTTTCATTATAATATTTTTAAATTGGATTACGTAGTATATGATTTATCACTATATATTCAAAGCTTCAGACCGTGAAAGAATAATGTAAAAATCTTTTAAATTGCTTAAAATAAAAACGCTTTTATGTTATTCACTCGTGCATAGAAAATTGTCTATAGCAAGAGTGGAAAAGCGAGTTCGGGTCAGAAGTCTGGGCTGCTGCGGCGGACATCAAAGGTGCCGACCGCTAAAGGCATGTGTCAGTTCATTCTAAACTTTTAACCCCATTGCCGAGCTACAAATTACAAAGTTAAAGTTACTCGAATTTATTTTCAGAAATCATTCCCTTTTTTCAGATGTTTACGAAGGGAGTATTTTTGTTCAAAATAATTTTTGAACTTAAATATATGTAAGTCAAAGGAAATTATTCAAAATTATTTTGCTTATAATTCCCACTACAATATTCAGTAATTCAGTCGTTGAAGCGAAGCCGAAGCGACAGCACGTATCCTGATGATGCCACATGAAGTGGCGAAACGCGTCGAGACAAATTACTGAATATTGTAGCGGGAATTATAAGCAAAATAATTTTGAATAATTTCCTTTAATATGGATTTCCGCAAAGTAACGCCTGAAACAACTAATTATATGTAAGTCATACAAACAAATTATCATTATAATTATTTAAATGCTATAAAATACAATTTTTGGTTAAATAAATATTATTATATGCATTGTGCGCTGAATTTAATATTAAAACTTATGCATATGTATGCAAATTTTTGACTATTCCAGCACTTTTATGTAAAGTCTTATATATTTGCATATTTTGGCAGAAAACCCGGTCGTAGTCCAGTCAGCGGTGGTCAGAGTCTGAGAACTCCTTTCAAGTTACAGATTGGCTTTAAAAACTTACATTACATTTACATATTAATCATTCACTTTATGTAATGGAAATCTAAAATTTATCTTAACATAAAAGATTTCTATTTTATTTTCGAATTCAGATTTTTAATTTCTTTTTTTTTAGAAGATTATAAAAGCGGCTAATACGATTTAGGACGATGAGCGATACTATTTAAATGTTCTGTCTAATTTTAGTCTCTATCGCCGATAACAGTTGTTTAAAACTACAATCGAATCATAAACAAACTGTAAAGATAAGTCCGACAGTCAATCAAATTATTTATTATACAGTTTCTACTGGTCAACTCTGATCAATCTCTCATTAAATTAAAAATTGTAAAGAGTAGTGTTGGTAACCTTTACAAACAATGCTTTAGTTCCGTCGTGACTGCAGTTTTTGAGATGTTAGACAATTAATAGGTATATAAATTGGTAATTAATATTATAAATAGTGTAATTATTAATAAAAAAACACTCATGAAGTCATATTCAATAAACGTACATTGGTACCTGTGATGATACCAGGTCATAGATCAAGCCAATAACAAGCAAGAGAAGAACAACCGCAAACAAATTCATCTCAAAGGCGATTTTAATAGACTTTTGTTTAACGCATATTTTCCCCTTTACTAAAATAAATTACCAAACTCAACCATGAACGAATTCTCTCTCATCCCGTTTAATAGTTCGCGTACTTTTCATATTTTTTTATTCTTCAAAATGGAGACAAAAACTCAATTATGTTATAACAGCGAAGAACTCATTTAATTATAAATGTCTACTTTGGGTGACGCGACGGTTGCCCTTAAATTGTTTCAAACAGAATCTGCCATCTGTTTCTACATTTCATTTTATATTTAACAAATAGAATAAATCTCCTTTCCGTTATTACACTTGCATGCATATTAGCCAGACTTATATTTTTACAAATTTTTAACCTGTTTGGGGATCTATATGTATATGTAAATATGATCATTTGCTGATATTTCCTTAAAGCTGCCAACCAATGATGATTTGAAATAATCAAATTAAATTTTCTTAAACAAATATCAAGTAAAAAGAAGCGATTCGTACATTATGCCCTACAGATATGCTATAAAGAAGTGGTACTAAAACCTATGATGGTCGAGCGGTTTTCAAACAAACTAATAGCACCCGTTAAATACTCCAGCATCTATTTCATTTTGAATTTTAAAAATGGAACGTTTCTTTTTTTTATGTAAATTGATATGGCACTCGTAACATGAGTTCGAACATTTTTCGTTCAAAAATACAAACGAAACTATTTTTGAACTAAATTAAAAATGTTGATATTTTTATTTTAAAAATAAATTAATAAAGAATTATAGAAATTGCAATACTAGTGTATAATAATAAAATGTAGAATAATAAAATGATGTTTAGAAACAGTCCCCGTGCGTTACCAATGAGTAAGTAATAAACGTGCCATTATCTAGGGCTGTCAATGTTTTAATTATATTTTGTAGTCTGTTTTAAAATCACCATATGCGGCTTACAATCATATTATATTTCTTCTATTTATTTTAATACAACATTCAACAAAATCAAAAGAAATGCTACAATAATTTTCAGACCAATATAAAAATAAAATGCGTAAATTACTACGTATTGTAAAAGTCTTAACATAAAAAAATAATTAGAAATATCTGTAACAAAGTTGGCAACCCTACACACTGAATGGTTTAATTACTCCACGCAATAATGTCACTGACATATTGCTGACAAGGGACCAGGGACCACTTCACCCGATGCCCTTACTACTTGCCATTCTGTCAGAACCTGCTGTCCATTTATTTAGTGATCTTGTCAGTACCTGAATCACATCGAGATTACTTTTAACTGTAAATGTTTCATCCGTCAAGATAATAAGTAGATCATTCGTCTCGATTTTCCTAAGCTGATGAATTATCCATTAAGTCATTATTTATTTCGTTAATTACTACACCATTGGCATAGTGATGATGATGATGTGTCCTATGTGATATGCCATTTAAGGCGTATATACATAGGCGTGCATATATAGGTATGTCCGATGTTACTTTAGTTATGTTTAGCTGCAATCTCAAGACATTTAGAAATAATATTTGCAAAACAAACTTACTGAGTTTGTATATGTCAAACATAACTTATGAGCAAACATTTGCTTTCCACGACTCTGCTAAGTGGCATGTAGGTTGCCCACCTATCTACTTAAGCCTTTTATAGTTCTAGAAACATATGAAAGACCAAAGAACAAAGTTAATTTTGGATCAGAGATTTTTTCTGAATGGAGAAAAAAAATTTGTTTGGAATAAATCGTAATTTACTAATGTGGCTGTTAATGAACTTTATATTAGCTCACTCTCTAGTCTCTACTTATTACAAATATCATAATATATATGTGAGAAAAGGTACAACGAATTTGTGCCAACCTCTACAAAACATAAGTTTTATTAAAGACAGTGGGTACTACGTTAACACCCCCACATTTCTGTATTTCAATTTAGGATAACAATTTAGCTAAATGATAATTATTTATAGTCAGGTAATATGATTAACATATATATTCTTGAATGGTAAATTGCGTACACAGTATTACGAATAAAAAACATTAAAACCTTTATGCGACTCAGTATGACATTTTTACTAGGTACTTTAAACTCAAGTTACAAAAGCTTTGCAGCCGTCGTGACTTTCGAACAGTCAAATGTATTCGAAATAAAGCGATAGTAAAGTCATTGGAATCAGTTTTAACATGTTCGAGAACACTAAGCTATTAACGGAATAGAAAGAAAAATTCTTAATGATTAATATAGTGAACTAAACTTTGATTTGAACTGATACACTTTAAAATTAAATTAATTACATAATTAGAATACTGGCAAACAAACATAAAAAACAAAAGACTACACAAAAACATTAATTATTATATAATACAATATTCATAATGTAATAAAATATACAGGTTGGTACATCCGGTTCTTCCGGCAGAACTCCCCGAGACAGTTTGTTATTCTTTTAACAAAGTTACTGTTAGAAGCTGGCTCTCAAACTTTTCCTACCACTAATTTGTTTCAAGACAAACACAAAGGTTTCCAATTTCATGGTTCGCTGTAATTCTTTCATTGGGTTTTGCATTAAAATACATATATCTATGAGATGGGATAAAAGGGTTGATCAACTGTTATATTAAAGTATGGCATTGGGTAAAATGTAATCAAGCTTAATTAATGGCCATTTACATTGGTCGTTAGTTTCCGCATGCTCGCACCCCGGCGCAAGAGATATGTGCAAAGCTGTTTGCATAAACACGATTTCTAGTTAATAAAATTTGAAATCATGAGCGAGTCGACGTCGAAGTCATGGCCAACGCGATGTCTATGTCTTGGTTGAATAATATGTTGGTGGAGTCAGGCTATAACTGTTATAATAATTTTTGAATCCACGAAAAATCTTGGTACGTAATTTTATTAGGTATATATGCACTTTGATCACACAATGTTCTTGGTACAATCTCTAGTCGAATGTTGTAATTTTATAAATATTACCAACGTTTTATTGCTTTTTAGAACTATTTATACAGGCCCATTCTAAAAGCTTTGTAGCAAAAGCGCCCTCGTTAAGCTCCCAACTCACCTCAAACAAAGTCCAATTCACTGAATGGAAGTTTTATTATTTTGTTTTCTTTAAAAAAAAAATCATTAAGTGGCGGCGGCGCGGCTATAGGAACGAGCCACTCGACGTACTAATTTTTTAAAATTTTTACTTCACATTATAAAATAGCTATGATAAAACATTTTTTATATTAACATTCAGAAATGTAAAGAAGTCATATCACTATGCACTATACTACATTGTATAATTGTAGATAATTCCTGCTTTATTCAATTGGAACTCTTACACTAATATAAAAATTGCTGATGATGAAATGACGAACAATCGTAGGAACATGTATACCAGTTGTGCTACTGTTGTACTGTGTATGCGGGAATTTCCCGCATGCGAGTTATCTATCGGGAAATTTCAGTAGTTGTCATTCATTATATTATCCAAATATAAATGCTGTAAAAAACAACAGCTTTTCAATATCTATTATAAGAAATTTTATGAAAAAAACAATAATATAACAAAATAATTTCGTACATAATAGGAAAACAAACTTGAAAGAGAATTAATAAATAATTTACTCCACGTACATATTAAATCATAAATCCAAACCAGAATTAAAAGGGGTGAAATGTTAAGCAAATCTCTGGCTGATTTTATATACGAAGTGTGATGCTTCCTAAGTAGGTCAGACCACATTTCCCCTTGTGTCTACCACTCCCTTCCTCGTATTTACATCGAGAAGGGAACGCACATACAGGTGTGAACCGCCCTCTACACACACCCCTTCTTTGACTCTAAATTAAGGCAATCGACGTCATTTAAAATACTTCATGCGGTTCACTATAGCGTTTATTCTTCCGTTCCGCATTCTTTGCAGCTATTGTTTTGTTGAGGATGGCTATTTCAGACTTTGACAATAAGAACTATCGGTATTTAACTTAGACATGAGACATTTTGGTTTGTTTAAAAGCTACAGACCGCTGCGAATACGTGTGCAAATGTTTAATTTCGTCTGTTCTAGGAATAAAGTCCGCATCTTATAGAGGACATCAGTTTTCATCGGCCTCAGGTAGGCAATTCATGCTCAGTATTTTCAGATATAAATTATGTTTATGAATAATCTCACATTTTGCAACAATAACTTGTTTTCAAAATATACTGACACATGCGCGATTAGATATTAAAAAGTTATTTTAAAATACTAATTTAAACCCATAATTAATGAAATCTCATTTATGTTTATGTCTTATTCATTCACCATTGGCAATTTATCACGACATCATCCACCCTAAAGCTTTTAATCTCTTAACAATAACAGACTTTCTCGTGCCTCCTTTTAAATAATTTTGTATAAGAATTCATTGAGATAAATACACTGGAGAAGACTTCATTTATTTTTAAAATCTATTAAGTACCTAGCATGTGTTTTATGTATTTATTTATTTGAAAAAGCTGCCTTTGCGGTGTATGCAGTATATGTAAAATCCGGGGATAACAAGAGAAGTGTGCTCTGTCAATTTTCCTCAAAGCCGACATAATGGAGGTGATTACACGCGGACATCTGTCTGCTAACAGTTATATCCGCTCATAGACCGCACGCTAGTTTACTTTAATTTAGTTTAATTTAAGGTTATCATATCTCAGATTACTATAAAAAATGTCAACTATAACACACAAACAAATGAATATTGACCATAAAAAATAATAATTATAAATTTAAAAATCTATGCCAAGAACATACAATTCTTAATAGTACAATACCCGGTCATAATCACGTACACGAATTTTGTTACACGTTTCCTCTCTAGTATATTTAACCCAATGACAAGAATTAATAAAATTTGCTTAAACGTTAGTATCTAATTAACGTACTTAACGTAATGAATCTTGATGCCGCAAGCTATCGCAGGTTTTCAAGATGGCTTCTCAAGTAATTTTGTTAGCGATGTAATTTTCTCGTGTCTGTAGTATAGGTATGGAATGAAAGCTCGGGTTGAGTACAAGTTTGGTAAATAAAATTAATAATATTAAAATAGAAAATTTCATAACAAACTCTTAGTATCGTACATTACACAGCTATACAATTTTGTATAAGCTATTCGTCTCAAACAACATTTATTCATAAAGGTTAAAATTGCATGAAAATTATATAGTTATTATAATAAAATATATTGATAATAACTAATTAAACAAGCAATTAAAGCCCTTAAGTTAATAAATAATCACCTACGGACTTGATTGCAGTTTACAGTTTTAAGGCTTACATTTTCATTTAAGTTTCCAAGTTTGAAACCTAATATATGAAGAACTCTAGGATATACATATAATATTATAACTTTTTATTTATTATTTATTTTGTAAAATGTAAATTGTACTCGCCTGAAAACTGTAAATGACTACTGACTACGATTTCAGGTCGAATTAATTAATATAAATAAATATAATAACACTCAATACGTTATGTGGTTTGCGGTACAGATCAAAAACGCAAAACGCATTAAGTTTCAACAATAATTTGGTTCAAATAGATTTTTGAAATTGCAAGTGATGTCTCTACTAAATACAATTAACTGAACCGTAGATAGCATTAAATGTGAATAAGTTAATTTAAAAAGGGAAATGAAATCAAAAGTATTTACAATAATTGAAATATATCATCTTGGTAACTTAATATCCACAAAAATATAATCCCGCAAGTCACGTCACATTACTCAATGTGACACGTGACTCGTATATAGGCATGTAGATACAATCGTAACCCGAACAACCAGGAAAGGTGAATGGATTCCCAAGTCAGTTGTTTGTTGTCTCAGAACTCGGGTACGTACAGTAATATAATCCCTGACCAACGACCTAATATTTGTCTACTTTAACAAACATGTTTCCATCTTTTATCTTCAAAAACCCATAATCTGTTTTTAATGTACAAAAATATTTTACTATCAATAAATGTGTAATTTTAATTTGTACATGTGATTTACCTAAATATCTACCTGAATACTTACCTAAATTATCCCCCGACTTTGTTTGTTTCTTAGAGTTGGAGGGTGGACCCTGTTTTTATGCGCTTAATTAATGAAATTCATGATGACATAATAGTTTAATGTCTTCTTCACTCTCTCTCTAATGCAATGGAAAATTTAGCTCAAAACAGCTCCCACTATGCCAGCGTAATGTTTGTTATTTAAGGTCATAAATAACATTACGTTAAACGTTACTCTAATGACTCACTTTCACGACTCATTAAGTCAGTACGATAAGTATGAGTTCAATTTGTAGTTAAAATATTTATACGATTCTTGCTATTGAATAAAAGAGACACTCTACGGGTCGATACGCCATAAGGCACTTAGCAACAGCAATCCGAAGTCATCCACTATTGATTAATTAACGGTAATGAAAGTAAAGGAATCTCCGGATGCCGGTCTTTTCGTTTGGAAATACGGTACTTGAGGAACAATGTAAATGGGGCATATAGTATTCGAATTGATTTACACATGTGCACTATTTTGAAATATAGTATTATTAGGTTTTTAAAAATAAATATGGTAAGATAAGAACACAAAAACAGAAAGCAATTGAATTTAAAGCAATTTACTACGACGATTGGTTTAGTTCATAATTAATTATCTAACTTCATAAGGCATATAGAGGTAGCACTTCCATGATGATTGTCTTATTCAATTCTAAAATCATAAGAAAATTAAAGATATAATTATTTAGAAATTTTCATCGTTAAAAACAGCAGTTAAACAGTTAGGCTCTTGTCAAATTATTCTTCATTATTAGCTTAGCCCCTTTTTTGAGGATGATTGATGAGGTATATTACATGTATTTGGTAACTTTATAATGTGCTTACAATATTACAAATTCGCTAACATACTTCTTAGTTAGTTTAAAAGACTTACTAACTCATTCGTTCTAATTAATTTAATCCGACTATTCAAAAACTTTACCGTCATTATGGTCGTAGCTAGTTAGATATCGTTAAATAACTCAAAAAAGAAATCAGTTTGCTTGTATATCTTGATACGGGTGAAACCGCTCATGACGATCAAGTTCAGTACTTTGTGGGGTTTTAGTTAGTTTTAATGCTAGACCGGGGATCATTCCCTGCCTTGCTGAATCCTTGGTTTATCCATATATAAAAGGAGCGTGTATGCTTCTTTTAATTAATTTTATATAAATTTTATATGAATGAAACATGATTAGGTATTCCGTAAAAGGGTCATACTAATAACAGTATATTTTTATTGCTATTTGCTTAACCGAGGACATTGGGTACATTCATTTTAAGAGTCATTTTTATTTGTGGAATTACACTGCCCGTGTCCATGTCCACACAGTCGTTCATTTAAAATATTCAGACCACAGTGTACACGGCCACGTACAAAAGATTGTACGGAAATGGAAATAATAGAAAATTTATATTTCGTTCTAAAATCGAAATTTTTAGATTTGTTTTCGTTCAGAAATTACATTTCATTTCTCAACCTGTTTCATTTTATTTATGATTTACAGTAAATGCCAATACAGACGTTATATGTAATTTTGCAGTGGTCTTAAGTAAAATAGATATTATTAATTCTCTACAAGAAAAGTAATCAAAAAATGTTTAATAAATATTTTTTAGTGTATGGGGCATTCTTTTACAAACCGAACAGATTTTGGCAAAAATTGACCGACACATTTTTGATTTGGCTGAAACTTTTTTTACAGGTTCTGTATTGAAAAAAAAGAGACCCGTATTTTTTATTTTTTTACTTTTCACAATATTTTAGACGCTAGCCAGGATTGAAAGTTCGCGATTTTGATGATTTTGGGCTTGAGGAGTAATTTTCAAAAATTCACAACTCCGGTTCTATTTGTGATATAACCAGGTTTCTCCTATCATTTTAAAGGTAAAAGAACAAGCTTTAAGAATAAAATATTTTTGAAAAAATTTTCTTAACAATTTAAGATTATTATTAACGATTGAAGTTTATAAATTGATTTTTAACAATTGCCCCCACCTTGTATCGAGTTTTAAATATTACCATTGTTTTCTACGTTAAATTTTCTTTCAAAAACAGATTTTTAATCGATGGACAAATTATTATTACTATCGCAAAAAAATTAATTAACATAGCGCGCTGCTTCGCATAGGCGCGCGGGGCCATACTGCGCGTCTTTCTTTCTTGTCTCTCATCGGTTTTCTTCGGAATATAGATTAATATTATATATTTTTGATTAAATACTTTTATTTGTTCGTTGAGAAGGCTTTATAACAAATAGAAAACATAATATCAATAATATATACATATAAATAAAACACATCACTGTATAAAAAAAAAACTTGATTAATATCTCAATATCATATTAAAAGTACCCCGTTCAGAATAACATTATTAACTGCAGCTAAATCAGTCAAATAAATTCGTGAAAAAATGCGAGTAACCTATTTAAGCCACAGCCGCTGTTTAAAAAAAAAATGAAAACAAATATGGCCCAAAATTTTTCAAAGTCATTTTTGGGTCTTAAAAATTAAAAAAATCGATTACCTTTTTTAATAGTATGAAAGTACAACTCTTCACGAAGAAAATGCGTACCCGGACGATTTTCTATGACCTTCCCTAGGGCAAGAGTGGCCATTTTCCGAAGACACTTTTTTTTCGAAAAATCGATGTATCTCGGTAAGAAATTAATATTTTTTAATTTTACAAAAACTAGCTTATTTGGCTAGTAAATACCTAACTTTGTGATGAATTTTAAAAAAAAATATCAAAAATTAAAAAAGCTATTATAAAAACAAAAAATGGACATTTTCGATGATTTTTTTAAAATAACTCGATAAGTTATTCACCGAATTAAACTAAACAAAAACGAATCGATGCATTTTTTAAATACCTACAATTTTCTAATTTAATTTTTTCTGATCGAAGATTGTTTTTTTTTATTAAAAAAAAAACCGTTTTTTCGAACTTTCGGAATTTTTTAGGTTAGGTTCGCCATTCCGGCACGAGTTGCTTCACACAGATGCTCACATTCTTTTTTTTTTCTATACGATTGTATTTTTTTTGTCCGGGTTAGAATTATTTTTACTTTTTTTGTTCATTGATTGGACTATATGCGAAGCAGCGCGCTATGTATATTAATTTTTTTCCGATAGTAATAATAATTTGTCCATCGATTAAAAATCTGTTTTTGAAAGAAAATTTAACGTAGAAAACGATGGTAATACTTAAAACTCGATACGAGGTGGGGGCAATTGTTAAAAATCAATTTATAAACTTCAATCGTTAATAACAATCTTAAATTGTTAATAATTTTTTTTCAAAAGTATTTTATTCTTAAAGCTTGTTCTTTTACCTATAAAATGATAGAAAAAATCCGTCTGTATCACAAATAGAACCGGAGTTGTGAATTTTTGAAAATTACTCCTCAAGCCCAAAATCATCAAAATCGCGAACTTTCAATCCTGGCTAGCGTCTAAAATATTGTGAAAAGTAAAAAAATAAAAAATACGGGTCTCTTTTTTTTCAATACAGAACCTGTAAAAAAAGTTTCAGCCAAATCAAAAATGTGTCGGTCAGAAAGGTGTTCGGTTTGTAAAAGAATGCCCCGTATATATTGCAACAATCTCAAACCTAATATAGTTCTTGCATGGTCCTTGAATGAAAACATTGCTACTAAAGATAGACATATGTCCATGTGCACCATTCGCCTCCATTATACAGCTTCAAGAAAACGAATGTGCCACGTCCAGGACGGCAGCACGCTCCCTCCTAAAAATACATATTTCTCTGCCTAAGCACTAATCTTAAATAAAAAGTTCTTTGAATATAAATAGAATATTCGCTAAATAAAGTTCGTAGCCGCAAATCTGGTGATGTAATGAAGTGAAGTTAATTGATTAATTGCTTGTCGTGCCCTGAAGTCGGCTGCGAGTAATAACGACTTATAAGCGATCCCGCATTCATTAACATGACTCCCTCATCTTAAATGATAACATTTAGAAAATATAACACGTTAACATTATATTTTGCTGTGAGTTTCACTTTAATTTAATGCTTTAATCTTTTAATATTATAAAAAACCTATCCTGAAATCTGTAAGTACATGATATACTACTTTAAATGTAAATTATAAAACACACATGTTAAATTAATAAATATAATCATTCATATTGATTTTTGTGGTGTATGAAACCTAGTTCAAACCATTAGAAGTGTGTATTACTGTATACTTACTCTCCAGTCATGATTAAACGATTCGACTCAAAATCAATTTGCAGTTTATTGCCTTTGACTTAACACAGTTATCTAAATGCCTATTATTGTGGCTAAAACACTACTAATACTAAAAGCCTGCGACAAAGACACGGTATATCTATAGCTGCATTGTATATAACCACCAGAGCAGGACGAGCTTTATTTGATTCCTTTGATCCTAGCAAAAAGGGTGGCTCTTTGCCGTGGACGTTTTGTAACTAATTTCCTGACGTGAACTCGATTCTTCGACATCTATCAACTTATTCTAAAGCACGCCTCCTTCGAGATTTACTGCTTGATGTCAAACTTTTATTTATCTAACGTAGTTTAATAAGATGTCTAGTTTCGACGTTTCGAAACCCTTGCAACCATCGTTGTCACGGAGTGATGTTGTTTATGTGTTCCCTACATTAATTTGTCTTAAGAAAACTTATATTTTAATTGTCAACTAGAATTCAACTATGTACTAACAGTATCATGTTAATAAATTGTTAAAAAAAAAGGTGTCCAAACGAAAAATATATTAGGTGCAAAGTTCACCCAACTGTGTTATGTATGGGTCGGAGATATAAAGCAAAATATTTATTTAAAAACTTTCAAGCAATTTTTACATTTATGTGCAAATATCCAAGATTTAGGTCATGAAAAGTTACTGAAGTTGTTTCGTACAACTTTCGAGCCATTTTCGACCCTTTCAAGACAAACTGCAACATTTTTTTTATTCAATATATTTTAAAGATTTTTCGTGAACATGGTTCAACTTAAGTCAACATTTTTATGTCGTTTATTTTGATTAATATTAATCTGACATTTCAAGCTTAAAATTGAAATCAAAAGGAAAAATTGCATTAGAAGCAACATATTTTTATTAATAATGATAAATCTTTTAAATTATAATAAATATTTTTGTATGTGTGTAGTATTTGAACCTTTATCGATTAACTAATTTATTTCACAAACAAAACTAGTAATAACAACATTAATAATTTTCTAATACATTCACAAAACTATCGATCAAAAACAATAGCAGAATATACAAGAAACGTTATTTTAATAACGAAAAGGAAAGGTATCTGTTTCATATAAGTACCTATATCGTATTTTAACACTTTATAAACGAATTGATTCGTGTAGTATATTTATTTTCTATACTCAAGCTAAAGTTATAAGCACGTGAACTGAACGCATTGCAACTGGTTTACAATTAAAATGAAATCTAAATTATTCGTGAATATACGTATATATACATTTACACAAATTGTTTCCGTTCCGACTGGACTGAAGCGTCAAAAAATTGTTTTAAACGTGAAATTCATATCGTTTAAGCGATCAATTTACAAATGTGTAAATCTACATTATTTAGAAAGTCTGTTTTGCCATAACAGGGCATAGAGAATCAAGTCTGAAGGATGCCCGTCATATGTCATGCCGACAAATCACAATGTATTTCCACAATAGAAAAGCTGACACTCGTGTGTTTCGCTTAAATTCTGCATATTTGATACGATATGCTATTATTTATTTATTATTTTGAATTACAATAGCTTTTACGTGAGATTTTTACGGAAGTCTCGAGGATATTATATTCTGATAATAAACTATATTCGACTTGACTGTTTTAATTTGATACTTAGTAGAGGTGTTGGTGTAATACAGAGTGGGGCACAGGAACTTCCCACATTTCAAAAAGTCAGTAAAAGAAAACTATATGAGATATGAAGAGAATAAAATGTCAGAAAGGTTATGCACACTCATATTTAGTGTAGATCCTGTTGCCCTAAATTTGCATACCCAAGACAAAATTGTTTTACGGTCGGGAACACTAGCAGACGACGAACTGTGATTTTTTGATATGTGAGAGGTTCCCGTGTTCCATACTGTATTATATTTATGAGGTAATTTAACAACAAAAAAAAGAAAACAATTTTTACATATTTCTGTATATTATGGTTCTAATGACAGTTGGCATTTTAACGAATGTTTCAATTGATATTAGACCAGCAATATCTTTTTTTATTTTACAAAAGCAATTTATGTGTGAATAATAATTTTATAATTTCTTATTGAATACTCGACATTGGCAAAATTGTCTTTATTAGATATCTGAGGCCATTAATAAAAGAAGAAGATATTAGATCATACATTTTAGTTAAAACAAGTGTACATTTTACGTAAGTAAAGTAAATCTGAAAATTCCGCTTTAAAGTTTAATTCGTCGTTGGCCATTGTCCAGGGACCGCGTGAATCTCATGTGACTCCGGCCGCGGCATTATCATCACTTTAGTCATTGCCTGGACAAAGTTTCTCTTATTTCCTAACAAAGTCTAATGAGTTAGTGTCAATGGAGATATGTCTTATTTCATAATGTCAACATTATGAGAGCCCCATAATATGACATTTTTAAAATTTCACTCAATAATTTACTATCGCGTTTCTTTGAATAATTTAAGATATTTCATAGGCTTCCATACATCATCACATAAAATTTCATCTATTTTGCGTTAATTATTAATTTAAATTATTATAATGAAAAAGTGCACACGAAGAAGTCTTATTTTTAAAATATATCTCGATAACAGAATTATAAAAAAGCACATACAGCACATCTTAAAAACAAAACTTAATGAATTATTAAAAAAGGTTGTGTCAAGACGCCAACTATCCAATTTTCGCTTCAAAAGAAGGTAAAGAACTACAATATTAAATAATTAAATCTGCAAAAGGAAATTGGGTCCAATTCGCAAGTACGTGTACCTATTCGTATCAGTTTTGTGTTTGGCTCCGTTCCAATTTTGACAAGCAAATAGGTCATTCGGTGCATTTTACTGATTAAAATATTTAAAATAAATCATCCTTTTTGCACCAAGATACCAAAAGTATGCAGTGGAAATGGTTGTCAATTCTGACAAGATTCTGGTGTAAATTTAATTTTTGTATTTTTCTTCTTTTATTAACGACTTCAGATATTTATTACAGACAATTCTGCCAATGTCGAGTGTTAGGGCAGCAGCCCAATAAGAAATTGTAAAATTTTAATTCGCACGTAAACCCTCATGTCAAAAAACAAAAAACAACAACAATTTTTAAGCAGAAGCACATATTATGTGCTAAAAATAGCATTCGTGATTGTAGATTTTGCGATAATACTGTTTTCATTTTCATTTTACATTGATTTGTGATTCTTCAATCGGTATTTGTGATTCTTCAGTCTTCATTGTAGTTAGAATTTATTAGAAGATTTGGCACGAATTCATATCACAGCTATATCCTTCGTACTCCTAAAATTTTTAATAAAAATATTAACAAAGAGTGAATTACAGTTTAGAATTTAACGTAATGTAGCATTACGTATGATGATTTTAAACGTACGTCTTTTGTTTTAAAAAGTCAGGGATTAGTGACCTTTAAAAACATACAATTAATTAAAAACATGATAGCCAATATATATACTCTCTATACTGATATATATCGCTGACATCTGACCACATTTCATCTGATGTTAAGTGAGATTGCAGACCATGAGACAACTGCTACCACAGTATCTAGGAATAGATACTAGGATCTAGGAACGAATGTATCTAGTTAATTCCAATTTAATTAATTTTGATAACTACTATTAATTTCGTATTAAGTGCTAATAACTAGAAAATTAAATTATATGTTTGTATTTAAAACCGCAAATTTATAGTTGAATTAACCAATATATTAATTTCAATAAATATTAATTAATTACTACTGAAAGTAACAGTTTACAAGTTTAAATTGTTAAAGCAGATTGTCTAACTTTAAGTTGTAATTTATCATTTATTCATTAAAGGCAGACACACTTGGCAAAAAATTAATAATTTACAAAACAGTCTGGGAGTTTCGCTCATTAAAAAATATCAATTCGGGGTCGGCAATTCAATCCTTTCTTAATTATAAAGCGACTCTAGTATATAATAGTCTGGTCAATTTAGACATTTGAAATAGTAAAAATTCCGACAGGGCCAAATTTTTGTAGAGACTATTTGATCACTATTTTTATGTCTAAATTGACCGGACTATAATTGTTGAGTCAAAAGGTAACTTTGAAGTCGCTTTCTTAGGATATTTTAAGGTGATGTGATAGCGTGCAATGTTCATCGTGAACTCATAGTGATAGAGACAGGTCCTAATTGTGCACCTTCACAGTAGTAGTACCTATGTATGCTACATTATTTATTAAATGACTTATTTGCTGTACGTAGAATTGCCGACCCTTTGTTTTGTTCACCTCCGAGGTCATAAAGGGTTTGGAATAAAATGAAAAAACAATATTCATTTGGTGAATTCATAAAACAAAATCTACAACACTGAATAGGATTGCAGATATCGCAATCGCTAAATATTCATATTGGAAATGGGTTTTAATACGAGCCTTTCAATTGTGTATTTTTAGGAGTTTGTAGTAACAGAACTGAACAAATTGGGCCCATTGGTTCACTTAATGTAAATATTATTTTTATATTACTTTTATAATATTTAAACACAAATATTATTTATAATATTTCGGTGATATCAAAATACTATTTTTATCAAATAGATTTATTGGGCCCAATTCGTTGTGGGTCCAGTTGCTAAGTGACCTATTTATTGTTACGTATCCCCTTTTGAATGGATCAAAATTAACATTTATTGGGAAATAAACAAATGTGTACAGATGAAAGAGCTTAAAAATATACAGTCAGCGTCAAAAATAATAAGATTTATTTATATCTCAATGACACAAGATGTGATTAAAAATTAATATAGTACATGACGACGGTTAGTCTAATAAGAATTTTATCACGTTGAAATGTAGCAATATATTCGTCCCAATATTTTTGATGTTATTGCATTAAGGTAAAAATTAACACGCAAATAGCACATAATAAATCAAAGGACTGTGGAGGTGAAGAAGTGTCATTCGATAAAACGGCGCATCTCTAATTCCATTAAACATATATTTTATATACCTGTCAGCGCTATGGATATTTTCTATGAAAAAAATTCTAAGTGTTTTTTTCAATGGCATAATAATTGTGAAGCGCTCGATACCAAGGTCATGTGACGTCATGCTATAGATGTCCGATGACGTCAGGACGCTATTGTAATTTGTACACGAGTCTTAGTCCCCCAAAAGCACCTATTTTAATATGCAGTTTTTAAATAAATTTAAGGTCATGTATGAATTTATATATACTTAGTAATACTAAATTAAAATATAGTATGCCTATTAAACTGAAACTCTTACCTTCAAACTCTAAACAATCAAGACGAACGACACATGGCTGCAAAGGTTTTTTATTATTATAATTAATCATAATAAAAGCGATAGTAAGCCGTCCTTTAAATTAGCCATTTAGTGGACACTTTTTGAATACGACAAAACAAATGGGAGGCGAGGAAACATAAGTATCCTGCGCGGTTTCAAATCTACTTGCGGTTAAACAACTCAATAACAATAGGCCTTAAGAGCAACGGACATGGATATGCAATCATAAACCCTAAGTCACAACGTTAGAGATTGCTTTCCTATGTATTTACTAAATAATACACACGCTTGGTCTGAACTGAAACAGGATTTCAGTTGTAGCTTCCTGTTTGAACCCTGAACGTTATACAATTGCACATTATATTAAATGTAATATAATAAACACAAATGTGTGCTTATCTGTCTCTTTGAGGAATGAGAACTCAGCACAATTTGCTCTTTTTTGAGTTAAACGACTTCATATGACTTACTATTGCGTTTATTTGAATATTTTAATCCGGTCGTTTCGAAAGTATGATTTATTTTCACATAACGGTGAGAAAATATTTGGTATTTACTTTTATGTAATATCAAAGCGACGCTGATGGGAATCGACGTTGACTAATTTCACGCTTCGGTACTACCAGGATTACAGGTTACTTTACGATATTCAAAGTATATCCCATCCTGACCATTCTTTAAAGAACCCATTCCACTTCACTGTATGTATATACTATTCATAACATGGTAGCATATACAGAAAACAATTGATAATCTATACAAATCCATTCCATTGTAGAGAGAAGTGGGGGCGTTAAACAACACGCTGTTTCTCAACATTTATGTGTAAAATGGAGCACAAAGTTGAGCGCTACTGGATGACCTAGTTATAGAGTATTCTGTATAAACAATCTTACTGTTCCATTCTTTATTTGAAGCGTTACGTATAGCTTTATCATTTTTACATCCATATATCTTCACGAGGCGATAAATTGCAAGAGTCTGTATATTTTTGATTAATAAAGAAATATAATAAAATTTGCAATGAAAATGCTAAATAGGTAGATGTGTATTTATACTTAATAATACATAGACACTTATTTTAGTGTCGGTTAAAGTGAAATCAAGTAAAATTTACGCTTTGCACAAGGTCGTATGATAGCAACGCCTACGATTATCAACCACAAAACCCAACTGTAACAATATTGAAACTATTTCTGTAACTGACATTTTAACCCGCCCCTTGAGATTTATACTAAAGCGAGTCAATGATATCTACTAAACTGTATATATGTACAATCAATTAGGGCTTCTTTAAAGTGCATTCAAATTCGCACCAAGTCAATTTACATACAATCCACACCCATGCATTAACTGCAAACTAATTTTGCTAGTGTTCATTCACAGTAAAATGTACTGAATTTTAACGCGGTAAAGGTTCAGTTTACTTTACAAATTATCGTCACTTAATGGTACCCTGAAGTGAGAAGCGATGATTGCGTTCAGTAATTGAATATTCAGATGTCGCTAGATGCCCGTTGGACAATTTGGACATGTCGATGGGCTGTTGTGGGCGCAGCTATGGCCATGTCTTAACTATATCAATTGCATTTGACAACGATGTTCCTATTTGAATATTATTCAGTTCAATTTTATGCAATTCGATACACTTCTTTCTTCCGTTAATTGTGTAAGGTTTTTTTTATTTAATACCAGAATATTTTATACAAGTAATTTAAAATATGTACAACTCACGTGTTGTTGGCTGAGGAGAGCCGGCGGTGCAGGCTGCGCAGCGACATGGCGTACCCCTAGCACGGCGAGCTTCCGCTGCCCTTCCCGCGTGGTCGTCTTAGTGACCTCGCACCGAAAAAGGCGCCTTCCTCGTTGCAGGATTGTGAACGTTGCTCGGCCAGCATAGTGGTGGCCGTACTGCCCGCGCCGCCCGCCAGCGGACGCACGCGCGCGCGCCGAGCCCACCCGCACCCCGTCGCCACCACCTCAATCTTGTCGGCCTGCGCCCACCAGCGCCTTCTGACTTCGTACACTGCCGGTCCAATGTTCGATACGCGTTCGCGATTATCTACGGCTCATGTATCACAGGAGCAGCTCTATCTAGGCACTATTCATTCGTGGGATTTACGATTGACACTTATGTACACTAATAATAACTAATTGTGTAATTGAGAATAACAATTGAAGGCGCTTAGTACTTAACTAATACTTTGTAATAATGTATAGGTTTTTATCTCGCCTCGTAACTTCACTAAGTCGGCCCTGAAACAAAATAATGGCTGCTATATTATTTGGTAATCTGAATCAGTAAATTGCGCTTATCCATAATATAATATTTTCGTGATGAAAATATAAATATTGTTATGAAGATGAATTTAAAACGATTTCCCTAAACTTCTGACATCTGCATAATTGATGTAGGCGCCGCAACAACCTTTGAGGTCCCTCATTATATGCGGATAATTGAGTCGGAAAAATTATTCCTCTTTTGTGTATAATTAAACCATATAACATATTCTAAAGTATATCTCAAACCGTACTCATAGCAGTTAATGTAAAAGTCGCAGTGTATCATCCGGAGTGGGTCATAGTGAGTTAATCCTACAAACTTTTCTCCTGAAATATCTTGGACGTTTACATTATTTTGCGGTAATATTTGGATATATTAAATGGAAAAGATACTAAAAGTATGTAAGTATAAGTGTAAAGTATATTAAATGTTATAAAGCAATATCTCCGATGGAAAAAGCAGTGAGCTCAGAAAGTAAGACTTAAACTGTAGAATTTTTCTGAGAAATAAAAATTGTAAAAGTGTTTCGAACAGTTCGTTAGTACGAAATGAAACTTCACAGTGGAGGGACGTCATTTTTTTTTAGCTCGACTCGTATTAAAACATGTAAAGCGATTTATGCATGCGCGCCCATTCTAGTGATTTCGAATCGGTTCACTTTCACTGTCTTCTGATGCCCTGGTAGTAGCGAGTAGTTTTCGGCGGTGCTCTATATTTTAAAAGTACACGAGTTAGTTGAAATATCGTTTAGTACGAAACGAAACTTCGTGCTGGAGGGACGTCATTTTTTTTTTGAATGAATAAAAAGAAGCGCCAAATTCAAATTTGAAAAAAAAAAACGAATTCATATCCATACAATTTTTTATTTAAATATTTACTATTAAATCACAGGATTTTTGTTAATTTACTTATTAGTATAAACTGACTGATTCCTTATTATTTATCCTTTAAAATGTTATATTATTTAAATAATATAAAACGATCTATCATTAAATCACAGGATTCTGCTTATACCCGAAAATTCCCCATAATTGAAAATACCCACTGTCTTACCCGCAAGCGATAAATTTACCCGCATTTCGGGGAATTACCCGAGGATTGGCAACACTGGCGCCCATTCTAGTGATTTCGAGTCGGTTCACTTTCACTGTTTTCTGATGCCCTGGTAGTAGCGAGTAGTTTTCGGTGGTGCTCTATATTTTAAAAGTACACGAGTTAGTTGAAATATCGTTTAGTACGAAATGAAACTTCACAGTGGAGGGACGTCATTTTTTTTTAGCTCGACTCGTATTAAAACATGTAAAGCGATTTATGCATGCGCGCCCATTCTAGTGATTTCGAATCGGTTCACTTTCACTGTCTTCTGATGCCCTGGTAGTAGCGAGTAGAGTTTTCGGTGGTGCTCTATATTTTAAAAGTACACGAGTTAGTTGAAATATCGTTTAGTACGAAATGAAACTTCACAGTGGAGGGACGTCATTTTTTTTTAGCTCGACTCGTATTAGGTAAAACATGTAAAGCGATTTATGCATGCGCGCCCATTCTAGTGATTTCGAATCGGTTCACTTTCACTGTCTTCTGATGCCCTGGTAGTAGCGAGTAGTTTTCGGCGGTGATCTATATTTTAAAAGTACACACGAGTTAGTTGAAATATCGTTTAGTACGAAATGAAACTTCACAGTGGAGGGACGTCATTTTTTTTTTAGCTCGACTCGTGTTAAGTAAAACGTGTAAAGCGATTTATGCATGCGCGCCCATTCTAGTGATTTCGAATCGGTTCACTTTCACTGTCTTCTGATGCCCTGGTAGTAGCGAGTAGTTTTCGGCGGTGCTCTATATTTTAAAAGTACACGAGTTAGTTGAAATATCGTTTAGTACGAAAGAAACTTCGTGTTGGGGGACGGAATGAATATGCTCAAGTTAATTTGTCTAATTTTATTTGAATTCTTTTATTTACCTACTTCTTTTAAGATACATGTGGTATTTACCATTGTATACAATTGAATTAAATTGCATGTAATTTTCTGAAATAATAATAGCACAGTTTTGCATAATTTTTATTAGGCACATGACATAGAAAAGAAAGGATGTTAATGGCATGGCTAAGATTACTAAAGAATATTAAGATATACATTATAAAAATAAATATTAGTTAGATGCTATTGATTCTTATCCATTGATATGCAAAATACCCGCACAATGAATGCTAATAATCGGTATAAAAGTAACAAAATCACCAAGAGATTGCATAGGACTTGACACAATTTTTAAGAGTCAAAATGGAGGATTATCCAAGCAGCCAGCTACATGAGTATCGATTTTTACTAAATCTATTCAAGAGAGTATCTTAGTATGGCCGTCTCGTATCTATCCTACGATCATTCATTAATTTCCCATCGAGATGTTTATATTTATACTTATATTGTTTTAAATATATTTCTAGCATTTTGATAAGATTCTATATTTAAAATCAATTGTCTATTTTCATGTATGTTAACGTACACCGCCAAAAATATGTTGTTGTTCTTTTATTGAAGCCGAAGGGGTTGTCTCCCAAGCAATACAGTAAATATTTTTAAGAGGTCCTAAATGAATAATTGCAAATATTAACTAGGTCTCCACACGAACAGTGTTCTAATACAATAATAAAAATCTAAATATAATAACCATGAGTTTAGAAAATAACTACAACGAATTTTCTAAAATATTTAATTCACACTGTTTGAAATGGACCTAGTAAATTGTACCATTTCGCTGATTGCAATTTATTACCGATGGGAAATCACGACTGGCATAGATATACCAGCTATACTATAAATAGGTATTTTATGATACAGATTGTTATTGTTTACCAACTAAGTTCTCTCCTGTTATTGACAAGAAGGTTATGGAACAAAAGCAATTATAAACACAACATGATATTATAGTTCAATTAATTATATTACTATTAAAACAAATGAAAATTAAAAATTGTTTAACTGAATTAAATATATTGTATATATAGTTTCGCTGTTAGTGGGCGTCAATCCATTTATTGTTTTTGTTTTCTTTTGTGTTAATTTGAATTTAAAAAAATAGAATTTTTTTTACTTAATACTAAAAAAATATGTACCTAAGTCACAGACGCGTGTAATTTATCTTGGACTTTATCCCGTATTTTATCATAAAAAGGGTAGAGGTAAGTAATAAACGAATTCAAATAAGCTTTGAATTTATGTAAATACTGAAACAAAAGAATAGTGGCTGACCAAACCGCATCAGCACACTGCACTGTGCTAATACTGTTATTCCTGGAGTTTCCACTAGCAATTAACAATATTTAAATCAATAATTTATTAATACAGTTTTTGTGTCATTTATCAAGATATCAAATATATGGGGAAAAAAATATAGTAATAATTGCGTACATTCGCATACGCAAATTGCTCGTTAAAAAAGAGGGGCGATGAGAATCCATGTGGAAATTATTGCCTAATATAAAATATTATATTTGGTGTGATTTTGCGGATTTGTGGGTTTAGTAATAAACATTAAAAGTTAATAACCCACTGCTTACGTTCTCATAAAAATATGCTATTTCATAAACCTCATGGAAAGTTGTTACTCGTACATTACATTATGACATTTTAACTAAATTGTTTTGAATTAATTAATAAATAGACATAAAAAGAATAAATATTAAATTACAAATATTATTCACTTAACAATATGTATAATATAATAGTGAAAAGAACTAGATTCGAAACAATGGGAGCTATTTTTCAATAATATAATTTAAGATAATATGTACAATATGATTACTAATGTTATATATCGATTACTATTGTTATACTCGTAATGGAGACTGAGCAATTGATTGAGATCATACTAAGACCTTAATTTTATTATTATAGTAAGATATAAAATTGTATAAAACTTAAAATACTAAATAAGTTTTGCAGTTTGTCTACTATAAAAACCAACGACTCGGAAACTACTTCGCAATCTTAAACTTCATAAAGCTGAATTCATTTGGAATGAATATGAAAGATTGCATATTTATCGCATATTATCGTTGTACTTTTTTTATTGAAATTAAGTCCATTCAAGTCTATCTATTACGCTTTTGGTTTCACAGGGATAGGCAGCAGTGACGTAAGCTACTGAATTGATTTAGTCTACATGAGTGGCTTCGTATGCAAGCGCGACTGCAGGAGTTAATTTTATTACACTATTCGCATTCTACAAGATTTACTTCTTGTGCGATTATGACAAATGGCGGAATGCGGGAAATTTCCAAAACGCATGTTATAAGACTCGCATTCGATAATTAATTACATTGATAAACAACGATTGAAGCTTGCGCGATCACGTGCGCACTATAAAAATACAGTCCTAGGATTAGTTTACTAGGATTACATAGAGCAAGCATGTTTATAGGGATTTTGTACTTTGGGAAAATAAAGATTATTATTATTCACCTTACCATAAATACGTTTCCTTTATCGACAATTAGCTGTATTTTTTATGAGGATTAAAATGTTTTTATATGTATGTATACATATAAAGCATATACTATAAAACAAATGCTTTTACTAATGAATAAAAAACAACGAGTTTCCATTGCTTCATTGCCAAAATGTAGTACCAAGTCCATGTCGGTTAAAGTCCAAATCTACGAATGATCTGTCTGTTTGTTTTGTTTTAAAACAAAGTCTAATGATATTTGCTAACTAGATTGAATTGGATAAATGATCTAATAGTTAATTTATTTTAATATTTAATAAATAACGTCGTATGCGTAATCTTTGAATACTTGTCTGTCAACCACTGGTAGTGTTTGTTATTGAGAAGCTTGGGTACTTGAATGAACCTTTAATGATGAGGAGAACCAGGTGTGACAAAGATAGATTCCGAAAATGGCTAAAAGTGTCGGGATAGTGGGGACTATTTGTGGAAATTAGTATTTTCGCAGATTTTGTCGTTCCGACTACAGAAGTATTAATATTTGGTATATAGAACTATATTTTCACCACATATTGCGACCTTTCCCTCCCGATAAACAGACCTTGGCGTCATTAATCTTCCGTACACGACATTGGCTGGGACCAAAGCTCACAACCCTCTTAAACATAAAAAAAGTGTAGTTTGAATTGTATTAACAGAGTATTAAGTTCAAAGTTGTCGAGCAGAGTCCAATGATCATTTAATGTGAATAAAAAACCACTTATGTTACATTATGATAATTTTCCGTATAAAATTAATCGAAATATCATTTGTTGGAAAGTGCATTGCTGAATAAATATACGTAATGTTTTTCATGCGCATATTATGTGGAGTCGAGTGGATAGATACAGATACGGTGATGTACTTTTAATGGTTGGAATTTCTTACAACATTTGAGAGGGAACGATTAATGGCTAACACTTCAAGTGAGATGGCAATCTTCAGTTCTGGAATATAGTAACTGACTGACAAATAATGACATACCGCAGTACTTCAAATTTTACAAATGAAAACGTCAATATGTGTACATAAAACCACGGACCATATCACGACTTGAATCTTGATTTTTTCAATTAGTAGTTCTCGCAAATTTCAAGATTTACAAATTAAAAAAAATAATTGATAATTATCTCGAAAAGAAGCCGTTCAACATTTTCATCATATTACGTCGAGTTTCATTGAAACCGTTGTTCATAAATTAAGCAATGTATATATACTTTATGTTTATATATTGTTCTCTCGATTAAACCACTGGATTAAACATTGAAAATGATAATAGATTATGTAAAGACATTTAGGCAAGACATCCGTAACTTAACTTACATAATACCCTACAAATATGGAACGCCCTTTATATAGTAGCTAGTTGCTATAAAGGCCGACGAATGTCTATACATTTTTAAATTACCCAGCTAATTAGCACATCTACATTATACGTCTATCTTTATTAGACATATACTTCTTATTACATTCTATTAACATATTTGTCTAAAAATACGCAAGTTCTGTTTTAGGACGCGAACACGATTTCCACGTGTACTTCGCATTTAAAAAGAAGATTTAGATGTTTCAAGCAAAGTTTATTTATTGCACAACACTATTTTCTTGCTCTATCCAGAAAGATAGATTAAATTTACGCGACTTTATTTTGCTTTGTATTATAAATGTCGTCTCATATTTTAATTCATAAAAGAAAATATGCACCATTAAAGTTATTAAATATTACTAATCAATAAATAAACGTTTCCTAATACAAAAAAAAACGTAGAAAGAAATATTTATTCATCGAATATTAAGCTGGTGTTTATGTTAAATAAATGTGACATATTTCAGCGAAGGTTCGACCTGAAAATGGGACGCATCTAAAACGAGGGGAACCCACTTGTAACTTAGAAAATGACAAACATCTTCGGCGTACAAAGAAAAAGGTTTCGACGGGAAAATTATTATAAAACTTTAGGAAAATTAATTAACTTCGGAAGTTTTCACCGATGTTTTAGGAACTAAATTAAAAGATTTTATATGGCTCACTATCGCATTTATTCTGATTATTTCAGTCCAGTCGCGGCCAAGTTAAAGCAACGCTACTATACCATGCTAAATAATTTATCACGCTTGTACTTTAATGCGCATTATCCATTTATTAATGCTCCTATGTCGCAGTCGTTATGTTAGTTACGCTGAGGTTCCAGTTTCGCTTCCCAGTGGAACTAACTATTTCCTAATATATTATAGGCAAGTATTATACTAAGAAATAAAAAATAGGTATTTATTTCGAGTCCGGATGCTACAGATTATCCTAGTTTGGGGACAGAAGATTTAAAAAAAAATACATATACATATAGGTACATCTATCTGTATGCTATGGATATCAAGACAAGGTCAATATACGGATCAGAAATAAATACCTACTCATTTCAATAATAATATCATATTTATAATTGTATGTAGGTATATATTATTATTATTATCTAAACAATTCCATAGTAGCACTGGCAAGAAAGAACTAAATGATATAAAAGTAAAAAGCGTTCTTCTGTATCTTTCCACTCACATAAATCTCATTGGTTAAAATCTACTATAACCTACATGTATACAAATAACAATAACAATAAAAAATATTAATTTATTAAAACGTCCTTTGTATAATACACCCACAATTAAGTTAAGTGAAGGTTGTCCTTGAAAACATCAATACTATGTTGATAACTACGACAATAAATTGATACGTAATATAATATAGAACTTTCGCGAACATAGAAATAATATTCACGGGCCATTCCTTATTAGGAATTATATTGCAAAGAGGAATGGCTATGATTGACGAATTTCTTGTGGTCTTCTTCTCGTCATACGCCTTTCCGAAGCCATGGTAGAGTCTAACGATGAGCAAGCGCACACCTTTAGTGCTTATTTATTCTTTTGTCTTATTATTTATATTATAAATTAAATTTAACGCGATGTTATTACTATTTTTTATAATAGTCTAGCTAGATGTTAAGCGAGTAGAATGCGCGTCATGAGCCGAAATAACTGCTACCCTAAACAAACGTGATAACAACCCATAAAACTCTAATATTAGCAAACTATGAAAAACTTGAAAAAAAAACACATTGTGAATACGCTTTTAAAGTTACACACAGACAATCAAGTCTATATCATAGTTTTTAAATATAGTAACAGTAGCATTTACCACACAGACCGTAACGAATATTCTTATGATTTTTTTAAAGTTAAAACCATCTTAAATAATTACCAATATCATCTAATAAAAAAACGACTATATCCGAATTGGTATTTACAGAGGCACTCAAACAATACTCCGTATTCGAATCTCTCAAAAATTTCCGTCGATATTGTAAAAATTGTGTTCTTACGTAAACGCAGTAGAATAATAATACCACCGTGAACATAAGAACCTAAGATTAAACTACAGCTAAATTAATTTTCCCACGAATTCTTCGATAAAACGTTTAAAAACCATGTAATTTAAATTTCAAGGTTTCTATTATATTCTAATAAACGTTCATTGACCGTTAAAATGCTTAAAATTAAAAAAAATTCATAAACAAGTTTGTCTCAAATTTTTTTGTTATCACCACTTTTTTAACACAAAAAAAAACATGTCATAAAATGTTATTTTAAATGATTAATGAGTCATTTTGATTAGTCCTTAATTCGAGTGTACCGCACGCGAGACAACGATTAATAAAACGGTTGATAGCCCGCATGCGGGAATTACACATGTAAAATATGTCTGTTTAGTACCACGTTTTCACAACTAGCAAAAATTATCGCACAGAACGCACCCCGCATGCGGCAACTAACCAACGACTTCACCTAAACGGGCATTCTTATAGCATATTATTGTTTCTTACATTATTTACAAATATAAAATAACCGATATGGTATAAAGTGATTTATAGTTTCAATCATAACAAAAAAACCTTTTATCGTGCAAAATGGTACACATGTTATGCAAGCCTAATGCCGCATTGGCTTTATCTACCAGCTAACTTTTAATGTTGATACAAAAAAAAAAACAATTTATATAAATTTAGACTCTCCATAAAAACACATTATTGAGATTTAATTTAATTTAATCCACCAACACACGCTTATACATATACATACATATGTATTTATTTTAAAAAGCAATTAACTATAAAAAACTATAGCATACCAAATAGAATAAAAAATATATATCAGGAAAAAAGTCTGCGTGACAACAAACGAAAAATTGGGCTCGTTCAATTGTTATTCAATTCAATAATACCATCGCAAAAAAGACTGATCTCTTTGTTATTTTTAGAACAATTTAATTTATCTATAATACGAACAGTGACAAAATTAAAAGCAGTTTTATTTGAGCAGTCTTTAAAAATGAATAGCACGAAATATATTTTTTTTAAATGTATATAAAAAGCAAAACAATCGATGACTCACAGAACTGAAAATACCGCATGCAAAAAATTCAAATTTATTAAATTCATTATTGTTATTATTTATTTATTTTTATATCACACTATGACACAGGGGGCTTTCAATTACGAATCCTTATTTATAATAAAAATGACACTTCTGCATAAATATTCGTTATCTTAACCTAATTTCTGGAGCTAATATACATCGCAAATTTCATTACGCGTAAGGATTTGAATAAATCTACCCAATTTACTACAATAATGTTCGGTTTCAGGACTCCCACGATGTATTGTTAGCGCACGAATGACTCATAAAACTGGGAGTGTTACGAATCCCCGGACGAAAACAACAAACATTCTACATCAAATTACACAAGAACAAAAAAGACACGCCATCTAATGATAATTTAATTATAAACATGAATAATATACGGCGTGGAGCATGACGACAAAGGTTTCCAAACGGTTTAAAATTATAAAAAACTATATAATAGTAAGCCGCATAAAACATATAAAATTAATTGCAATTCTAATAGAAAAGTTGAAACAATATCCGATTGAAGTAAATACCGTAATCCACACTGTACCGCTTTAATATCAAAGTAAAAAGCTAAAACGTTTGGAAGAAAATTATCAATTATAAAAGTTACTCTTTTAACTAAAAACTTTGTAAAAATCTCTTTTCAAAGCGCCGTTATTTAATACAATAAATGTAGAAATATATGTACTTAAAACATAATAAAAAAAATTTAGAGTAATTTCTGGATTTATAAAAAAAACAATACCCTTAATATAAAGTTACTATATTTCCGAAATTAGGGTCAAACTCACGTCCTCCTAAAACTTTACCTCTAAACTGCACTCGCTCTAATTATGGCAAAACAAAGAGCAAACATATCAGATTCCTTTAACACTAGATTTACCAGCTTAAATATACCTATTTCTATAATACCAAAACCAAAAAAGTATATATTCGCTACAAATATATATATATAATAATATAAAATTCATAAAACTAATTCTTCTGTTATAAATTAAAGAAGATTAGAAGAATTAAAGAAAATGTTACACGCAGTAGGAATTTTAATTTGATCTTGCAAGACCAGTCATTTTGACTGGTCTGGTAAATCTAGTGTTAAAGCATTAAATTTAATAAACAACGAAACGTATATCAACAATTATTATAAACATACTGGAAATTGTCAAACGTATAATGCCGAGCAAATGATATCCTCAACTCTTAATAAATCATTTTAAACCATACCTTTTCAATGAATATATTCAATACAAAAGATCGTTCTCCGCATGCGATATTATTCCTTATTGACCCTGTCAAAGTGTCGAGTAAACATTTCATTTACATTTGCCATACACGTTACGATTTAAGCAAGCATTTTATAATGTGGTAGATTTATGATATTGTGTATTTAACCACAGATCTAAAATTAAAAATTTGTATAATTTTGAACAAAATTTTTGTAATCTTTTGTTGTTTCCTTCTGCTCGTAAAATTACTGTTGTGCGACGAGGACAACTAGTGTCCTAGGAGTTCGGAGATATGATGTCAAAATACTAATTTGTATAATTCCCTTTGAGCTCATTTGACGCTATGCATGCCAAATATATTATACATATTACGAACCTTAATTCGACTGGTATAATGACAGATATTGCTTTTTTACGACAGAAAACGTGTTTAACAAAACCTGATTCCAGTAAGTTTAAATATAGATCACTAAGTACACTATTCTTTCAACTCACAATTAACCTTGAATGGAGCAATAGAATTTATAAACACAAAAGGCGAGTTAAAATTGACTTTTTGTAAATTTTATATTGGGTGTTCATCAGAAATTTTACAAAGTATTATATAATAATAACAATAATTATTACAAAAAAAACATAACATATTATTATTAATGAATATTTTTATGTTGTTATGTGTAAAATCAATTTTCTTGTGCGTCACCTTAAATTATACATTTAGATGAAAAAAATCACAATTAATGATGTGTTGAAATAGTTTTGTTATGTGCCGTTGGATCGCCAACTATGTTATAGGTGATATAAAAGAATTGAACAAACTAATTAACTTTATGCAGTTTTTGTTTGAGTGGAAATTTATCATAATCAACCTTTACGCCCTGCCCTATAAGAGTACATTTTCTGGAAGCTATAATGCCTATAATTCTAAATTTTCCTCTATTTTTGTGATTAACGCAAAAGGCAATAGTTGAAACTAAATAGAGACTAGGTACTACTTAAATATGTGAGATAATACATTAAAATATAATACACAAAAAATATTTTTTAAATCAAACAAAAGTTAATAAAGTCAATGTAGATGAATCGAAAACAAATATCACCACTTAAATGTTGAACATTAGATAGTTGCAAAAATCTTAAGTATCCTATCTACAGCTAACCTCAAAAACATTGTGTGACGAAAAAGCTAGTTCTGTGACTTGCAGTTAGTGCCCACGCCCGCGCAAACCTGAATAACTGTTTCCAGCACATCTCAAAACGCAACCTGCCTCACTAATTGCAGTCTTCCGATTGTCTTCAAGAGACCGGCATACGTCCCGTTACATAACCGTGTACCTGCCGCATTCCTCACATGTTTACCAAGAATATATCTAATGATGATAATTTAATGTTACAAAAGTCACTGCAGTGGATTATGTCACTTTTCAGTTAATAATCCTACGATAGATACAATACTCGAGAAAAGCACCGGGGGGTTTAAGAACCGACCTTATCTGTAGCCTGTCAATATAAATCGACTCGACCACGCGACACTCTGAAAATTGTAGGTTGTATTAAAAAGCGATAGAGTTGGTCGTTTACGAAATAAAGGTAGGACAGCTGGTACGGAGGGAGGTATTGGGGTCGGAGGCTGCAGACTCACCGTGCAGATGGTTATATAAGACGAACACGAGGCGAGAACAGCTGGACACGTGCAGCCCCTCTAGGGCTCGAGGCGCGACTGACTGCTGCGGCGGGCGCCGCCCCTCGCCCATTCACCATGAGGGGTAACCAGCCAGACCAGACGCGATTACACAGCCTTCACGTGCGATTCACGCTTTAAAAACCTCCGACTAATTCATAAACCAAGGACTAACTGCTAACGAACTCAAACCTGTTTAAAACATACACCATTCAGACATTCATTTATTCTTAATTTTTTATAACAAAACAAAATAAAAAAGCGTAATAATTTATTAAAACAGAAAATATAACTGTAACTAATTTCTCAATCTGTTACATATTATAGGTATTCCAATATTATTATAGAAACACAAACTTATTAACGTTTTCAGCAAATTAATTCATTCAAGTCTCTTACATCCCAAAAGAATAAAGTATTAAGCCACGTTATTAGTTTGCTATTACTGTAAAATATTTACCCCAAAATGCCTTTAGTAGCTATAAGCAAAATTTATTTCATACGTCCGTTAATATGTGGACATAAAATAATAACGCTACTCAACACTAGATGGCGCTAGCAAACTTAAAAGTTTCAGTAATTTGAATCTTACTGGATTAATCTCTGAATATTTCTTAAAATGCTTGTGTTGTTTTATTTTGTTAGGGATTATATTATTATTAGTATTATATATGTTGCTATGAAAGTTAAGGTAATACATACACACAAAGATTCTTATCGTACGTAATAGTATCTCGGTTTATTGTCAGATGGCGTTAAAGCAATATAAAACGTTTTCGAGCTATCTATAATATGACTAGTATTCTACATAATCAATATCTAATGTTGTATCTATTTTCCGGTCAAGCTTAAATGCCTTTTTTTGATAATTAGGATTTTGTAGTTTCCTGAGCTCTGTTGCCCATATTTTCCTTATTGACAGAATTGAGGAGACTTATATTATGAAAATAATAATAAACCGCAGAATTAGAAATCTTGTGACAGTAATAAAGAACAAGAATAGCATAGTTTTAGAGTCAATACAACTCACCAGGTTATTAACTAATTTGAAATAATTCCAGCTGCTTTCAATCGCGTTTATATTTTATTTTCTCATTCTGACATTTCTAAAGCTTTCTATATATTGAAAGGTTATAAATAAAACTTTTAAAGTATTCACTACAATACATTTAATAAGTTTAGAAAAACACCATCGAATATAACTTGAAAATCTACATACATATTCTCAAAAAATTCCAAATGTATATTTGAAATACAAAGAATAATTTGTTAGTTAACTTCTTTTGGCTGATGTAATACACAAAATATCAGTATAAAAAAATGTTTCACAAAATTACTACTTATACAATTTTACATTTATTACAAATACAAGCTATCACTAAATGTACAAGTCCGTGGCAGATTTGTAAACACGATAAGTTTTTAGTAAAGTATGAGGTTAATCGCGAATATTTATTTGAGCATTTATTTTGATTTTAATTCGACGTGACCCCGTGACCAAAATGTCTGCAAATCATTCAAATCATTGCGATATAATAATCAAATGAACGCGACAATAAATTGCTTAAAATACTTTAATATAACTTTAATTAAATTTATCGTAACCATTATCCGTTATTATTAATACTACGACACGTTAGAGCGGAAGTTTCAAAACATTCCAAAAACAAAAGTTGAATCTGTCAGTTTTAAGAACTATAAAAATTTGTCACGAACTTATGCAATCTTGGTAATTAATTTGAGAAAATTTAACACAATTTATGCAGTTGTGACCTAACACAACAATGATACGAACATTCTAAATACACAAAAATTATTTCTCATAAAATACTACATAAACATGTTTTTCACTAAGTTTTTAAACATACATATTACAATATAGAAATGACACAGATACCACATTTAAAATAAATATTAAACATGGATATACATATATCAATAATGTGCGACTTTGCTCCTATGAAAAATACAACACAAGTAGCTTCCACTATCCATTTATTTATTTTTGAAAGGTACTTTCTGTACTAAATATCGGTATGTAGATCTCCTCATTATTATGAGACTATCACTGTTCATTGTTTTTTTATTACATAATAATAGATACATAATATAAATTATTATTTCGAAACATTCCTGTGAGTTAAATAGAAAATCAAGCAAAATCCCAATTGAGCCCACCTATATAACCATTAACCACGTTTTGTTGCCACGATAAATAGTCATTCAAAAACATTGTAAGTCTTAAAATTAAAATTATATCGATGGAATTAGTAGTCTTCTTACAAACTTATTATACAGTAGATATTATAAAAAGCATAGGCTAAGCCCAAATAAAATGACATGTCCAAATTTGCCCTAACATGGACAATTCCAAAATATAGCACCTACCCTACTAAGCTTTTAGCTCATCAATAAAATAGGATTTTACTGAGAATAGAACCTGGAAAAAGTGACAAATTCAGTAAGAAAAAATACTCAGATGAATGATGCCCAAAAAAAAACAGATTGCTGTGTCTAGGATAATTAAAACTTGATGAGAACAATGTTGCAAAAACTAAAAAGATACAAAAACAACAAAAGAAGAGTCAAATTGAAGTATAAATATCACAAAAAATATTGTAATTCTATTTTCAGTAGTCAATAATTAAACAAAATTTAATACCCTTGTAACCGACAGTCCAGGAGCTCAGGGAGCGTCAGGAACGTGAGTAACGTCCATGGGTAGAATTAACGCCCGGTACTAAACTTTCCACGCCTTTTTGACGTTGGGAAATCAATGTTAAACAACTGGACTAATTTAAATAACAAAGAAAATCTTGTAGATTGATTCTTTTGTTTAATATTGATGAGCTCAAACCTAATTTATCAATCACATTTCTTTAAACCGAGTCTGATTCGCTCTCTACATTCCTTTCAACCCTTTCCAATTTGAGCTTGATTTTAAACCGATATCATTTTATAACAATTGGAAGAATTATTTGCTTTTCGTAAAGCTACAGATAGTCTTAAAATTAAGATAACGTTACAAAGTCATAAACCTGACCTTATTTAACAATTACATTATACATTCAATTATTTTACGCTCAATTAAAATTAAATACATATATAGAAATACCGAATACGACATTTACAGATTACACAAATTATATTAATTCTAAAATTCCTAAATACAGGTTCTCCCGATAAGATACGTTACATCATAATGGAACTGAATTGAAAAACTGAGCATAATTCGCAATTAGTAAAACCCACCTCGCTTTTTGACTTATGAGAAAAATGCAAAGGTCACTGAAATTTCTAGGCTACCTTCAATCATTGACTTGACTAATCTTTTCAGGACCCGTATACATATACACTTGAAAAATCTACGACTACAAAAATTTAATTCCAATAATCGCATGCATCTAATATTGTGAATACGTCTACCAATTCAATTACAACGATTGAAAATTTTAATTTGCCAATAAGATATACTACAAAAGACAAACATCGATCAACTTACTACAATAAAACTTGAGGATAGTTGCTAACTACAAAAAAACTACTCAAAAAATAATAAACTGGTAACACTAAACCTAATAGAAATTATTTGTTATATAATCCTGTATAACTTTTTAGTGAAAATATTTAAGTGTTAAAAAAAACCAGTTTTATATAATTTCAATAGAAATACCAAAATAGAATAATAATGAATGAATATAATATTTTAGCGATTTAAAACAACCATAACTACTCTCATTTTTGACATTATTTGACAATAATATTACATGTTTTAATAATTGGAATGTAAGTAAATTTATTTGCCCTGTTACCAGAAAATATGATATATTATAAATGTATCAAGATATAAAATGAATAGTATATTTTCGGCTTATTCTATTGTATACAAAATGTAATTGGTATTGTATTTTAAAAAGCATTTCTGCATTTATTCAGGCAACACAAAAATGAATCAATGAAACAAGATTTGAATGCGCACAGACAGTTAATGGCGTTTTCTGAACGCGTCGGCACAACGACCTCGATAATAGAATCATCGTCTTCTTCGTTGTGAGACAATTCCACTAAAAGGAGAGGTGGCGAATCATTCGAACCGGTCGGGCTTGGCTGGTGGATCTGCAGGGTCGCTATCCGCTGTGGGGTCGCCGCCATTATCTGTACAATGTTTATAATACGATTTAATCATAGAACATTTAAGTAATAAAATACTTGTCTGGTCTTTATCCTGATATCTGTACTATACTAGGTTATAGCTTATGGTTAGGGCAAGGCGAGTGCATGTACAAATATATACAGGTAAGTACTTATTTAAAAAAGATATAAGCTAAAGCAAGACTACACTTTTGTACAATTTATTAGTTTCACTGATCTTCTACATTATAAAACTTTGACTCAAATACAAAAGTTTTAAATATAGAAGAGTGATTTTTGGTCTAACGTGAACGCTTAGATTTCACCAGCTCGGTATCTGAATCATCTTCTTCTCCAGTTTTAGACAAGTCACCTTCATCTGTTGGGGCCTCCGCTTTAGTGACATGCGCGAGTTTGCTGGGATCCACCTGTAGATACAATTTATGATAATAGAAGCTAATTTATTAGACAACGATTTGAGAATTCATTGGCGTCGAGATGCCAAATTAAAACGCTCTGGTTAAGAAATTACGTTCCTTAAGAAAGCATGAACTCATTGACGTCACCAGCTCTTGCATCTCATTTTTCACATTATTCTCCTTCTCTCTCTTCCACATCGCTTGAAATTCAGGAGTATTCCAAAATTGACGCGGCCGCATCCCCGGAGGTATCTGCAAGGCAATCAAATAAATTATATGAAAGATTGTTAATTTATAAAAATAATTTCAACTAACTAGAAAATATGTTTTCAGTTCTATAATGAAAAAGTGAAATAAAATTACCTCTAATTTTTGAAAAAGGTCGCGTTCAAACTCTTCTCCGAGATTGTGTACACCGCGCATTAATTCTGTGGGAGTCCAAGGGATCTTCGAACGTTTGTTAGGAGCCTGTAAAAATAAATTGTTTAGATTACAAATACATGGAAACATTATGAGCATGATTCTATATGATTATAAACGTACTTCTTTTTTACGCGAATGCATATTATTGGATTGTTCAGTGTCGGTATCTGGAGAATCCGAGTCGAGTAAGAATTCAGTGGGATTCCAAGTAGTCTGCAGACGTTTGCTACATGCTGGCTGAAATGTAAATACATATATGACCATTTTTATAAATCAACTCGGAAAAGCAACATTAAAAGACGCACCTTGGGTGAACGCATATTTTCAGACGATTCAGTTTGAGTATCACGCTTGAGTTTAGTGGGAGGCTGGTGCTCCTGCGAGCATTTGTCAGATCCTGACTATAAAATATAAATATTATATGTTTTAGATAAATAATAGATATACAAGTTTATTGGGACATATATTAAGGGAGACAAGGCACATGATCGTGATTTTTATTCTTAATCTTTAAACACTCCAAAAACAATTTATAAATTTATTTGGGAGTATAAAATTCATATTCCATTTAGAGATCTTAAAGGGCTTTTTTGTGATGCATTTTCGTTACCAATAGATTCACGTTGGCTTGTACGAGACACATATTGAAATTTACGTAATAGCGACTAGTGGTGTACATTTCTAAATTTTAAAAGACATACCTTTAAATTATGCGAGCGCTTATTATTGGACAATTCAAAATCGATATTTGGAGCATCTGATTCACTCGCGTCTTCTCTTAACGACCAGTAGTAAAGCGGCCGTTTGCCAGGAACCAACTGATACTAAAATACAATGGTCATTTTTAATAAATCGGAACAAAAAAGCGACTTATGTTTTAAAGATTACCCTACCTTCGGATAATGTAAACGCATATCTTTGGACAGCTCAGTCTCGATGTCCAGAATGTTTCTGTAGTTGGCCTGTGAGTATTTACCAGATCCCTTTTATTGAAAATAAATATATTATTAAGTTTTTGGATAATCAATAACAAACCAAACATGTTATTACGTAAAGGTATCAAAATTAGATCACAATACTGTGAATATCCTCATATAGTCAACTGTGAATAGAGAGGATCGGGATGTTTAGCTTTTCCTCTGGAAAAGGTAATTCAAACCATAGTTAATTAAAACGTTATACCTTGAGATGTGGCTGCAGAAATTTGGCCAGCTCAGCGTTAATATCTACAATCGTCTCAGAGAATCTCACTTCTTGAATAGATGAGCTGCCCTCAGAACCAGTGGCATTATTACGCGAAGCTAGTTTAGCCTAAAAAATACAAATATTTTTATGTTGGAGATAATGGGAGATGGGAGACAATGAACCATTCGGAAATTCAGTGGAGCTCATACTAGCATGGGGAAGTTTAATCAGAGCCATCTATAAAATGTATATTTATTTATAAAAATATCCTGGTTTGAAATTGTAGAGAAATTCAATAGTACGTCGTCATATTGTAAATATAAAGACAATATTACCTCGTTCTTTGGCCTTGTTTCCGCTGTTTCAAATGATTTCTTTTCAAAAGGTTCAGGCGCGAATTCAGTGGGGCTTCGGCTTACTTGCGGCAGTTCAATCGGTTCGTTCTATAATGACCAGATATATTTTCTATTAATATTTATCACATTACAAGTTATAACTAAGCAAATACGTTTCATTACATTTCGCAGACGCTTCTTCGAGCGAGGGCCCTCCTTGCCTTTCTTGTTCTTGCCCCTGCACCACACACGCAAAGTGCAGGCCTTCATTTCATTTGAAAAGATCTTGCGGTAATTAGGGTCTACACTCGTAAACGGAAAATCGTATGTCTGTAATAAAGAAGAAGAATAATAACACACACATCTTTGAGAATGCACGCTCGAAGATATAAAATAATTAAACATCGATATTTTTCTGGTGTTTTAGTATTCTAGTATCATATTTGCTCTACTTTTTATAAGATTTTAATTTTTTTATTAGCAATAGAAACAGAATTTAAATACGACCAGCAGAGAGTCCAGTGAGAAAGGTCTCGGTTCTTCAATTGCAGCTCCCGAGGTTGGATTAGGCTGTGGTAAATCGAGTGCCCCAATTTTTGGTATGAAATCGAGTGGATATACCTGTGAAAATATTATAGATTATTACGTTAGGTTAGATTAATAGTGTCATATGACGGTCATTTGCCGATTGGTCCGATTCATCTACAAGGCTTTTGTATGACTTTCGCGTGGACAAATATGCAGTTGGTACATTGTTAAACATTTATATAAAGGTATAATTTATAAAACTTACCAGAAATGGCCCTATTTCTTTATCTTTAAAAATTTGGCATTCAAAATCACGCCTGAAGGCTCTCATATGCTCATAAAAACCTCTATCATCGTCTGTCTCCTGTAATTATAATGATTTATTTCTTATATTAAACTCTTCTTTTGTTAAATTTGGGCAAACTAGCATCAAGAAATCATAAAGCACTAATTTACACGTAAATTCATGTCGATGAAATCAAAAACAAAAAAAAATGCTTAAATGAGTCCTTTTAAGTAGATACATACATGATAACGTTCATTGAAAAAATCCTCGGGTCTCATTATTTCAAGCGGGGCCTCTTCGTCGCTTTCAATACCACTGTCTAAGTCAGGTATGTAAATGTCATTACCAAAAAAATCTATAGGGACACGTCTACGGCCATCCCGTCGCCCATTAAGCGCCATGGTGACTTCTGTAACAAAGACATTGCTAGATATCACTCGTATCTATTAATACTAAAATTCTCAAAATATTTCTAGACAATTTTAAACTCTACTATCTTCCATTGTACTTGAAAGGTCATTGGGAATAAATATCCTAAATGATACTGGAATGTATGGACGAGCGTCCTCGACGTGTGACGTAAAACTTGGTTGCGATTTTAATCACTTACAATTAAAATACCCACTCTATATTAAATAGTGACCTAAATCATTTCTAAAAAAATCGTATGCATGATAACTTGGAATAAAATTAAGCGGTAATTGTAGATGGCACACTAATCAGAAGAGTCATCCAATAATTCTACAATAATATGCAAAATAATACTATCATTGAGGAACGAGACCACTTCACCAAGCCATTTACTATACATTGTTAATTTTCGCCTTGCGTCGCTTGCATTACGTCAATGACCTATATCTAGGTTGCAAGGATTTTCATGACAGCAACCTGCTGCTGTATTGATCCAAGAGCGCAAAGGCATTGCGCAATACTACTAAGAAGTGCTTTATATTAAGTAAATACAATATACTACGTATTAAGTACTTTATACAACATTCTAAATATTAATTAGTTAATAAACTATCGCTTCATTTCCATACTTTAATAATAAAAAAAAGTAATATATTATAATTAACAGAAATAAACCTTGTTACCGGGAGAGAACATGGAAAGTTACGGCATTCAAGATGGCCGATATTTTACTCATAATTAATAATATTATAAATCTTAATTTCGATTCGATTTCTTTTAAAACTACACGTCACTTAAATAAAACATGTAATAAATATTATAAAGCAAGCAAATCTGGTAATCCTCGGTAATCTTCAGTTACACTATTGACCACGAGTTTTTATATTTAAAATCTAGCTGAATTCACCCATAACTTGTGCCTCAAAGCAATCTCACAATAAAACTAACCAAATCGATAATAACATAATAATTATCTAAATTAATCTAAATGAATAGAAATTGCAAGAAAAATCGATCATCGTAGCCATTGTCAATAAACTAAACACAAACTGTCTTGTTTGTGGACAAAAACACACATATCGCCATATTTAGGTCACAAATTATAGTAATTCTACATACTAGTTGTTCTTACCTTTAATTAATACTCTTGTTAATTATTAAATTATCCAGCAGACGCGGCACGCCGACAAAAGGTGTTGCACGGTGTTCTACTGCGCTGAAAGACACGAGAGGGGAAGGGGGCGCTCCGTTACCATGGCGACGAAGTCCTGCGCGCGCAGCACACATCCCCATAGAAAAGCTATTTATAAAATTTTATCGAAGTTGCAATCAAACTTCAGTTTTACTATTTTTATAGGAATTTTAATTTATTTGTATTTTTTTTATTGAAACTGTGAAATGGGTCCTAAAAAGGTAAAATTATTATTTATATGTAATTATTTCATTTATTTTTTGTAGGTTTTGTATAGAAAAATAACTAAAAAATAAGATTCTATATTAAACTACTATTAGTTCAATAATCCATGACAAATCGTAGCCAAAATGACATAAACAAGAAGGAATATTATGATTAATTATTTTTAATATTAGTTTTCATCAGCGACTTTGGGTAAGAAAATAAAACTTGGGGATCTACTTAGACGATTGAACGTAAGTATTAGAGAAGCAATTAGGTCGTGACGTCATGTTTTGTCCTTTAGTCTCATGGCATCGAAGAAACTTAGTTAAATGTATGAAACCAATAATTTAGACTTTAACTAACCAATGCAAATATATTTTATTATTTCAACATATTATTGTATTATATGATATAATATGTATAAAATAAAGCTCCTTAGGTCTGATGTTTACATTGAAAATAAGTATATAGCGCAATAAGTATATCATTGAAATCGTATTCGATAAAACTACACATTTATTCAATCTTAAAGTTGATATTGGAGACACTGAAAACGAGCGATATGCATTGCATTATGAGGTAACAGAATAGCCAGACTCTACTGGATGAGTAATTACTATACTTTACACCAAATTAGTAATTTGCAATCAACTACACATTGAATATAATTGCTATTCAAATAAACAATTAAATAGATATTGGTTTCATTCATTAAACTTTAAGCATCATGAATTTCGTGTCCGTTTGTTCCTGTTCTGTGATGTCTTTGTATATATCTGTGTTATTGTCATCCTGTTTACATCAACTTCCGATTCTGCAGTAGTCTCTTTAAGGCCAACTATCCACTGAAACATATCATCAGAAATAAATATACTTTCCTTGAATAGTGGGTCTTTATTGCTACTATATATGTGTGGCATTTACCATTTATATGTTTGTGAATGTTTTCGCATGAATTTGTGCTGTTTATGTTTAGGAATACTGTTTAGAAACAATTGTATAACATTTTCGATTACTTTCATTTTTAAATTTGAGAAAAATTAACACTTATTGTCACCGGAGATAGCTCGATTAAATATTACAATATAAATAGAAATAAAAATGTACGAGACATTTTTAACACTAGTCGCAGTTAACAAACCAACCAAACGTTTAATTGGAGGGATGACTTAAGTACCGTTACGTTTTTTCAGGGCAGATCCAATAATTCAATTGCCTATAGCGAATGATTTTAAAAAATATCATTACAAATACTTAAACACAGCTTAACTGCAACAACATCACCGACAAACTGTTGTTAACCCGGAATTGAAGTAAAATGCGTGCGCGGAGTCTTTTATGAAATTAGTTTTACGAATAAAATCAATATAAATAAAGTAAATACAGTCACGCACTGGAAATAAACTGAAAACTAATAAAATTCATTCATTTTTATGAATAGGGTTACCTTTATCATTTTGTATCAATAATAAAATATTACTTACAAGACAACCAGAGAAAGATAATAACATATCTAGATAGTTTTTTTTGTTAAAGATACGTAGTCGAAAAGTTATGTATTATATTATTCCTATTTTATAAATACAACATTTATAATAAACTTAAATCGATGGTGCACAATCGTCCCCTCGGTATAGCGGAGATGACTGGTGCCTGCAGATGTGGTAGTAGCCACCTCTCTCATGGACCGCACTCTATCTTAACACCAGATGGAATGTTTACAGCTAATGTAATATATATTTAACAAATAATATATTATTATGCATATATAAAAAGAATAATTATAAATATTGTAAACTAAAAAATATTAAAATTGTTCAACTATCCGTACTTTGGTAATAATTTGCAAATTAATGCACCGTTTTCACACTGTGATAGTAAAGTTGGTCACGAATACTCGAGCCTTCCACTGCAATACGAATTATGTTCAGTTCAGTGTTGTTCATTTAATGTTAAGCATGCCATGTTCTTTGTTGTAAATTGTACAAATATGTGTTTTTATAATTAAATTTTAATTAAATGTAAAATGTCCGTCGTAGAATCTGATTTGGAAGAAGATTGCGTGAGTACGATCGCGTGGTTTTATTTTACATTTGATAATGTTTTTTCTTTAATCATTATTTTCATAAAGCTCCCAAAAGCCAAGTTATTATTAGTTACGTTACATGCCACTGACTAATAAAATGCAAATTTGAATGAATATTTAAGTATGAATACAATTTGAAGACCCTCATGAACCCACTTAGTATAGGGCTAGCATTTACCGACATTACATGCTTTTTTGGTCGAAAATAAAGAAGTAAATTTAAAAAATGTTAAAGGCAATGATAAAGCGCGCCTTAAGAGATGGAGATGAGGATACAGCTCTACTTACAAAAACACTTAATTGTTTGGATGTAAATAAACACAAAACATAGTATTAATCATATTTTCTTAATTATTTAGATTATTATTATTTTCAACAGAAAGATAAATCTAGAGTTAATGTTGTGGAAGACGACACCTTGGATTGGTTAAAACCAAAATTGCTTATTAAGCCAGATGATCAAGAAGACCTGCCTGATGCGGTAAAAATAATACATACAGTTTCTTTTAGCATACTATTTTAATCAAATCGTTTAAAATGTATTTTCGCTTAATCAATGTTTCTTTTATATTTTATATATAGCAAGTGTTCACAATAGTGTGGGCTGTGAGCCTACTTGGTGAGTTACAAATTAAATATACCTAGTATAATTTCTATTCTAGGACCTGGAAGAAGAGTTTGGTCGAATATTAACAACATATAATCCACAATATGTATCAGATGAAGTGGCTTACCATTATGGACAAGGGGAATTTGTAATGAAGCCCAAAGTAACTTATGGTAAAGCCTATCCATTGTACATATATCAAGGGACAGCTATTAGAAAAGATTCCGAGGAAGCTAAAGCACAAATTGCTGCGGGATATGGTAATATAATCGTTTATAAAATATGTAATCATCGAGACCTTTTTAAAAACTTAAAGTAAAAAGTACATTTTTTAAAGGTATGGTCGGTTTCGATGATGCTGGCCCTAAAAGAGCAAAGGTAAAAAAATCGGCGGCTGATGAGGATGAAGAAGAAGAGGAACCAGAACCTCCACCAGCTACAGAGGAAGCTAAAGATGGTAATAATTCATAAATATACAAGCACATTATTTTTACAATTAAAGTAATACAAATTAAAATAATTAAATTATTAGAAGAAGTAGCAGAAGAGGAACAGAAGCCAGAAGCTCCTACTGACGTAGAAAAAGTTGATGTAGAGGCAGGTGAAGGAGAAGAACTTGAAAACGTAGTGGAAGAAGAAAAGGAAGGAGAAGAAGGTATGGCTTTACTGACAATGGAAAATTTTGTATGATTACATTTATTTATATTTTAACAGAAAAAGGTGAAACTGAACCGCAAGAAATATTTGATATTAAGCCTCGGGTGAAGAAATTAGCTAACCAATTCAACTTTTGCGAACGCGCTGCTCTGACTTATAATAATCCTAGAAGGGTTAGTATTTTTAATTTTTAAAATTAAGGCGAAATAAATGTGGATTGCTCTCTGACGAATATAAGGAAATATATTAAAGGCAGATTTTTTATCTCCTAATAATAAAGTAATTTAATATGAGTATTTTTTAATAATTGTAACAAGTTTATCGCGGAGACTACATTTCTTAATTACAGTCGGTAGATACGCAAACTATTCCGCCTGCAAGAGCTAATTATAGTGCAACAGCTCTACAGTGTGTCATATTCGATTATTATCAAGAAGACCATGCTAGGAGACTGCGGGAGAAAGAGGAAGAAAAGCCTAAACGGGTACGTAGCATAGTAACATCCCGATTTATGATGCCTCTGAGAATTGCCGCATCCTCTAATGTGACTTATGGCACTGCAATTTTTCACTATTTAGCTAGAACATTCTCGTATGTCTTGATATCTTCAGAATTTCTAACAAAATTTAAATCAGCTTGAATTTATTGCGTGCTTTCAAGATATTTGTTGGATTATTATTATAAATTTTGATACTCTTTTGAATAGTAATTGGTTTTTAGGAAAATTTGCATAACCTAATTCGTACCAATCACGAAATTATCTAAGGCAAAATTTGGAAATTATTGTTATATGAATATTTAAATTATACTTGTGCAAAAACGATTGTAGCCAAGTTGCCAACCCTTGTTCGAAAACAATATGCTTTGGTATCTACTCTTACTATGATTTATAACATAAATTATTCTACAGTTGAAAAAGAAAACAGCTAAACATTTGAAGTCTGCTCAACAAATTCACGATGAGAAACTGGCACAACGCATCCGTGAAGCTTGGGCTGTATTAGAACGTCTTGTCAACCAAAATATTTATGACGATATTGGTTTGTTAAACAATTTTCTTTTCATTATAATTTTCGTTCATACCAGTGGGTAGAGAGCGAATATTGAGTGAGTCTCAAAATGTATGTATGTGTTAACAGAACAGTCCTTTATTCGTTGTTACATTTGTATTTTTTTTTCTTTTTGTTCATTCCAATTAGAACAAATTACAATGGTGGTAGAATTAATATAATTGCTTTCGTGTGTTAGATTTGTTGTAGGTCACGTGTTTAACCTGGTTCTACCATGTTATAACATATTTTCAGCTATGGACTATCGTTATTGGGATGATCCTTCCGATGAATTCCGTGAAGGCATGGGATCATTGCTGCCTCTTTGGAAGTTCCAATATGAACCAATGAAACAACACTCCATTTGCGACATACAATGGAATCCTTTTTATCAGGATTTATTTGCTGTTGCCTTTGGTTCTTGTTAGTATGACTTCTGTTAGTTTTGATATTAAATTCAGAATTTTTTTACAAAATTATTAACATTTGTTTTAGTGGATTTCACTCAACCCCAAAAAGAAGGCTGCTTGTGCATGTATAGCGTGAAGAACCCAGCCTATCCAGAGTATGCTGTCATTACTGAGTCGCCTATTATCTGTCTTGATGTGTTTAAGGAGACACCCTATCTCATTTGCGTTGGTAATAATTTATTACTATTCATTTTACACAGATTTTCTTATAACATTTGGCTTGTTCTTTTCAAAACAATTGTCTTATATCCAGGTCGATATGATGGTAACGTTTGTGTGTATAATGCACAATTGACTCTGGAATCTCAATACCAATTCAAGTCTGATTCTGTTCGGGATAAGCATAGCAATATTGTCTGGGAGGTAAGACATTCTATTTTGTAATGTCAGCCAGTAAATAAATACTAAATATTGATAGATATACTGAAGAATTCTAATTATGAAAATAGATAATATTCCCAAATTATATTTATTGTGTTGGTTTATTTTAAGATCCGTTGGGGGCCACGTCTTATAGATGGAGAAGCTACTTTCTTTTCAATATCTGGAGATGGAAGAGTCGTGCAATGGGCGGTGATGCCGGGAGAGCTGCAAGCCACAACTATCATTACACTACATTCTGATATACCACCAATTGCAGGACCTGATGGAACTATGTTTACTGTTAACAGTACGTTATTCGAAATCAATTTTCTTTATATATAAAACTTGCATTACCTTAATGATTAGACCACCTTTCAAAATGAAAAAAAAAACGTTTTAGTTAATAAATAAAATATACCTAATTCTAATTTCAATCAGGTTGTGGAAGTTGTATGACGTTCCACCCAGAAAAGACTGAGATCTTCTTAGTGGGCACTGAAGATGGAATGATTCACACATGCTCAAGAAGATATAATAGAAATTATGTCCGGTCTATCGTGGCTCATCATATGCCTGTTTACCGCATCCATTATAATCATTATAATAATAGTATCTACGCTTCCTGCTCTGGCGATTGGAAAGTTAAAATATGGGAAGACGGCCGCAGGTGCATGTTTTTTATATTTACTTCGTTTATTATGATTAATCAGCCCGTGAAGTCTAAACTCTCTTCTTTAAGATTGCATATATTCCCGCGTGGTAACAGATTCCTCGGTTTATAGAATATGCTCAATTGTATATTAATTTTTTAAACTAAAATTATTTTTCAGTGAACCTCTATTTATGTTTGACTTGGGTTCACCGGTTGGTGACGTAAAGTGGGCTCCATATTCCAGCACAGTTTTTGCTGCATGCACCGCGGATGGGAAGGTTTGTGTCGGTCTGATTCATTTTAATTTTAACAATCATTCACTTCAAGCAGATTGTCAACAACTATAATATGAAGGAGCTGGAAATGTTGCTGTTCTCTTTCGAATGAATTTTCTTTATTAATTTATTTTAACTATATCTTTTGTTTGTTATTATTATTATTTGACAATTTTTTCTTATGCTGTTCTAGATCTTCATTTATGATTTGAACGTGAATAAATACCGCCCAATATGCACCCAAGCTATTGTTCCTAAACGAAGTAAAAAACTCACAAGATTGGATTTCAACGCTTTTTTGCCTGTCATTGTTTGTGGGGATACCAAGTTAGTATACAATTCATTTTAAGTGTAAAATATTATTCTCTTATGTAATATTGAGTATTTTTTCAGGGGCACTTGTCACGTACTGAAATTGTCTCCCAACTTACGCGTCATGTGCAAACCGCCCAAGAAAGGTCAACAGCTTGATCAACGAGCACTTCAGGTATCTTGTTGTTTCAATGAAAATGATCTATTTATTTAGTGTTAATCGTAATATCCCTTGTATTCAATGGGCTTCCTTTCCATTTCTTTCTTTTTTTTTTATGGCATTATAAAAAGTTGCCAGTGTCAAAGTAAATATTTGTATGAAGTGCAGAAAACAGAATTTGAAAATGGAACTTGAAAGTTCAATATTACATAATTTATTTATTCGGTCAAAATCGTTTAAATATAAATAACATAAAATATGATAAACAATTTGAATTAGCTTCTGTATAGTGGCATTGACCAAAACTGCAAATATGCTGTGATAGTGCATATTTTTTTTGTTTCTTTATAGATATTGAAATTAGATAAGTTGCTGAGCTTGGTTCGTGATCCTCCATTCACTGTTGGAGAAATCGATGAGAAATTCGAAGAAGAAGTGAATAATTAAGCGTTCGTTTTTAGTCCAATAATTTAAGTTAACTCTAGATATAATCTTAGGACTATTTTTTAATTGCTATTTTAATTTTTATTTCTTTTATTGTTAGCATTTTTTGTTTGTTGATATTCTAATTGTTTTGTTTTTAAGATTTTTTTATTTTTTATCATTTGTTTTTGTTTTGAAAATAATTTGTATCATTTTTTAAAATAATATTTAATTGGTACTTTTGCAATTTATTTTCTATTTTGTTTTATATTTTTACAAAATTATTTACTACTGTTTTGTATTTTTTGTTTTATTGTATCGTCTTGTATTTTTTTTTACTTTTGTTGGCTTTTATTTGTTCATTTTCTTACAATTATAATTAAACAGAGCAATACCAAATTTAGTATTTTGAACATAATTTAAAAAATATCATATTCATGAAGATGAAAGTTATAGGTTTAGCATTAAAGAAGATATTGCGTTTCTGTAACATTAGTTGTGGTTGAAAAAATAAAACACAATAAAATTTAGTTTTTAATAAATCACTTGTTTTATTGATTTTTTTAAATTTATTTAATTATGTAAAAAAGCTGCAGATAAATAATAGGAATCGCCGAATACTTGAGCAATGAATACCCACATGAAGAAATATCAAACATTACCTGAGCTTAAATTTAAAAAGATCAATTTTCTAAATTTAAAAAAAATTAGGCCGCTGCATTGGGCCTTTGTGCAGTAACAACAACTTTGTTATCGATGTCTTCCCTAGTTTATTTAACTAAATGACAAATGCTAGAAATTTACTATCTCAAATGCACTCAATATGGTTGCCATGACAACCAGAAATTACTGACAGAAATTTACCAGTCAAATTATTTTGAGATTGGTAGCAATTTTCAAAGAATTCTGTTATAATATTTTCTTACTAAAAGTACAAAATGGGCCCTAAAAAGGTAAGATCATCATTATTAACACTCGGAAATGGTAGATCCATGTCAGGACACCTGATGTCCTACATCTTCACTCTCCATCCTCAGCAATCAACCCCTTACAAAAAGTGCCCTTCTTTCACAACCGTCTATCGCTGTTTCATTTAAGTTAACAGTTGGGGGTTAAACTATGCATAAAAGTGAATAAAGAAGCAAACACTGTCCTCTTTTTTTGGACCATTATAAATGCTACATTTTATATCTGTATATATTTTAAATCTCAAGCAATTATCATTGCCTACATAAGTTCAAAAGTGACTAAAATTTAACAATAAATTTTAAACTTACACTGTCGTGATGTCACGTGATCCAGTGCTAGGTGAAACCTGACACCGCAAACTAATTAGAATTTGGCGACATGCCCGGGGGTCATTTTAGCGATTAAGTAGAGTCAGCAAAAACATTCCTTTATTAAGAAAGGTGACAATTCTTATGTTCTCCAAGTTCTATGGTAAAACAATGCCTTTAAAATTAAAATTTAAGTTATATAATTTCTTTGAATAATTTTATAAAAAATATCTATAAACTATCTAATTTTAACCCTTAGTCCAATTTTGAGTTTATATCAGAATAATAAATGAAAAAAATATATACAAATTTTATTAACTATTTAATTAACTGAGATAAGATACTGGATTATTTTGCTCGAAAACCTGAATAAAAACATTCGTTTTTGTTGTAATCTTACATATAAAAAGACATTTTGTCATAGACATTATTTTATAGCAATACGACCTCTTGTTCATTTTATTTATCTATATATCAGAAGTAGCTAAACATTTTTAAATTTACAGAGAGATAAATCTAGAATAAATTTTGGCGATGACGACTTAGATTGGCTGAAACCAAAAGCACTAGTAAAGCCAGATGATCAAGAAATCCTTAGTGAATTGGTTAGTTACTACTTATGACTTTAACGCAATCGAGAGCACAACACATCCAAAAAGAGGAGTTAACAAAGTATTTTCTATTTCATGCAATTTCATACAAATGACAAATGTAAAAACAAGACGCATTCATATACTAGTCATTAGGGTATTATTATATTAACAAAGTTTTAGAAATATAGATCATAAGTGTCAGTGATACATAGAAGCTAAGAAGATTAAACGTTGGCCAATCACAGGCGAGCACATACATTCAGAAGTAGCTCGTCTCGATGAACGGGATATAATTTATTATAGGAATTTCAATGATGCGCTGTTTTTGTTTAGGATCTAGACGAAGAGCTAGTTCGTGTTCTCTCAACTTTTAATCCACAATTTATACCTGATGAAGTAGGATATAACTATGGTAAAGGCCTGTTTTTGGCAAAACCCAAGCCGACGTTTGGCAAAGCATACCCTTTATACATATTTCAAGGGACTGCTATTAGAAAGGATTCTGATGAAGCTAAAGCACAAATAGCAGCTGGATATGGTAATATTTGTTATTTAATACATTTAAAGGTGGAAAATTTGAAAAACGAAAAGATTTTGTTTCAGGAATGGTCAGTTTTGATGATGCTGGCCCTAAAAGGGCAAAAATAAAAAAGACTACTGAAGAAGAAGAGGAGGAAGAAGAAGAGCCAGTGCCTGTAGTCGAGGAAGTTAAAGAAGGTAATTTTAAACCAAATAAATGAGTTGTATGGTAAAAAAATATTATACACGTTTTGTTATCGTAGAAGAAGTAGTTGAAGAGGAACATAAAGTGGTGGTTCCTATTCCTGAATTAAAGACTATCGAGGAATTAGGCGAAGGAGAAGAAGCTGAAGCAGGAGCGGAAGAAGAGAAAGAACCCGAACGTGAGTTATCATAGAATTAGAAAAATATATACAAAACCAATTACTGAATTTTATTTCAAAAAATGTAGCTCAAGAACCAGAAGTAGAAGAAACATTTGAAATTAAACCTCGAGTTAGAAAACTGGCTAATCAATTTAATTTTTGTGAACGCGCTGCTCTTACTTACAATTGTCCGCAAAGGGTGAGTTAGCACATTTTAAAAGCCTACGAGAAATCACACTTAATAATTTTTGTTACACTTACAAGTCCGTCGGAACACAAAGTGAGCCGCCATCTCGACTGACTTATGGCTCAACAGCGCTTCAAAGTATAATATTCGAATATTATCAAGAAGATTACGCCTTAATACTTTTGGAAAGGGAAAAGGATCAACCTAAACGTGTATGTGTAATATATATAATTATGATCGTTAATAGTCTTACATTCAAAATTGGTCGTCTTGTTTCACAGAAAGAGAGAAAGAAAACTACTAAACATGTAAAATCAGCTCAACAAATTCACGACGAACACTTGGCTTTGCGTATCCGTGAGGCTTGGTCTGTACTTGAACGTATTGTTAATCAGAATCTTTATGAAGAAATCGGTTTGTTTCATTTTTATTCCTAACGAATTTTTTGTCAAGATGAATTTCAAATGGCAATTTATAAGTATTATTGGTATTTCACTTAATATTATTCTCAGCGATGGACTTTCGTTACTGGGATGATCCTTCTGATGAATTTCGTGAAGGAATGGGAACATTACTACCACTTTGGCAGTTTAGGTTTGAACCAATGAAACATCACACTGTCTGTGATATACAATGGAATCCTTATTATAAGGATTTATTTGCTGTCGCATTTGGATCTTGTATGTACTTTTCATTTAATTGCGGATAATATTAATTTCTCTCGACTATATTGTATTAATCTTTGCAGTGGACTTTATGCATCCTCAGAAAGATGGTTGTCTCTGTCTGTTTAGCATTAAAAATCCATCGTTCCCAGAATATTCAGCCTATACTGAATCGCCTATAATGAGCGTTGACGTTTATAAACAGACACCGTACCTCATTTGTATTGGTAAGTGCTCCAAATTTATGTAATTTAAATAGATAAAAGATTGATTATCTTGGGCCCTTGAAGTGACCTAGTCCGTTGAAATCTAATTCAGATGGAATTCGGTCAGTTGTAAGACACTATTCATAAGAAAGTGCTTATGGAAGATTATAGATGTATAATGTTTGTTATAGGTTGTTACGATGGTAATGTTTGTGTATATAATGCACAATTGGATTTGGAATCTTCTTACCAATACAAATCTGATTCTGTACGAGACAAACATACTAATATTGTTTGGGAGGTGAGTGATTTTGTAAATTAACAACATCGAATTAAATAATAGTATGTTAGAGAAGACACCAGGAACAATTACAATATTATAAATCCTATTTTACATAGACAAATTATTATACTACGACGTAATCCAAAATTTAACCCAATGTGTCGATTTTTTTTAAATTTTAATAATCTAATTGGCGGTACAGACCATTTGAAAGTTTTATTTTAATACTGTTACTTCTACTATCTTTTCTAAAACTACCAATTATTTTCATCATATTTCCAAGGTCCGTTGGGGACCTCGTCTTATAGATGGTGAAGCGACATTCTTCTCAGTATCCGGTGACGGACGTGTCATACAATGGGCGGTGATGCCGGGGGAGTTGATCGCTACTACTATTGTTACGCTTTACTCCAAAATGCCACCAATACCAGGACCTGATGGAACTAAACTTGTTGTTACTAGTTGGTTTTTTATTTCTTTATACATGACATAGATTATGACTTTTACGGACTTGGAGTTCAAAAAATATCGTTTTTAATCAAATTGGTTTAAATTTTCCGTACCTTCGATTTATGAATCCTTAAGTAAGCTTCATTTATTTTCGATACAAATCAAATTATTTAAGTTATTTTGTAATATACTATTTTTGTCAGAATTAAATTTTTGTACAGATATGAACAAATTTATCAGTAAGGCCATCAAATAAGATTTGGACTTTAAATTTGCATTGTAATTATAAATGACTTTAAATTGTCAATCCTAGGTTGTGGTAGCTGTCTCACCTTCCACCCAGAATTAGAGGAGATATTCATGATAGGCACAGAAGATGGAATGATTCACACATGCTCAAGGCAATACAATCGTGATTTCGTGCAATCTACTGCAGCACACCACATGCCTGTTTACCGAATCGCTTATAACCGTTACAACAATACGATCTACGCTTCTTGTTCCGGCGATTGGATGGTTAAAATATGGGAAGACGGACGCAGGTTTGAAACATATGAATTATAGCATGTAAGCCGTTTTTGATACAACAAGAATGTTCATTGTTCAAAATTAATAAGCGAATCATAGTTAAAGGTTCAATTAACACTCACATTTGTTGTTATTTTTTTTTAATGTCTATTATCATTTGAAACAATGCTTTATCATGCTTCATAACAATTACGGAATGCTGATAAGATTATATGTTAGTATTTAAAATTCGGTGGAAATCAGTTTCATTTATATGTCTGATTAGTTTGTTATGTTACTAGGATGAGTTTCGTAAATAAAGTGGTGATAGTTACTGGATCTAGCTCGGGAATAGGAGCAGCCACGGCGAAGTTATTCGCCAAAGAAAAAGCAAAAGTTGTGATAGTCGGAAGAAATGTTGAAAAACTTAAAAATGTATCCAAACAAATTTCAAAAATTGGATGTGAACCTCTAACAGTTGTCGCTGATATTTCTAAGGATGATCAAGCTAAAAGTATAATTGAGAAAACTATGAAAAAGTTTGGAAAAATTGACATACTAATTAATAACGCCGGATTTTATTCCATGAAGACTATATTAGACGCAGATTATGTTGAAGATTTTGATAGAGTTCTAGGTACGGATTTGCGAGGCGCAGTCGTCGTTACACATGCAGCTGCACCTCATTTGATTAAAAGTAAAGGAAATATTGTAATGGTATCAAGCATGTTGAGCGCGCTTCCATCTGAGCACGTGTCAGCATATTGTGTAGCAAAAGCCGGAATGGATCATTTTGCAAGATGTACGGCGCTTGCTTTAGCTAAGGAAGGAGTACGCGTGAACTGCGTGAATCCCGGGCCTGTGAACACAGATATAAATATAAACACTCTTGGGTTTACTAAAGAACAATCTGACAAAATGTATGAGGATTCTGCTAAAAAAACTCCTTTGCGTCTTGTTTCATCAAGTGAGGAAGTGGGAAATCTAATTTTGTTTTTGGCTAGTGATAAAGCGAAAAGTGTTACCGGTGCCGATTATACTATTGATTGTGGAGTTAAACTTGCCGGCCTGAGTTCGATGAAATAATATGGGAGTTTTGTTTTTAAAAAATTAATATAACCCTTTTTCAATATTTTGAGTATTTTTTAATCCTCTATCACCTTAGATACCTCTTTTAATTGTTTAAATTTCGCAATTCAGTTAAAGCGTAACCTTCCTTAGAAAGTTTTATTTTTCAGTGACCCCCTATTTATGTTTGAACTGGGCGCTCCAGTCGGTGATGTAAAATGGGCACCCTATTCCAGCACCATCTTTGCTGCTTGCACCGGTGATGGAAAAGTAATTATAAAATTTATTATTACGGAAATAATATTGAAAATTGTTTCATTGAAATACCTAGTCTAGGCCGATGTCCACACTTTACTTAATGTTAGTCGGAAGTACCTAAATAAAAACTATAGCTCTATGTTCAAACGCCTGATTATTTGTCTTGTTGCTTCCAATACCCTAAACCCACATTCCAGAAGTATAAACTTTTATTTTACTATTTTAATTAGATTGTTATATTAATATTTTATTTGCCTTTTTTTTTGAAGGTATTCGTGTATGATTTAAACGTGAATAAATATCGCCCAATATGTATCCAGAATGTTGTCTCAATAAGAAATAGGCGACTCACAAGACTGGATTTTAACCCTTTTTTGCCTGTTATCGTTTGTGGAGATACTAAGTTGGTTTAATTTTTATTATCATATTATTTAAAACCGTTAGTCAATGAACGTTTAAAATTACATCTCTATATGGCAAATCGTTATTTTAGGCAGCGATTTGTAGCCTCCATAGCTCAGGGGTTAGAGCACTGGTCTTGTAAACCAGGGGTCGAGAGTTCAAATCTCTCTGGGGGCATGAAGACTGTCCTCTGTGTTTTTTTCTACTATATTTTTATACAAAATTTTACAGCCAGTATTAATTGAAATTAATTAATATATCAATAAACGCAAATAAAATCAATAAAAGTAAAATGTTAAATGTCTTTCTAGAGGGACTAGCCACGTATTGAAATTATCTCCTAATTTACGAATTATGTGTAGAGTTCCAAAGAAAGCTACTGGGCCTACTGACCAAGTTTCTCTCCAAGTAGGTATTTTTTAATAATATAACAAATTACTAATGTCATGGAAAAACATTGTTATTTCTATAATAGGATAGCATACGGATAGTAACTACAACAGAGCTGTGTATATGTAGGCCACGGTTGCCTTCGCTATACCGGCTTGATGAAACGAGTGTAGGGCAAATTTTCGTAATGACTGGCTTCTTCAAAGCAAAAGTTGCTTGCAAAAATCTTATAATGCTTAGTTTAGGTACACAAATAGTGGTTCCAATTTTTTTTTCACTTATAATAATTTATTATTGTTTTAGATTATGAAACTGGATAAACTGCTAACCTTAGTTCGTGATCCTCCATTCAAGATTGGTGTCGTCGATGATAAGTTTGACGATTAAATTTTAAGGATTTTTTGTATTCTATAAGTATTATGCAATATTTATTGTTCGACGAATAAAGGAGAATAAGTTATTAAATTTCGCCTTATTTACTTAGTCTTTTAGACTGCCGCGATATTTAAAATGGCTGTATATTTTTAAGCATCGATAAACCGCATTAAAGTTAAGAATTGAGAAACACATACCTTGTAGGTTGAGTTTGATATTAGTCATTTTTTTATATCACGATAAAAAGCTATGGTAAAGAAAATGAAACAAATTTGCTGATACATTTTAATAAAAGCTAACAAGGTGAAATGTATACGATTTATATCATAATTCTTGCCTATGACTAGAAAACTTTGAGAATCCCTATAAACTTTATAAGACAAAACAATGTCATTTTAAATGACTACCTTACATAAAAATATGCTTAAATCTATTTTTTTTAAATAAATACTACTTCTCTGAGATCATATAAAAATTAAATATACTGAAATTTATTAATATAATTAATTCCAATATTGTTGTAATTTTTATTATATTTTCCTTACATATTATGCAAATAATCTTGAGAGTACCCCACCTACGGCGGTTTAACAAAAACATTTCTTTTAATTTTGGCACTAATTTTATTCTAAAGAAGCCAAAAATTTAACATCACATTCATCATTAGTAAGCAATGACATTATTCTTTATTTCGTTTCAACAATAATAATATATTAAATATATTATGCCTTAGCCAGTGACGTCATTTAAATGCACAAGCAATGTGTCAAATTATAATATAAAAATTTGAGAATAAAATGATAAAAATAACGCTACAAAAAATCAGGTACATTATTCGTCGTGATCGCAAAAACGACTCCTTTTTTCATTAAAAAAAATATTTGCCACAAGCATTATAAAAAACCCCCTAATATTTTTTTTTGCAAAAGTATATAATTTTCGCATTACATTAGTTCATCACGTTAGTACATCGCGTTAGTGTATAGCTACTTAAAATATTAAAAAACCAATACTTGACAAAATAGGAATCAATCATTATACAATTGTGACAAATTTTATCAAACATGTTTTTTTTTACAATCCATAGTTTTTAAAACTTCTAGGTAAGTGTTCTCAAACTTCAAAAGCTTTAAATATTCCCTTTTGAAATATTAAAAGATTAAGGGTACAACAGCTTTGAGCCGAGCCACTCGCTTCTTTCTAAAGCATTCAAGCCCAATTTGAGATCTAAAAACGCCCTAGCGTCGTTTGGTGCCGGCGCCGGTCTGCCAAATATTGTTATCTGAAATTTAATTACTTCTAATTAGTGTGAATTAAAAGCTCCATATTACTTATACCTATAACAAATATTTTATTGATTATGGTTGCTAAATTTTTCATCATGAAACCTTTATTAACACTAGATTTACCAGCTTAAATATACCTATTTCTACCAAAACCAAAAAATGTATATATTTGTTACAAATATATTAAAGAAGATTAGAAGAATTAAAGAAAATGTTAGATGCAGTAGGAATTTTAATTTGATCTTGTAAGACCAGTCATTTTGACCGGTCTGGTAAATCTAGTGTTAAAATTATTTATAGACATCAATGTATTATAGTTTATTAATTATTCAAACACAAGCTCAGCCACACTGTATAAGCATAATTATTAGATGTTATATACATATATATATAAGTTTTGTAAATGCTAACTGTACATCAGTTACTGTTTAGAAATACAATACATGTAATAACTAAAACAAAATCAATGAAGAACAAACTAGCAAATAGCAACAAATACCTGTGCTAAAGGATGCAAGTGCCGCTCCGGAAACTCTTTCTGATGCGCCAAAACCCAATCATGAGGCCACATTGTCCCATTTTTCGCAACAAATGGTAATATGATTACATAAATTCTATTATTTTCCGAGTATGCGACTCTATAATATCGACCTTTCGTTGCTCTCTCCCACACAAAGCCTTTTGAATCAACACCTCCTCGGGACAAAATTGGTATGTTAGAGATGTCACTTGCATGTACACCTATTTCAGCATATTCTGCATATGGAAGTAGGTCGCCACTACAATTAAAACATTACATAATATACAATTTACTAAAGTTAACAACCCAAAATATCATAGCAAGTCTAAGAACATAACTGCTTTTTATGTTAAACATATCCTAAACTTAAACTTCAAGGTTTTTAATTTGGAATCTTAGAAATATCTTACTTAGCAACAGCTCCAAGTAGAGAAGTAGTTTCCAGCCAACATCTTCCACCAGATCCAACCAGAGTAGCCAAAACATGTTGAAGTGTTCTGCGTAAATTTTGTAAACAACATGGTGGCGTATTTCTACCAGCCAATATGTAAGATGGTGTGCCTTGTACGGGTGGGAAACAACGCTGGAATTTTAATAACAATATTTATAAGACAAATGGCACAAAGTTTAACTATTTAATTTTGATTTAATAATGATATAAATGCTACCAGAGATTGAAACCCATTAGATTGAAATTATCAACTCTACGACCTATTTCTCTTCCTTCAGTTTAATCACGGATTTTTACTTGGAATTTTACGAACTACAATCAAACCTGAGTATCCTTCCAGCAGCCATACCAGTGGATCCCCTCTTTGTCCCTAATAAGTGCCTTGATTCCTAATTGTCTATAGTGACAAGTTCTATGCTCACGGAGCTTTTTAGAAACTCTCTTCTTAGATGCTGGAGTCTTGACTGGATGACCCACCCCAAACTGTCCCTCGAATATTTGCACCTATGAATTAAAAAATCGATTTATGTGTTTAGAACTTTATACCTAATTGATCAAGTCTAACTTTATTTGCATTATTTGATAATTATTAAGATTAAAAAGGCTTTCAAGAAAAATAATAAGAAAAATTGTACAGCCAACCTTAACATCCCTTACAGCTGTTTGCAAATATAACATTTCTGGTAATGGCATGCCAAATGGTTCAGGCAGTGTGCGAAGTAGTGATGTCCTTATCAGTAATGCATGTGGTCCATGGACAGCGTCACATATTGCTGCAGCAGTGTCCTTGCGGTAACTAATCGTCCAATCAGCATAACGCCAATCAATAAACTGGCAAAATATTTTAGAACCGGTGATTCCTATTGCTATTGCATTTTTAGACAATGCCGCAGTTGATATTGCATGTTGTAACACTCTTCTCGATACTCGGACACCATCAGGAGCAAGCAATACAAAGTCAGTGTTCACATGTGATAATATATTCAATTCTTCAGGAGTTGCATTCAATCTCAATTCTAATGAAATGACCCGCACGTTCTTAAGGGTTTCATTCGGAGCTGAGAACGGAAAAGGAGGGTAAGGTGTCGAATCACCGACAACAAATACCGGCATGTTAGGAAACGTCGATGCAAAAGACCGCACACTATCTGTAATGTCATTCTCAAATTCATCGTACTGGCGGAATATTACGGTTATTAATTTAGATAAATGCCGAGTAATACGGCCACTGGATGTAGGTGCTACTGTTATCGGCGCTATAGGAAAGAATCCAAATTGTTGATTAAGATATACGCATAGAAAAAAAATCAATAACAGAAAAGTTAGAACGTAAATCTTACACTTCCAGCGACATCTTGTAAGACGAATAAACATAATTCATATAACCAAAATATTTTTTATAGACATACTCGGATTATAGCAAAAATAAACATTAATATACGAATAATAAAAACAAAACAAGAAACTCCCAAGAACCCACAAGAAGACTCGAAACGTCAAGCAATAAATTGACAGCTGGAATAGAGATGCTCTACTAATTTAAAGGATTGATATTATATACAATAGGACATATATATTTTAGTAATCAATAATCGTATTGGATAATATCAAGCAATTTTTTAAGTTAATGAAACTCGCAAATAAATACTTTAACAAGTCAAATTGTATTTTAAAAAATAAGCTTAACTCGTTTCATCGTACAATCTCTTCTTCGTTACAGAGTGGAATTAAAATGATTGATTCGTTCATTCCGTGAATTTGTCATGTCACCTAATCATTCAATCGTTCCCACATTTTTGACGTGTTTAAAGTTTAGGGGTATATATTTTAAATTGTTTTCGGTCTTTTTGTGCAATAAAAAATAAGAATTTAAAATGGCTTCGAACGAAGATGATATTATGGATCCTTCTTTAAATAATATTTTGGAACAAACAAGTTTACGGTGGATTTTTGTTGGTGGTAAAGGAGGTGTCGGGAAAACTACGTGCAGGTTTGTAACCTATGTTTATATTATCAATATTATTATTTTGCATGCGCGCTTGTATTTTTATTAATGATATCACTTAATTTGTTTTTATTTGTGATACAATAACTTCAGATTCAACAGAAATTTACGAAAGTGTAACCAATTTACAGTTGCAGTCTTGCTATTCAGTTATCTAAAGTCAGAGAAACTGTGCTAATTATCTCCACGGACCCCGCACACAATATTTCAGATGCATTCGACCAGAAATTTTCAAAGGTAAAAATCTTTATTTCGCGAAATTATTCTTAAATATTTCAAACATTATTTGAAGGTTGTAATTTCTTTCAGGTTCCATCATTAGTAAAGGGTTTCAAAAATTTGTATGCAATGGAGGTAGATCCAAATGTAGGAATGAACGAGTTGCCAGAGGAGTATTTTGAAGGTGAAGTAGAAGCTATGAAGATTGGCAAAGGAATCATGCAGGATATTATTGGCGCTTTCCCTGGCATTGATGAAGCTATGAGTTATGCAGAGGTATGCTTACCACTATTTTGAATAATAAAACCTTTTGAATAGGATTTGACCTTGGTGTAACTGAAATTGAAACAAAATATATTTCAAAACAGTATTTTTCTAAGTACATTGTATTGATTTTACAAACATTTTTTTCATCATTTGTCATATATATCTATTTATTATTGTAGGTTATGAAACTGGTAAAGGGCATGAACTTCAGTGTTGTAGTATTTGACACTGCACCAACTGGTCACACTTTACGATTACTTTCATTCCCGCAAGTTGTTGAGAAGGGTCTCGCAAAAATCATGAGATTAAAGGCTTCTGTAAGTATAATTGGTGTCAATATTACAATTGTAATGGACTGCAGTTTATATTATTCCATTATAAGGAAGTTGAAGCTTGTAAAGATTTCATCATTCATTCCTAACTAGACCAATGCCTTGTGACAAAGGAAATATTACAAAAAATAAGCTGTATAATCCACACTCACTTTACCTTTAATAAAATAGTCGTGTAAAAATAAATATTTTAGCAAATACATTTGCTCTTATAAATGTAACTCTTATATTTCAGTTCTCGCCGTTCCTAAATGAGATAGCACATTTATTTGGTATAGATGAATTAAGCAATGATGTATTCAGTAATAAAATGGATGAGATGCTCTCCATCATCAGGCAAGTTAATCAACAATTCAAGGACCCCAACCAGACAACTTTTGTATGTGTTTGTATAGCGGAATTTCTTTCTTTGTATGAAACAGAGAGGTTAGTCCAAGAGTTGACTAAATGTGGTATTGACACGCATAATATTATAGTTAATCAGTTATTAATGAGAGCTTCCAAGCCCTGTGAGCTATGTTCAGTGAGGCGCAAAGTTCAAGAGAAGTATTTGGAGCAAATTGCAGACTTATATGATGATTTTCATGTAACCAAGTTGCCTTTATTGAATGAGGAAGTCAGAGGTTCCGAAGCCGTGTCGTCTTTCTCAGAGTATCTTATTAAACCTTATGATCCTGAAACTAAATAATGTTTATTATAAAAGTAACATTTAGATTTTTGTGTAAACTATGAATTAAATATATCAGAGAATGCAAAGTAATTATGCCCACATATATCCTAGTTAACATTCCTCTAGTTGGTCACGTCTGTGATGTCACATACTTCTGTATTCAAATTATTTGAATTTACCTACATATTTTAATATACCTGTCATTCTAATTATATTTACTTTGACACAATCTCTCTAATATATTTAACTCGATAGTGAAATATAAATTATATTCAAAATATATTTCAATTGTTATTTAATAAATTTTTTTATTGAAAAATGATTATATTTCCAATTTTATAAATGCTAGCCTTATTAAGGTGGTGGAAGCTTTTAAGGAATAGTATAAAAATATTGTTATATCATGATGCTAACTCAGTATCCTCGAAAAAGACATGTATGTGGAAAGCAGTGCTTGTTATATGCTATACGAATCGCTGTTTAAGATAACAACAATGTTATGGTATCAATTAACATTTTACAAATGAAATATTATATTGGTTTCAAATTAGGTCAAATGTCTCACACTGCGATAAACTTTATAGTAAGGGGTCATTCATAAGTTACTTCACATGAATTTTATGATTTTTGACCCCCTCCCCTGGACAAGTTTGTGAGATACGGCCACTAAATGCAGATTTAATAAATAGCTGTATCACCACATACTAACCCCATTGGAGATTTCAAATTAATGTCGAAGCATTGCTTAGCAACAATTGCTCTCTTTCATGTCGATTTATTGACACCCATAATATTAACATACTTGTTATATACTGGAGCACTGAATACTAATAAGTAGATACTTATAGCAACTAGAATTGTTGCGAGTCCATAACTATGCATATAAACACATAATAAATACTTTTAACTTTTTTAAAATATACTATATTTTAAATTTAGAATATTTCTTTATTTGAATTCACATTAACAATGTTAATAAGCCAAATCAAATAGCTATTCGATGTTTAATTATATTCTCAATATTTATCTTAGGTTTCTAATATCTCAATATATACGAAGTTTGATCATGAATTAGCGATTTTATATCTCCTTTTATAAGGTGTTTAAGCGGTAATTTCATTCGACATATTAAGATATCTTTGACCTATATTCGGTTGCTAAGTAATACTTTATCATTAAACATTATCTGTCTTCGATAGCTTTAGTACAGTTATAATCAATTTTACTTAATAAAAAGTACTTTAAAAATTATATTTTTATTTCTAGTATTGGAATACACAAATTCAAACCTTATTTGTGTCATTTAAAACGATTTATATTCAAGTGTCGGAAATAATAAACACAACGCAATGAGAAAAAAACTTCTATTTAAAATTCAATAAAGACATTTATTTGAAAAGTTCTACATAACCATTGCGTTAAATATAATAGAAAGGCCATCTCAAACGAGAATCGCAAGGCCTCGTCTGGGCGTCCTCTCTAGTACATCTAACTCTATGATATTAAATGCATATTTTAAAGGTAACAAAATTCATTTAAAAAATGGTCAGTTTTGGTCATAGTATCTCCTATATTAATTAGAAATAAAATTTGATACAAAAGTGACTAGCATCACAAGCTACTGTCGTGGTAAAAACTACTTTATAGCAATTTATTCAATTTTAAAAATAATAATTGCAAATTACGCTTTAATTAATACACAGTATTGATCAATTATTAATAAAAGTCGACGAAGCACGTAATAAATAGAACTTGTTAAAAAATACTAAAACTACTTATGATTATTATTGCTTGGTTCAATGTTGCTATACTACAGTCAACATTAAGTTGACAACATTATTAATAATAAAAAAATATAATTTATTATTACGCTATTTATATATAATTTTATATTTACAATATGGTAACACTAGAGTAATGTCTTAAGTTATTAGCAAATATGATTTTATTAATTTAATATTTTATGTGGTTCACTCACTTTGACTATCTTTTAACCCTTAATAGCCTAGAGTATCAATTTTGATACCAATCTTTTAAACCGAATGTTCACATTACTATTAGTTTTTTTTATAGGTTGGCTGTTCGTATTTTACTGTTGTATAATATTCTTTCCAACGAAATTAAAAAATAAAACAAATGTCATTATTGTTTTATTTTATCTATGACATATTACTTGCGCGGCAAAGTGAACTTTCGTAAATCAGACTATTAAGGGTTAAGTTAATTATACAATAATCTTAATCAACAGGCACTTATTAGAGACGTTAACAATTGTAGATTTTAAATATATATCCTTTTATTTAATCTCCTATATAATTGGTGTGTGCGAACAGTGCAGAAAACATCAAACATTGTTAATAAGGCCTCTTCTAGTACTTAAATCTAAATCCATATAATAAAATTTGGTAAAAAATTATACTTAACCTTATTACTTAAAAATACACTTAATAAGAGGCAAATACAAGTCCTATAAAATGTGAGCGTTTGGTTCCATTACGACTATAATTACAAATTATTTTATAAAATGTTTCTGCAAAATTCACCTATAAAGTGGTAGACATACTGATCCCTTCTATGTGGATATATTAAATATTTATTGCTACATTATGCTGACGACTGATTACATTAGTGTTGCTACAATGGTTGCAACTCTGTCATTCTGAACTGGATAGTCAATTATTGCATGTACTCAAAAATAATCTAGCCGCGTATCTTGTTCTATTACCAAACTGACCCAGACACCTGATTAGGTTGACAGCATACTAGGCCATTAAACCATTGTCAATCTACCTACCACTCTTATTAACGCGTCACATTAACCAAAATATTAAATACTGCAAAATTCACGTATACAACTCTATATACAAAAATAATTAAACATTTTAACTAGATTTCTGTGGACTTGGTATGTGCCATGTGGTAAGAACAGCGCCTAAAATAACACCTATAAAAGCAGCGACACACGACCCGCTCTCAAATAACAACTTCGGCGTAAACACACCCCATATCATTAGATGACGACAATGTATCGTCGCTGCAAATGCACACATGAATACCTGAAATGCAAATTATTTTAATGCACTGCACTATTAATGCCAATAGGGCCTATAGCCTATATACCTCACTCTGAGTTCAAACCAGATCTTGATCATTCTGTTTGTGTGGCCTTCATAAACTAAGTTATGTCTGAAGCTTGTTAATATTTAATAACATTTCACTCACCCTAACAGCAAAGCACATACAAAATTTCAGACTGAGTGTAAAGACTGCTGCTAACTGTGTTCGTGGACCAACATTCATCATTCCACTCTTACTCCATAATGCTAGGAGAGGCACGGCCGTACCATACATCAAGGGCATTCCTGAAAATACACGAATATATACTATTATTAAAAAACTGTACATTTGAATGCTCCTAAGTCACTATTAAACATATATTACAAACCAAATAATTCGAGCCCAACCAATGCACCCGTCACCAAAGGTCCAATAGGTAAGTAATTAGGGTCTCCGGCATGGAAGGCTGGTCCCCATCTAACATGCCCCAGGGTCGCGTGATGACCAGTACCATAGAAGTGGTATACTGCCAGCAATACCCATACACAAGCGACCCCAGTATTGCTGCGGGCTGACAAGGCTAAAATAATAAATAAAAAAACATCAAGGCATCAAAATAAAGATTGTGGGACCTCTACCCTGTCACTAACAGTACTAAATCTTCAAACCAGCTCTTGTATAATGATGATATTTTAGTAAAAATTAACAAATTAAATTTAAAAATATATTAAGTTATTAATATAAATTATTGTGTCTTTTCATATATCAAAATCATGCTATTTTTCTATCAATTTTATTATATATTATCAGATCAATTAATCAATTAAAACTTACCAAATTTAGCACTACTATCATTCTTCATATTAGAGACAATATAAATAACCAAGAACCCAGACACGAATGCTAAAAGAGCAGTGGGTACCATAGACACACCTAAGACCATTGTGCTAGCAATATAGACTAATAAATTTAAAACGGACACTGGAATCAGAGGACCCCGACCGTCCCTCCTCCACAGAAGAATAAACATAGATGCTAGAAGTACCCAAGTTATTCTTGCTAACAATCTAGCTCTACTAGGGGAGCCTAGGGATCCCCACCCCACCGCCCAATGGCTACAAGACAGTAATCCCGTGAACACAACACCATGGCCTCTCCAACCAACATAATGCCTCGTGCAAGCTATCACAACCGCCATAGAAGTCAGAGCTAATATTAATTCCTCACGGGAGTCTAAACCTGAAGTGCTTTTAGACGTCCAACAATCGCCCTGTTCTTCTCTACAACCTCTGTAAGATCTACTCACAAGCAAAACTACACCACATCCTATCCACAAACTTAACGCCTTAACAGTGCTTATATTCAGCACGATAAGAATTAAAATTGAAAGAACTAAGAACGCTAAACTGGCGCCTTCTTCTATAACATAACTGTTTGAGACTAAAGCCAATGCAGATACAATTAAAGTCGTACGAGAAAATCGTTCATAGAACTGTAGCTTGGTCTCATGCCATCTTTGACATATACCAACCCATTGTATAACAATGAGAACACAGACCACAACCCCTGAAATTAAACCTGTGCTTAGAATAATACCGTGAACTAAGTCTGTTAATAACTCGAAATAGTAAGCTGTGAAACAAACACCGACGGCTACCGCATTACACAGAATTCCAATAGGAACAAAATTACTAGAGAAAATATTGGAAATTCTATCCAAAGGAATGCCATCAGTTATGAGCCAGTTGGAGAATATTGCTAATAGTAATAAAAGGAGGGCACGGAGCATAGATAGGGAGTCAAATTCAACCCAAACTTCACGGAATGTTGAACGTATATCGCTTATAAGTGTGCTGAAACAAAAAAGAAAAGTTTAATTACAAAATTCTAGATGTCTTGAAATTCGCTAATTTTATACGAGTGACTTTATAGGCACCACTTTAAAGATTGCAAAATATCAGATTAGTCATTTTTTTCATTACCAAGTAGCACTGATGATAGTTGACAATACTTAGTACTTAAAATTTATTTTAGTTTAATAAAATAAATAATACCAGAATTAACTTTGTAATAAAAGTAAAATAATCACCTGACTTCGACAATATATTTTTGAAAATCAATTTCACTGTTTATCTTAGCTGCTTTTGCTAATAAGAATCGGGTTTCATTAATAAAGTGTGTTAACCTATCTATTGACACTTGTTGTGACGCCTCCCCATATTTTAACATATAATTGTTTATCTGAAATTTTTTTAAAACCGTTTTTAATTAGTAATATTCAATTATTTACAAGACTTCTACAATATTAAAAATGACTAACCTGCTTCAAACTGTTAGTCAATAGTAATAAAGTAACCGGCGTCGTTAAATGTGGTAATACAGAAAGGTGGATGTTCCCAAGACACGGTGAAGGTGGTGGCCTGCCCAATGCTGCTGACATTGTCGGTGCAAAGTCAGTCTGCTCAACTTCATTACCAACTGATGATGAATCATGATGGAAACCAGTGCGGCGATACGCGAAGAAGGCCGCCGTACGCTCAGACTTACTTTCACCACCATGATCACCTAGAAATAAAATAGAGCTTTTTCACATTGATTATGAATCAAATCACACCATCAAATAGCAAAAAACAGCCATTTATCTTAATAATAAAATAATGGCATATTTTCTTATCAGTAGATTATACAAACAATAATTTACTTGATAACTCATATTTTTGATATTTATAATGCACTTTAGTGATTAGGTTCTTTTTGTATGCAAAATTGTAGAAACTTTAATAATTAATACTACTCTCAGATAATGGTTTTCGAGATTTAAAAAAAAACTAAATTCATTTTGTAAACCCGCAATATTTTGCTATGGGTTTATTTTTAACTTCATAATAAATTAGTATAGGAAGATTTTTATTAAAAAAAAATTAATCAGTTCTTTTCAGTTATTAGTTGTTCTGAATGGAGCACTTTTCTAGTGATTACAACAAACCTACATGCAAATTCTAATGACATTGCACCCAGCACATGTCTAATGCAATGACAGAAGGCAAATATGTATAATAATAATTTGAATTCACTTTTTAACATGTTTAAGGTTTTTGATAGAGAACATTAAATTAATCATACCAGTTTCTGTCATTCCATGATCTCCAATAACATACAATATGACATTTGGTGGTAACACAGTAAGAATTCTTTCAAGTCTAAAATTCAATTCTGATAGCTTTCTTGTCATTTCGGGATGATTTGGTCCATACCTATGGCCGGCGTGGTCTACCCCCAAATAGTGAGCAACCAGAAGATCCCAATCATTTTCTTTTAGTTCATCATAAATTTTTGTGTCTATTTCTGAAAAAATAAGAAAAATTATGGAGCATATAAAAACTTCGAATTCTAAATTTAAAAAATGTATATTCTTTGTAAACATATTTAGATTAACACTTCATTATGAACATAGAACAACAAACTATCAAAAATTTAACATTGTAAATAAATATAATAAAATTAAAAAAATTAAGAAAGTTGATAAAGCAAAAAATAATCTACACTTTAGAGTCTAGGTATTATGAAATGGGCTGGATTTCACAAAACCCTCATAAAAATACATATTTTTCAATATTAGTTGGTGGTTTAGATGAAAACAAAAAAATGGTACCTTTATCGACAGTATCCAAATCCCATGTATGAAAAGAGTACAAAGCATGTGACCGGCTCCATCTCCCAGGCAGTAAACGCGCCCATGTGTCATCACCTAGTAATACTGCTTTACCAGCACTATTTATTAACTGGAAGCAAAAGTTAACATGATACAAATGTTCCACCATTTAAGTGATTGAAAAAGAAAACTAAATCTTAACAGCCTACTCAAATCATATGCATATATTTTTATTTGCAGTATATTTATTTAAATACAAAAATATATATGGATTTCCATGTTTATGGAGTATATTTGTCAAGACAAAAAATAATTGAAAACTAGCTAAATAGGCAATGTCTTGATTGTAAAACATATTTTAAATTCAAATCACCTGATCTATGCTATTATCTTCTTGAAGCTCCATAGCAGCAAAATTGGAGCTGGCATCAATAAACGTTGGTAATGAGCCAGTGACAAGAGCCTTCAACCTTTGCAGAGTAGTAGTTGGTGGGTCAGCCATGAATTTAAACAATCTGGTACTCTTTGGATATTTACGCAATATGTTGCTTATTACTGGCAACTTATTTTGGTAGGGTAAAGGATCTGTATTTGTAATATTATACTCCGTAAAATCATATCGCAGAGCATCTACTAAGAGCATAACAACTCTGTTCCGATTTGGCAAGCAGACTAGCGGAGCTGAAGGATTTAACAAGATTTCTCTTATCCTCTGTTCCTCGGAGCACGGCCCTTGTTTCTCACAGGTAAAGGAGTCCAGAGGTATGCATTCTGATACATCGTTTAACGTCTTGCGTGATAAAAGGAAACCTTGTCCAAACATGTGAATTGCTGACACAATAAGGTATGAAAACCATAGAAGATACAGCAGATAATTCCACTTTTCCCTCATCTTGATATTATTAACGTTTTCGTTTTAAATTTCATTTAGAATTGATATTTTTCACATATTCGGCTTCACACCTTTTGCCAATAACCAAAAATGTGTCAAAATCAAAATAACATTTTACTTCATCTAAACAAAACTTTATTATAATAATACTATTATGCAAATGTTAATAAATAATTACAGCTAATTAACCAAAACTATTCCTTGATGAAGCTTTAAAAAAATATATATTCTATGCTTTTGTTTGAAAAAATGATTCAAATTAAATTGTATTTTCTCCGAAATTATGGCACTAATTAAAATAAAAATATTAATTTTAGGCATTGGTATTCAATTTATTTCAACTCAATTTTACCTAAGCAAATAAGTAATGTACGAGTCCAATAATTAAGGAGAAGTAGTGGTATCAGCAGTACATTTTTGTTATCAATTTTCATTGAGAGAAAGAAGTTTCAATATTATTTCAAAACTCCATATTTGATTTTGACTACCTAGCCTAATTTTATACAATTATTAAATATACTTTTTTATTGTAAATACAGTTTATAACCTTATCATAAGAAGGTTGTTTCTTGAAAATTTGGATTACTTGATAGCATGTGCAAAGAACTCATGCGAGGATGTCAGCGCCACAACGAGTTTGTAAGGAGAACTTTCGTCTCCTGGATCTTTCTAGCAGTGAGTCTTTCTCAGAGGACTTACATTTGGAAATAACACCTAGCAGAAAGAAAAAAGTTACCAGGTAATCATTATATTGTGAAAAATAGACATTATTGAAATCAAGTATAAAATGCTTGTACATATTAATGTTACACAAAGGAAAGTAATTATTATCTAAGTTTACAATTACTTTTAACCTTGAAAGTATGCAATTAGTCCATTATTTGTATTAAATTATTCCTTTATAACTGCCAAGTGGAATAAAATGATACATTGGTTTTATTTTTTCTAATTCTTTCAAGTCTGGCATTTTAACCAGTAATATAAGTTACTCATAAACTGTTTATGTGGGAACTAATTTTCATTAAAATATTATTAACAGGAGGGAGCGTAATCGTAACAATGTATATAGACAGCCTGAACCTAGTGTTACCTCCACCGAGATGAAGTTAGCTGTAAGATGGGCATTAAGAGTGGCACTGTTTATATGGCTCATAGCACTCACCTGGCTAATGGTCAGCCTCTATGACCAAATAACAACAATGCAACTTAATATTAATAAAGGTACTTATTTTATAATGTCGATCTTTACTCAATTTTTTTCAATTATCAATTTGATTAACCACATAAAATATAATATATTCATCTGAATTTGAAATAAGAATCTACATAATCCATTTTTAAATAATTTAAACTCCTTCAATGACTTATTTGAGGGTTTCAGTGGAGCAGTGATCAGAGTGTCAGCAGGATCAATAGCCTATGCACTCTCACTGAAATCTATACATAATGTTTATTATAAATATGATATTATTAAGTAAATAAGAAAAAGAATAAACTCTTGCTGTAGAACTTATGAAATATCAGATTTAAAAGAATCAAAATGCAGGTAATAGATCTTTAGTAATGTAAAGCTGAAGAGTTTTTGATTTAAAGGATTATGTTTGTTTTATATAGTCCGTTAATTGAAGAAGGCCTTATAGAGACCTTTTTTAATTAATTAGTGGGGGAAATTTTAAACCATAAGAGATTACGAAATTTCTTAGAAAGAATATACCTGAAGTGAAGTCATGATACTTAACACAAGTGAAATCGCAGTGTACAGCTAGTCTTTAAGCTGTATTGAAAGGCCCACAACTAACCACCCTTGACCATGAAGATTGTGTTTTGTGAAAACTTAAAAATAATTATGAAGGTGATCTGGCTCTATACATACATATATAAATATCGCTAAAAATCAAAGTTATAAAACTATTTGATTAAAAGATTTTTTAAGTGTGTATTTGTACAGTAATGCCCCGCTTTACGCGAGGGATACGTTCCGGAAAAAATCGCGTTAGCTGAAACTCCCGCGACCGTAGAGAAGTTGATGACTACATTATGTTTATACGCACTCTTTCGCGTAATGCGTGGCATTTGAGTGCGAAATTTGATTAGTGAAACCGCGCATAACGGGGTCGCGTAAAACGGGGTATTACTGTATACATATGTGTGTATGTACTTGTAATTGTATATTTAATTATTATTAACTAGTTTTAACGGCTCAATCTCTGCATTCATCTCCCAATGGCTGACCATTGTTCCTTTATTTGTATTTGAACTGTTGAGTGGTGAAAGAAGAACCAGCTCTGTTGGCTATCTTATTGCAACTGACAATGATATTTGTTTAATTTTTTTAACAATACAAAGTATAAAAATGAGGTTTGATCGGCAACAGAGCAATTAATAAATTTTATTAGTGTTGTTATCCTTGTGTAAGCTTTCTGAACATTGGATTAAATTAATCAAAATAAACGCCATAGTAAGTCACGTAGTTTTTTAAGCAGTTAAATTATGTCATTGAATAACTTTAGACATTCATTTTAAAATCGATTTAAAATAAAAATAGACAAACGGCGCTACCTTATGAATAATGACCTTGTTATTAAGGGCATTCCTACTTCCTTATAAATATTAAATAAATTAATTTATCATCTATTTATGGTATAATACTATAATAATAAACATGATTAATACGACTAATTAACATTATAATATTAAGATTATGAATATCTTGGTGTGATTATATACTTACGTACTAACTTTACTTACATTAATTATATTAATTTTTAAAGATGATTCTTTATTTAGATGCTTTAATTAAAGCTAAGCAATAATTCTACCTACTAACATTATATTATACTGGTTATAATTGGCGAGTTTCTTGTGATTTATTCTCGTCATACGCCTTTCCGAGATCTCATAGATTCTGATTATGAGCAAGAGTCTAAAGGACCTATGCGAAATAAAGATTTTTGATTTTGATTTGATTTAAATTAGACCCACTGTCCGCGGAGGCAACTCATCGCGGATGCTTTAGTGATGCGTCGCAGTCGTAAACAATGTTTTCTATTCCGGGTACAATGTTTTTGAGTTTCTTTATATAGATATTTTAGGCGTTAATTTTTAACTGAAACTGAAAAACTAGGCGCGTCTCCGGTTCAATTCCCGCTGGTAACAAATATTGATTTATTTATTTATTGTTATTAATAAATATATCGTCGGTTCCTATTAATCTGGTTGTTATATCGTGTTGTCATAGTCCTGATACCCATGGCACATGATATCAAATTGTGTATATATAAATAAAACATGTATAGACAGAAAATATAGCTTTTGAAAACATGAAAAACCATTATCTATAAAGGGAAATCGAAAACAAATTGAAATCTGAAATAATAGACGGAAAAATCCACTAAATGAAACTACGGTAGCGACCTACTTAGTCATGAAATTGAAAATAAGAGGTTGGTTTTTCAACGACATATACCGTAGTTTAAACTATCATAACTATTGACTAAAGATTTTATTTTAGTAAATATTTACGTATTTTCAATGTCTTATCTTTCGTTTATGAAACGTCACGTAATTTTATTATTATTTTTTTAAATTCATCGTAATTAATATTAAAGCTAACTGTTAACATATTAGATTTTCCTAAAAATATTTTTATATATTGAAACTATTAATTTTGGATGTCTGAAAAAGCAGCCCCTAAAGATTCTTACAATGTTATCTTTGCGGATTACGTTACCGTACAATATATTGCCCCTTGTCTGATTCTCACTTAATCCTAATTAAACAGCAAAGTAAACTGCTAAGTAATTTACTTGAAAATGTAGGGCGTACTTTGTACATAACGCGCATGCGTCAGCCCGCCATTGTGACGTCAAATGTAGTTTTCTTAGCAACTTCCTTAGAGACTATCGTGTATTGTTTTCATTTTAGTACTAAAATAGTGAACTTGTTTGTATTGATATTTTTTAGTGTTGATATTAAATATGCTTAAAGAATTCAATAGGAAATAAACGTGCAATTAATCCTTTTAAAACGTGCTATGAAAATGTGTAATAATTGGTCTTTTTATTTTAGACAAAGTGTTAAACGAATATACTTTCTTCTTTTTTTCTTTAATTGAAAAATAATTGTAATAATAATAAGTGTTTATTTGGTAATGTTTGTGTAGCGCTATGACTTATGGTGCATGATCACAGCGCATGCGCACACACTACCATTCACTGTCGTCGCGAGCGTAGGTCGATAATAACTTATCATTACTATATCTTTGACTTTGCAATATATATTAGTGTGTTTTTCTCAATGTTTTTATTATATCTGTAATGTGTTTTTGTCATCATATAGTTTACTATTTAATTGATATTAGCTAAGTGGAAAATGTATTATTTTGAATGGATACTATTTGAGCTCATCATCCGCGATTTAAATATTATAGGAAAGTGTGTTAAATTTGTCCCGCATTTAAAGTTTTTTTTATAGAATTTTCCCACTTAACGTAAACTTTTTTCTAAGTTTTCTTTAATTACATATATATTTTTTTAATAAGATCAATATTTATAGACGTTAATAAAAAAATGTTCAATACCAAAACCATCAATAATTTTAGCTTGCACATTGATTAGAAAATATTGTCATTTTTTAAAAATAAGATTAAATCATAATTTAAGACTATACAATGTTTATGTTGATAATTTTTCCCGCCATCGTGGTCGCGGATTGCTGATACGCAAAGTCAGTCGTAGTCTTCGATTGTTTGAAAAGAAAATAGAAAAAATAAATAAATCTATAGTCAGTAACTAATTCTTAAATTATGTTGAATAAAGTCTGTTTAATTATTTTTTTAAAAATTTTAAATGGAAAAAATGGTGGTAAAAGAAACAAAAGACAGTTAATATTTAAATTTGAACAGCGCGTTGCGTTCGTCTCGATTGTCTTTTTTTAAAACTTAAATAAAATCGATTCATTTTTCTATTCCAAATATTTTATTAAATTATTTATAAACTAGGTTTTTTTATGTGTAAAAAAGTGAATAATTGCAGATTAAGCTAATAGATATAAAACAAACAAGTTTTAGTGGCAGTGATCACTATCAAGGACATCGTCATCGTGGCAATGTCAATCAGTTGGCCTCAAAGTAACTCCATGGTTAAGATATTAAAAACATATATTTATTAACTGAGTATAATCGAACTATTACGATACATATAGTACATACACATACTTAGCAGTTCACCTTCAGTAGATATAATAACTTGAATACGATTGCACGTTTATTTCTTTAGTATTATTGTTAATCTTTTACGCGCGCTATCTGTTCCAACGAGTAAAGCGATGCTTTAATGTTACAAAAATAATCGTAGTACAATAGAACCTCGCTGATTTGGTTTTCACGACAATCCGGATGCGGATGAGAAGTTATGTTTCTCAGTCGAGAGACAGGCCGCGCCTTTATAACACATACTTTTAAAAGTTTTATTTGTCCATATTAGCGAGATCCTACTGCGTTTTTATAGTAATAATTTATCTATTCGTTGATGTAACTACTTAGAGAGACAATAATTTATAAAGTACGTAAGTGCAGTGAACTTAAATTCAATTTCCACCTGAAAGCAAATAAAGTAACAGTGTTGTGGCAGTGATAATATACGAATGTGTGGTCGGTAGCCAAAATTATGGATGGAGCAGGCCATAGGGAGCCGCTACGTGTCGGCAAGAAGATGCGAAAGCGCCGAGAACTTGACGCTCTAGTTGGAGTCACGGGAAACCGTGGCGGCCGTCTGCTCTCGGCTTCCAGTGATGAAGAGGAGCCGTGGGGTCGTAGGTCGTCGCGGAAACGTAGGTCTCGACCGTTCTTACGTTTTGCTGCCGTATTGAATCTGTGTATATGCATCGTGTCCGCGGCTACATTGCTTTGGCTGTTTGTTGACGTAAGGAGACAGATTGTGTCGCTGCGGATTGAAATGGATCGAGGTTCGTTTTTATATCGATTGTTATATGAATGGTTAGAACGGTAACGAAGAGAATGCTCTGTCAACTTGGTTGTTGATAAATATTCAATATAATGAATAATTCAAGCTTAGTCCGCCACATATTGATTATTTTATTTTAACACAGAAAATCTTAGATTATACACGAACATATTTTAAATAATTTAATTAACGTTATGCGATTTACTATGTTTATTTTGATCACATTTTACCTTTTTTGTGTGTATTATCACGTTACTAAGCACAAGCTTACTTTTTTGTTTTAATTAGATTTTTAAAAAAGTACTACGTATTACTCTATAATTCGAATTTGTATTTTAATGGGCAGCCTCTTGTTGTTGAATAAAGCATTATTAGCACTTTAGAATAGAGCCAGAATACATTTTTGAAACTTCTAATTTGATGACGTCACGTATGTTAATTTCGCATTCTATTCCTATACATTCCTTTATAGACGTAATCAATATTCATTCTGATACAGATCATGTTCAAGGTCAGCACGTTTAAAGTATGCAGTTTGTGATTAGAATCAGGTTGTAAGGTCAGCTATCTTATTAAAAATCAATTACTTATTATTATTCGCCGAGACTCGAAATTAACTAGGCACTTGATATTAAACCGTATTTTTCTTCTAACTAGAATAAAATGAACTGAGATGCTAAGTTAATTTTGACGAGTTAACAATTTATTTATTTTTTTACAGTAACAATAAGCAGTAACGACGTGGGAACAGATTTGCAACGTTGTCACACCGCTGCCAAAGAACTGAGATATAACGTAACCGACTTGAATGATAGAGTAACCGAATTAGAGATAAGTCAGAAAGAATTATATACGAAAGTGGACCAAGCGTGCAACGATTTGGCGGCCGTCACCAAACAATTGGCCGCTGCACCCAAATTGGCAGACACTCCGAGGCGGTTAGGTGAACTGCAGAGGACTGTCGCTAACTTTGGTTCGCAGGTAATGTATTTTTAAGTTTATTAGGTTTATTGGGAATTCAGCCACTTATCAGATTGAAAATCTCTCCGTTCATGTGTTATAGATTATAAGTTTTCACGTTGAATTATTGTTTTAGCTAATATTTATTCATAATCGTTAAAGAAAAGCAGACATTTACTCTGTAGCTTTTTTTTTTAAATGGTAACCTAGCATGGTCATACACCATGCTCCGCCTGATGTTAAGCTAGAGTGCGGTCGATGTGCGGAGATAATAGCAACAGTCACGTTCACTATGCAGTGTATGTTATAATTCTAATTGATAGGTCGCACTCCTCTTGTTATATGATTATATTGTCAACTGTATGTGTATACATATATATATTTATTTACAGTTGAGTGGCTTCGATGCGTCGTTTGCGTCAGCCCGTGAACAAGCACTAAGTGCGTCAACAGGCCTCAGCGAGGTGAAGGCGTCATTACAGCAACTCGAAGAGCGAGTGAACGAAACCATAGCCAATGCAAAAATAACAGATGAATTAAGAAAGGACATAAACACTATCAATATGACGTTAGTTGAAAGAATAGATGCTTTATCTGCACGTGTTCAAGATACTACTGTAAGTATTTTTGGAACTGGAGTAAAATAGGCAATTTTCCATTGATGGTATTATTAGTTTTTCACACAAGTTGTATATGTTCATGAATACTTAATGTATAATGAATATTTGAACACCGATAATCTATTCGTCTAAAACTGGTTTCGAATTTTAAACCAGACTCATAAATTTAAAAAAATACCTTCCATGTATTAAATATACAATTACATTACTATGCATATTCTTTGATCATGATAAAGTTGCAAATAAGCTACTGAATCTACTTAATTTCTCTACAGAAAGTGTCAAGTACTATTGCACCGACTGCGTCTAGTTCTACCACTACATCGACTACCACGAGTACGACGCCTGCATCTATTCCCTCAACAGCGACAGGTAACTCCATAATTTCGTTGAACACGTAACACGTTTCCTGAGATACCCAATACAACAACGAAGAATTCTACACAAACTATGCACAAAAACAACTTTAAATCGCTCTCCTGTAAGATTGCGATATAACATAGTATATTTTCAACTCAAAACACAAAATCAAATTGACTTTTCTATGTTGCAGAAGCATCAAAATGAAAGAGTCTAATTCAAGTTTCAAGGAAGTAATGTAAACCAGCATATGATGCAATTTGCTCATTAAAATGAAAAAAGAAACGTCCAAATATTATACGATATAAACAGCTATACTTAACGTAAGTATGTACTTAATGGGCCGCTATTTCAATATTTAATTAAATTTGGATTAAAATAGTATTTAACTATAGTTAATTTGCAATTAAGTTTCTTCTGAAAATAAGGAGTTTTTAAGACCAAATAAAAAGTCCTGTTCCCAAGAAACATGTAGATTATAAGGAAATACACAGTACTTATGAGAAACAAAGTTTATTTTTAAGTAAAGTACTGAACGATGTAGATATTTGTTTTAAAGTAGTTTAGGTATTTCTCTTATTCGCACAGCAAATAATTAATTTTAAATATTTTGCATGTAATTTATATATTTTGGTATTTTAAAAATCATAATATAGCCATAACAAAAAGAAATGTTAGTAAACTTAAAATATTGGTTAAATAAAGTTGAGATATCGACCCTAAATTGAACGCGTATTTGAAATAAACGTAATTGAAAGCCGCATAATGTTTTTTTAAAATTAAAATACACTGCTGTTACCTTTCACAAAGGGTAGTGGCAGGGGATTTACATTAATAACTAAATCATTTATGGTTTTTTATGTATCACGGAAATATTTGTAATTTACTTTCGGTACAAAATATGCGGAAAAATTGGTGAATATTTGACTTATTATAATTTTAAATGTATTCTTTTGATAGTTTATTGCGTCTAGTGTTTTTGAATTATTAATGAAGTCCTCTACTTATTCTCTATGTTAAAATCATTTAATGTTTAAAATAAATATTGAAATTGAAATGTAAACACTTTGATTGATTCTTAATTATCCTTTTGTATGGTTTTCTGTTATATATTTTAATTATTAAAAAAAAACTTAAATTTACAAATTAAGTCACAATGTGTTTGTAAAAAAAATTGTAAATAAATTTAAAAATAAAAGGTTTATTCAACGGATCTAATTTTTAAATTCAAATACGGTTAATTTGTATAATTATTTTCTTTTGCCTTCTATATTTTTAATTATGCCATACTAATAGTCTCGATTTTAATTGATTGTCAAACATCACTACACGCAAGGAGCAACACTAGTGGTGTCGATGGATTGACGATTCGATATGGCGAGAATTTTTGTACTAGTTTTTAGCTTGCTTTGAAAATCATTTCAACTATTATACAACAGGGTTGAATATGGATTATTGTAGAGGATTATTATTATTATTATTTCTCTTTAATTAATAGGAAATATTTGTATTAAATGTTGAGATTCGTTGGATAAAATCTTTGCCCCTTGTTATATAAATAATTAAGTAATAAAGTGATATTTTGAATGTATTGAGAGTGCGATTGGTGAATTTTGAAGGAAATATGTCAATAAAGTGTGTAATTTATTGTTAATAGATCAATTTATGAGTTAAATAAATGTGTTTTATTTATAATAATACCTATAATAGAAATTATATACAACGGAAACAAACGTATTCTTAATAATATCATATTTGTAGTATTGACTTAGGTTTAACTAATTTTGCGATGTTTTTTTAATTCGACGTTTCGTATACTTTATGGTCGCGATGTAAATAAAATATTGATCAATAAGCATTACATATATTTGCAGTTGACAGAAGCTGTAATGCGTCGTGGAGAATTGTCCAAAGGCTTTATTTCGGAAAATAGACCTTGACATTTTCAGCTATTATCATTGTAAAAGCGACCGTGAGAAAGTTAAGTCGGATGCGAGTTCATAATGGCTGACATTCATACAATGATGATCTCCCTATAAATAAATGTATGGTTAATACGCTATAGTATAAAACTCCTAATGTACCAATATTATTTTGTCATATGTACTTGGATATACTTCTGTTAGGAACATTATATAAAAAAAAGAACACTTGTAAAATAATAATAAAATTTTAATTAAAACAACATTTTGATATAAAAACGACACAAAATATATGACACTAAAATAGATATAATATAACTTAAACTTGGAATGTAATTATACTATTAAAAAACAATCTTGTTAACTTTATTTTACAATTTTAGCGAAATTAGATCGCTTAAGTGTGTTGTTGACGTATTTAACTCAATGGAAAGTAATAATTACTATAATAAGAATTACTGCTTTAAATATTAATCTGGAGGACACCCAGCATAGCTATTTTAGAAGTAATAAATCGTCGCGATCGTAGAAACAAAAGACTAAACTTAATTCAACGAACAAATGGTTTTATTATAAAGAAAATGCACTTAATTAATTAACATTTCCTATTTTCTGATAATTCTGCTCTATTTTTTTATAATAATGTTTTTTTTAAAATTTATACCAAAGCAAAAACAAAAAGTTTAAAATATGTCAATGTTCAGTTACTATGACTTATTTAAAAAATTCATTCTAATATAATAAATAAATCTATGTTTTAATAATGCCAATTTTCTTGCCGACTTCAATAAAAGCGTCTACAGCTCTCTGGACCTCTTCAGGCGTGTGGGCGGCGCTCAATTGCACGCGGACTCTGGCAGCACCGTTTGGTACCACGGGATAACTGAATGCTACCACGTAAATTCCTCGTTCTAAAAGTAGATAAAAATATTCAATTGTTAATATTTGATAAAAAAAAATTAGATACAATAAACTAGTTCAATCTTCCCTCGTTTTATGGCAATAAATCGGGAGTACCTAACAAGACAAACACAACACAGACATAGATATTATAGATAAAACACTAGAGATATATCAATATATAAGATATAAATCATTATATTGACGGTCAAAGCAACGCATTTCCTAGCTTAACACATCTTACCAAACATCCCATTAGCCAAGTCAACAGCAGCTGATGCTTCACCCACCATCACTGGTGCAATGGGATGATCATCGCCAGCGACAGCCAATCCAGCTTTTTTCAGACCATTTCTGAATTGACGAGTATTATCACGTAGACGTTGACGCAGATCAGTACTACGCTCTAACAAATCTATCGACTGAAATTGGAATAATTATAAATTATGACTTCTTCAAGCCAACTATTTTTTAAAATAAAAATGTACCTCTATTTCATGTAATTTTGGGCATGCATTTAGTTCTCTGAGATATTTTAAATTTATATGAAAGTTTGATTTCTACTAACAAGATTAAAGATTCGCAATCCTTGTATTAATGATCGTTTTAACGCTTCCAAAGTCTGTAATGAATTTAACGATTATCCGATCTATGCTTGTCAACGGAAATATGACTATAAAAGTTCGATTCCGACTCGACAAAACCTCACCTTAAGACAACAAGCGACAACAGACGGCGGTGGAGCATTCGAGAATAAGTAAGGCCTCGAAACATTTCGTAACAGCGATATCAGTTCCTGTGGTCCTGTTGTGTAACCCCCGGCGACACCGCTCACTGCTTTCCCCAGAGTTGAACAAATAATATCAGCTGCACCCATTATACCGCAATATTCCTCTGTGCCACTGAAATACACAACGATTCTCACCAGCCGAAAATTTTACCAAATTCAATTGTTTTAAATTGTGTTTGATAGACTATTTATTAATTATAAATAAATTCTTTCCCTAAAATCAGCGTATTTCCTCGGCAATTTAGTCGCGCATCTTATGTCGGGGCTGGACGTTGTTTTTGAATTAATACTAGAAAATTGCCATTAACTAAAGGCTTATATTTATCTCTTTCTAACAACAAATGACTTTTCTTCCTTATTGATATTCACATATAACGAGTCTATTTGCAAAACTCACCGACCATTTTCTCCAAAAAATCCTGTAGCATGGCTGTCATCGACTGTCAACACAGCTCGATATTTATCAGCTAAATCCCTAAGCCCTTGCAAAGGAGTTACGTTACCATCCATTGAGAATACTCCATCGGTTACGATGAGCTTTATTCTTGCTTTACTATTAGATAACATGTGCTCTAATTCTGGAATGAAGTGGACGTATTTCCCTATATTATATAGTATATCGCCTTTTTATTAGTTGTTATAAAACGTACGCTCAGTATAGGAAATTTAATTTGAGTCGATAAAGAATAGTTGCTGATTGTGTATGTTTACAAGTTACTTAAAAGGACGTTGTAAAAGAAGTCACCGCTGTTGTATTCGCATGTTTAGCCAATAAAATGATAAATCGTTTCTTAAAATTGATTCTTAGATATTTTTTTAAAATTAATAAACTTGTGTTCTTCTGAGGGTTAATATGGAGCTAATATTTGTAATAATAATTTAAAATAGAAAAAAAAAACTGTTATCACTTTCCTCCAAAACTCTTTTGTTTTCGTCTTTCAAAACTACACACAGAAAAACCATTATATTACATTTTGAATTCATTAAAATTTGAAAGTTTACCTTTTAGATCGCGATGTGGATAACGATGTTTTTGTGCTTTACACAATCTAATACCATCAATAATAGATGCATGATTAAGTGCGTCAGAGAATACTGCATCTTCAGGCGTAAGAAGAGCTTCGAACAAACCAGCATTTGCATCGAAACATGACGCGTAAAGAATAGTATCTTCGCGTCCATGGAATTTTGTTAAACGGTTCTCTAAGTCCTACAAAAAAATATTCATTTTTGTACAATATATATTATGCAATACTGTAAGTTTTAAAACTAATACATGTGTTCGTTATAGATTACACTTTTACCTTATGCAATGTTTGGGTGCCACAAATAAACCTGACTGAGCTAAGGCCGGCACCAAAATTTTTAAGCCCTTCCCTCCCAGCTTCTACCACTTCTGGGTGATTCTAAAAATCATAAATCGTAACGAGCAATGTATTATAAATACGCCATAACAATAATAATTAATATAATATATATTGAATTATAATACAAATCACAAACGTACGGATAATCCTAGATAATTGTTAGCACAAAAATTTAATAGAGTCCCTTTTACACCTTCCACTGTGACCTAAAACAAAATAATTTATGTTATAAAAAATCACTGAGTGACCTTCAATCGATATAGAATACGATTACTTTTATTCCGGTTCTGTATATGATTTTCTTAAAGAGTTTTTTTCTATAATTTTTAATAATATTCTCTATAATGTATTAATACATATTTAAGTCAGAATAATTATCTTATGACGTCATGTTAGTTTAATTTTCATTCTTGATGGTTTACTTTTGAATTTCTTATTTAGTTAAATTTCTGAGTGATAATTGTATTAATAAATATTCTTATTTACAATTCGGGTTTCTACATCGTTTTTTACTTTTAATTAGCGTGTCTTTAAATGTGACGGAATTATTTAAGCAAGACACTAATCGGGCTGTACACATTATTGGTTCCAAACTCAAGTTATTTGCCGACAATAAAAAAAATACACGTGCCATGCGTGACGTACTAACAACAGCTCACGTGTCAATGAGTTAAACAAGTAGAGAAGATGCTAGGAACCAATTTGTTACCATATGATATTTAGATCCAAGAATTTGCCTTATAACAAGAACTTCACAGTACATATAATTTACCTTAGTATCTTGAGCAGAGTTCAATATACGTTCATGTTTCCAAGTCTTAGCTCTCCTAATTTCTTTTAACCGATTTTCAACGACTTCTCGTAACAATGATACTCCTTCCGTCTCTTTATTCGCCTCTTGGTTAAAATAACGCACGTCCTTGCCATGTCTGGCGCACACTAAAATCGTTTTTATAAACATTAGCTTAGCTGTTTCATTTGTAAATTTGATGTGATTTTTTGTCTCGTTTTAGCGCGTATTAAAGTTCGTAATAGGGAATGAGATAGTAGATTTTTTATATAAAAAATGTGAGTTTTTTCCGCTATTGAAAGTATTTTATTCTAATAACAAATGAATAGTAAATTTACATATAAACGTCTACGATTTTGGTATCTATAAATAAATCGATTTTAAGAAAGACCTTCATTTTATTTAAAAGCCTCCCAATAAGAGACATTCAATAAGGAAACTTAGTACCAACTACATTACAATCCAATTATAAAAATTATGCTTACTTTTTGTAAATATCCGTGTAGCCATTTTGATTATCGGTTTATGCAGTACGGCGTCCAACACGAACGTCAACAAGCGACTGTTACTGCCGGCCGGTTGGTTCTATACACACACCGGTCACGCAACTTTATTCAACTTCGTTTTCAATTGACATAACTTTACGTAATGTTTATTGTAAGACCCAATATTCATCGAAACGTTCATCGTTAATATTGTATACTGAGAATCGTTGGCTCTGTTTTAACAGTGACGCTTCTATGACAACGGATAGTGAACCAAATATTTTCTTTCAATATTTCTTAATACCATTTAATCTATTTACTCAGATGTACCTGATGAATATGCATTTTTGTAGTTTATAATTAATTACATCTTTTGTACTCCGATTTTACCACATAGACAAATAATATGAGCGTCTTGTATCTTATTGGATTCCTATTGCTAAACGATAAATAAAAAAACATATTTAATAGCAAATTCTTTATTCTTTATTATATTCTTGTATAAAATATTACAATGTTACTAATGTTATAAATGTTTTTTTCAACGTAGTAATTCGATTATTCAAAAATAAAGGTAAGAGTTATTATTATGTTATGATTTTAGTGTTTCTCTGTTATCTAGTATTGGTTTCGTTGATTTATGATTAAAAATAAACGTAATCTCTTATTTATTTTTTTGTAATAACGTAAATAATACGATGGTTAGTATACTAACCACCTTATTTCTTGAAAACCTTTATGGATATAATTGTAAAACATTTTTTTTATTAATAATTAAACGACATTCAAACCAAATATCCATTTGTTTTCTTTATAAAGTAATCATAGTAAAACTGTGGCTGAAAGAGTTAATAGAAAGTTAAATAATGTATGAGTTAAAATGAAAATTAAGTAGAAATTTTGGCTGGACTCCGATGACAAATATTAATCTTAAGTAGAGAACTTGCGTCTGGGATTACTTCTATCCAAAGAAGAAGAACTAACCTGTTGTTGGACTGTTCTCTGAATACGTGACATTGACAGATTTGTCTTAATTGGACATCTGAGGCCATTCAAATAAAGAAAAAGATCTTAAATTATTTTACTAAATGTTTAGTTTTTAGTTTATTTTATTATTATTATTTCTTGTTGATTATATGATTATAGAGAATAAGTGCACAAGAATTTGATGGCTTTGAAAATGAGTGTGAACGTGTGAATTAAAATTTTATAATTTCTTATTAGGCTGTTGCCCGAATACTCGACATTGGCAGAATTGTCTTTAATAGATATCTGAGGCCATTAATAAAAGAAGAAGAAGAATTTTGATCGTTTGTGACGGATACAAGTCTTCGAGGATAACAGGAATACATTTCTCACCATGACGCAAGAAAAATTCTAACTTTAAAAGTTTCGTATATGTTTAATAAATATAACATAGTAAATAAATATTAATATCATTTGTGGCTTGGCTTTAGTTGAGGACCCCAAAACTGTACGAATAACGAAAAGGTTAGGTTAGGTTAGAGTTAGCTCTATATTAGTAGACGGCCGCGGTAGCGGCCGTCATAACCCGTTCTAAACTTGTCTTTTTTAAAAAAATTGGCACAATTTAGAAAAAAAAATTTTACATTTTCACATTTAGTAAATCCTGGGGCCCTCAAATAAAGCGTAACCATTTTCAACTAATTTGTATAAGTAAAATTCTGATATATTATCTTTTAAAAAAATTTATAGTTTTGATGATAAATTGATTGGAGTACAGAAAATTTTCCACTTACCTTTGATGTTTCGAAGCCATATTTAATAACAACTTTTTTAAAATTAAACCTACAGTAAATATTAGAAATGAAACTAACTCGTTCTACTCAAATAAACAGGAGCTTTTGCAACTAGCTTTGTGTTCTTTGTTATCGTTGTGAAATTTAAGCAAATACTGTTGAAGATGGACCAAAAAATTCGTGAGGATCAGAACCGGTCTTTGGTTATCCATATTTTTTATTAGCCTTATATTTCTCAGACACGAAACAAGTCTAGGTCATCTGGTTCTGGTCATGTTTATCTTTATGTCCATAAAAAAATATTGTTCCTTAAATTCCAAAACTTAGAACATAAAGTTCATCAAAAATTTTGCTTTATTGAGGTCATTCTAGAGGTCATTTGTTAAGTAAAATACGGAAAAAAAAACTAAATCAAAATATTTATTATAAATTTATATTTCTTTATATATTTTATTACTTGTAGTCGTCTTCTATGATTTATTTTAGAACTGTACAGCGCTTTATTTCCCGCTACATTTTGGACTGTAAATTAAAAAAATAATATTAGAAAAAAATTATTCAACCCTCCAAATATTTGAAACTAATTCGGAGCCATGAGTCAGGCATCGTCTAGCGTAGGACTATTGGATACACTATACATCTTCATGATAATCATGTTCAGTTGTATCAATTTAAACAATATTTGTGCTTCTTTGTTAATTAATAAGCAGATTATTATTAAAAAATTACAATATTCTAAATGTAATATGTACTCCTTGATAACTCTCAATTATATCTAGTCTTTGATTATCTCTTTCATTCGGTTAAACATACCTCTGGACCAACATGAATAGCTAACATCATATCATAATCATCAGCTCCAACAAAAATGTTAGCTACACCGTCTGCTCCCACGGTGACAATCTTCCCTTGGCAAACACCGTTCACCTTATTACCAGATATGACGTCACAATATACGCCGGAGGGTAGGCAAGTCTGAGAGAACATTTTTAAATTTAGTTTTTTTTAAATTATATGTACTTATCAATTATTGGAGCAGTCCATGAGTATAGACACGCTACGACAGAAAGATGCCTATAGGTACGATAATCAACCCCACTAAGTTTATTTTACGAATAGCCTAATATACTATATACCGTTCAAGTTCCTAAACTCCACTCATTATAACCACCAACTTCCAAACTCTACGCGTCTTCCAAAACGCAGACCACTTAACAATCTAGCTAATAAAAATTATTATTCTGCACACCACACTTTTTTGTTTATTGTTATATATTTTATTATCACCTGTAAATTTTCATTAAGATTCCACACGTCATTATTAAAAGCAATAAATGCTTTGTTGCCGCGACAAAATGCTATTTGATTTCCTGCATTGTCCCACCAATTTGTCACGTCGCTTTCGTTTGCAACATTTCTGAACATCACCATATTGAAGATTTGTCTCCATCTGTGTTGACATACCCATCCGTTTCCACATGTGTTATCCTAATGAATAACCAAACTATATATTATTACTACTATTATATAGTTTTGAAGGAGAAACCACATCGCAATAATCATCAATACAGGCCTTTGGTTTATAGAGAGCATGTAAAGACAATAAATAACGCCTATTCCTGTGTTGTTCGTTTATGTTTAAAAAATAAATAAAAACGCACGTGCACATTTTGCGCCAAATACAGAACAACATTAGGTCAAGGCCACAGTTCGAAATTCGAACTCTACAATTTAGTGATGGGATTTATTACTTAAGTCATTATCGACACTTTTATGACCTGTTTCGATTCAAATAAAATATTTTATTATCAACACGTAAGTTTTTACTTACAGAATTAATTGAAGGCGATATAATATTTCCAGCGCTATCCATTGGTGGACCTTGTTCCGGGTTCCAAAACGAGAAACTACTCATAACCTGTGGCTCGCCGTAGGGATGTGCTAACAAAAACGCAATCGCACCTTTATATTCCCTTGGGTTTTTATATGTTAGAATATCACCTGCACCGCCGTGACCTCTTTCATTATCATGATTATCAACAAATGTGAACGCATCTTCGTGGTCCAATAATCCCCAAGTGGTTCCCCAACTTTGCAGCCATTTTAACTCGTTTAATCCTCTAAAAAGTCTACTAAGTTCTCTTCCTACTTTGAATTCGGTTACTGCTCCAATTGGTGTGTATTCGTATCGACTGATCGCCTCTCCGCCATAATCAATTACTTCTTGGTAAATGTATGGACGAGAATTTGGTGGGAATTTGTGCTCCGTGTTTAAGTTGTGTAAGTTGTTAAAGATATATTCCAAATCATGAGGCCACATGTGCTTTGCTGCATCGATTCTATAATGAAAAAACATAATTAATTGATTTGATGGAATTATTATTATGTATTTTTTATTATCATACCTGAAGCCAGCAACACCTAAATCAATGACGTCATTCATAAAATTAATAATCATTTTTTTTGTATGAATGTTTGTTTGATTTAAATCTTTTAAACCAACTAATTCACAATTGCGTACCTAAAAACAATAAAACATTTTATTTTAAATTTAAATTTAGAACGCACGACGCAAATAACGAGTTAATGTCGATTTATTTGATTTAAAACAAATAGGACTTACTCTATCGGCGTTATGAGCCCAATCTTCATCGTTAATACCACACGGAGGCCAGTTAAAGTGCTCCTTTGAGTATGGCACGGCTGGATAATGCCAATCTTGAAATATGGCGGTACTACCAGCCGTTCCAATATTTTCTAAGGGCTCACCAGTCATGTGATTAATTACTGCGTCAACGTATATTCTACAACATTTAACTAATTCAAGTTTTCAATAATATTATATATCTAGAACTAGACCCACATACCACGGAAGCATTTCGTAATTATTTTAAATTGCGCCTCCATGAATAATGGACCTTAGCAGCATGTTATAACTGACCTAACTCCAGCAGCATTACACCGTCTTAACATGTTAGCAAATTGTTCCCGATTACCAGATCTCGTTTCCAAGATATATGACATCGGTTGATATCTCTCCCACCATGGACGGTCGTATGCCCATAAAACGATATTTTCATTTGGAGGCGAAATCTAGTAATAAAAAGTGCATTATTTATAGGGCTGGTAACAATAATTTCCCAGTAGTATGTCATACCTGTATACCACCAAATCCTTTGGGTCCAAGCCATCTTTCGCATTCATCAGCTATATCGTCCCATTTCCATTCAAATAAATGAACGTTAACTGAACGACCCGGAAAGTAGTGTGGATTTTTATACCCCAAACCCAAACTTATACTTGCAATAAGTATTATTAATGTAAACTTTATCTAAAATAACGGAAAAATGCATAAAATAAATTTCAAAAAAGGAATGAAAGTATCTATGAAAATTAATAAACTTGCCATGTTAAGTCACCGATTTCCCCTAATTAAATAAATACATATTCTTCATAATGTCGTCCGATTTATCATAAGATATCTTATCAAATTTTATCAATTATTTATCACAATAATTTAATTAATTACAACTTTATTAATCATTTTGATTTTGTTGTTAATAGATATTAATATGATTGATTGACAAATTATTAAAAAATACATCAAATGCATGTATGATATTATTTTGTATTTATGCCTTTAGCGGCCCATCTTAGTAATGTGACAACGAAAATTTGATAATTGCCGCCCATATTACTTTGCTTTAGTTTAAAAAAAAGATAATCGTTCATTTCGGTCATTTTTATATAAGAGTTGGCATTCCTGCTCGGTCAATCAGTCGGTCAAAAAGCTGTACGGCGAAGTTTGGGTGTGGACGCGAGAAGTGTTTTTATTATTTGTATCTAGAAATAACTTTAAGATAAGTTGAAAGTTTTTATCAATATAATATAATATAGTACCGTTATAAAGTCTGAACGTAACTAAACAATATTCTCATTTTGTCTTAAGTTGTGAGACGTGCGTTCCAGGAATTTGTGAACATTCTTCTGAAAGTTTATCCATTATTGTATTGGTTCTCCAAAAATCAAGTGCGATGTCTCGAGTACTGTGGTTATTTTGTGGTCTATTATGCGCATTGCATATTGTGAATGCCTGCAATGAGGCTATATGTGCAAGTGTTGTATCAAAATGTATGTTAACCCAATCATGTAAATGTGACTTGAAGAATTGTTCCTGTTGTAAGGATTGTTTTAACTGTCTCAGCTATCTTTATAGCGAATGCTGTAGTTGTGTTGGTAAGTTTATTATTCAACCAAATACTATACTTAATTATTATTGCAAAATTCATAGAAAACTATTATGTATTATTTTATTTGTGTAATAGATATGTGCCCAAAACCAACTGACACACCTTTCAAGCTGACAAACGCGTCATCTGTCGAAGAACTTGGTGATGGAGTTCCTGGTCTTTTTGCTGCATTGACAATCGAACCTGATCCTGATGAAAGATGGCTTTCAATCACATACCCTATCGACTTTGATCTTAACGCATACAGAAGTGCATCGGACAGACAACTTGTATATCATTTACGTAAGAAATAATATTTTACATATGTTGCTATTTTATATAATTTTAAAATATTTTGTGATGCTATATTAATTCTTAGAATTTCTCAAAAATCTACTCAAAACGAATGGAACTGTCTATCTGAGCAAGTTGTATCACTTATAACAGTTAATCAGTTAAGAAATACCCAATAAACACATTAAAACATAAATATTAATTAAGAAACATAATAATAGAAAAGGGTTGCAAATGTAAAATACAGGCAGTACCAGCTGTGACAATATGAATGTATCCTTATTCAACCTTTTTTTTTGTGTGGAAGAATAGAAAGAGACACTGACTCATGCTAACAGGTAATTAAGTACCTACATAGAAAGAAGGTGATCAAAGACCACCCAAAACTTACAATACTTAAACAAAAACCAGTTATTAAAGGATACCCCCTACAGTGATGTCATGAGTCATTGTTTAAGAATGTCTTAATTACCTGAAGGGAGTTTTATTGGATTTCTTGACAAATTCAATACCATAGATACGCCTAGCATGTTTGCACAAAATATATGATGACAAATAGGCAGCAGGCATATGTTGTGAATGTGTTAAAATTTGAATTTAAAGCATCTAGAACAGAGTCGTAGGCAGACAGATCCCACCTAGCTTGATACATGGCTAGGTATAATCAAAAGATTGTCCTGCCTATCTAGATGGGGCATTACAGTCCACAATAAAAAAAACTCTACTGTCGTATTGAGGTTTTTTTTCTCAAGATATTTCCGTTCTTCACAACTTTGGGTTGGTGTTTTTTTGGCATATATGAGATTTTATACAATTCATTTTCAGAGAGTTTGGAGCAAGAGGCGATTCCAGTTAGTAGAGATATATTGACATTTAATTGTACAGTGGCTTACATGTCTCAGTGCATGTCAAAGATGAAATGTCAATCATCATGTCGATCTATGGGCGCTAACAGCATGCGGTAAGTGTTATTTAGTTTACTGATTAAAAACTATAGCATGTTTACAAAAATAACTTTTAAAAATTTATATTGATTTTATATACAATATATTTTCCAGATGGTTCCATGATGGCTGCTGCGAATGTATTGGCGAGAAATGTATCAAATATGGTATAAATGAGAGCAGGTGAGGATTTACAAAAATGAATACTTAACTCAGCTGAGATATTTGTTTGGCATACAAACCCATAAAATATTTTTTTATATCTGAAACTAGAACACAAATCAGGTGATGGTTAATCTGTATTACTTTAAAACAAAGATTATTTCTATAGATCTACCAATCTCATTATAAACATTTGCAGTATACTTTCGCATATTGTAAACATGTTCCAAAAATACTCTCCGCAATCCCAATTGTAATAAACAAATTTCAAGGATTGCTTACTACACAAAGAGCATTAGCTTTTGATGTTATAGTATACTTCTGTGAGAATCTTTAGTTGAACAAATATGTTATAATAAAACCCTTTATTGCACAAAGATTGTACATAAGTGAGCTGAGTGCTATTGGCATTATCTACCAGCTAATGTCAGTGTGAATGATGATATTCAAGATACAATGATAACTAAATATTATATCCTTATTATTTTTAGTTCATAAGGTTCACTATCCATCAAGACATCTTGCCATTATCTTGTGTTGTATACTTTGTTCCCATACAAAATTTTCTAATGTCACATTGTACAGAAAACACACACACCTGCTTACAAGGTCGCATTCTGCATTACCATATATTATTAATTTTATTCAGACAAGCTCATGTTACATCCACAGGTGCTATCAATTACTAAATAATCAAATATTAACATATATGTTGGTGGTTTTTTTACAAATATAAGTATTTTTCATACTGAACATATTCTCCGACACTATTTTATTTATAGTTAAAATGTACGATTATTGATATCAATTAAAACTCATACTTAATGTGCTGCATATCATTTGCTTAATCTGTGAATATGAGTTATAAAAACTCAAAGGGAATAATACTGCAATATTAGGAACACGCTAAGCGTGTCGGTAACATTAAATATTTTAAGCTTTTCTATTTTACATGAAAATTTTGCTTTCACTCAAATATTCGAATCTGACATTAATGTAGAATTAATTATATATTTTATTATTATCTTCTTTTATTGGTTTTCCGTTAGAGTAAGGTGTTATCTGATTAGTTTAAACTATACTAAATCTTTCTTCTACTTTTTTTCAGATGTATGGCCTGTCCAAGTGAGAAGAATAGTTCCAGCAATGTCCAAGATGATGATCTGATGGAGGACGATCTGGATTTTGGTGAAGAAGTCGATGCGCAATCTATATGAAATAGTTTATGCTTCTATTAAGAAACAGTAGTGTTTAAGTTATTTCCGGTCTTGTTTCTGTCTTTTACTTTTAGGATTTGGCTGAAGTATTAACATAATTACTTTTTAGAATGTAACCCTGTGGTTGGAATCAAATTATTCAGTATATAAATAAATATGTATTGTCTTATTCCGTCCTTTTTAATTTTAAGTTTGATACTGGCTATTAATGTTTGGAATACACTTTTTTTTATTAATACGGATCATAATCACGAATTCTTTTAATTATAATTATTAGTATATTTTATATATTTTTTATTAAAATACTGTTGCCATAGTTTATATGTCACAATTATTTAATAGGTTATTTTTGTATACTCATTCTTTGAAAATAATTTAAGTAGATGTTAAGAATAATTAAGTGACTTAGTGCCAATCAAGTGCCAACATTTTGTAGAAATAAACTCATTTCTATTTCTTATTATGTATACTTTAAAAACGAACAGAAGTTATTTTATATAATTTTATTAAAAACAAGATAACATGATAATAAATTCCCATTTATAATTTTATTGTATATTGATATTGACATTTCGCGTAGAATAATGGTTTGTCACAATTTCTTTTTTAAATTCTAAAACATATGACAGTTTTAAATTCTAAATAACTCAAGAAAACAAAGTAACTCAAACCGCAAGGAACTTATCAAAATAGGAAACCGCCATTTCTCTACGATTGCACTATTTAATTAGATACAATGTGCAATAAATTTGCCAAACGCCCCCTTAGCATAATTATTATTACTGACAATGAAATGTGTTTAAATTAAATTATTGAAATAAGCCAGTGATTTATAAAAGTGCCTTAAATAAAGAATCTCTTTTAGTAATATTATATTTTTAATATAATAAATATCTTTATCATATATGATATGTACTTTTTTTCATAAATAGTAATGCCCGATAAACTAATACCTTTTCTTTCACTAATCTTAAGTTTTTACAGATACCAGTGCTCATATTCATTTATGAGAAATATATAAAGTGCTTATTCCAAATGTTCCCCTAAAAGCAACTTTCAACAGTTTTATTAAATATGCTTGTTCTTACAACTTCAAGTTTGTTCATCATTTTCTTCATATTTGTACAAAGTTGTCATCTCTACATCATGAATCATTTTATGTAAATCTAATTTTATTCTAGCCTGATCTGATTTCGCCATTTTCTTCAATCGCATGCTCATTGAAAGAAAGAACATGTCGTTTTCATCTAATTTGGGTAAAGATCGTTTCTCTAAAATGTTTTTTGGTTTTATTGCGTCTACCACATCGTGAATTACATAATTCTCGTCGCTACTGCTGTCAGTAAAATTTTTAGCTTCGTATGTGTATAGGTTTTCCTCATCGGTCGCGCGATTACTGCGTCTTTGTATATGCGCTACAAGGAACGCCATTTGCCTTTCATGTTTCCAAGGCGTTAAGTTGGCAGCCGATTCGGGATTCTTTTTCTTTCGCCTTTTTATGGCGTTTGTGAAACAATTTCGTAATTTTGCCCACTTATCCTTACAATCTTCGGCTGTAACAAAATAAAATTCAAATCATAAGCTGAAATTAAAGAAAATATTTAAATTGTTCATTGACTCGCAAACGTAAATATAATTAACATTCGATTTTTAAAATTTTGTCGTGTTGAGTCAGAATTTTAGAATAACTTTCGAATATTTTATAATTTTTATGAACATGTAGAAGCAATACTATACATAGTGTAGGGTTTTAATGTCTTGCTAATAATACAGTTGGATAAGCAATCGTGTTAGTTGATCAATCCGTATATAAACAACTAATTAACATATGAAATTGATATATTGCATCAGTCAACAAAAATAGTTACACACTTACCCGTCGTATTTAATTGACCTGCAATTTCCTCCCAAGCATTATTACGAGTAGCATTATCTTTATACTGAGACGATGTTCTATCGTATAGAGTAGGATACAGTTTTACAAGTTCAATCAACTGCTCTTCGTTCATTTTGCATTAAAGTTAATCAATATTTCAGATATTGCAAATTAAAGCTTTGGCGCGAAACGGTCAACACGTGGCGTAGCGTGTCGATTCCAAAACACACTGCGTGAGGCGTCGGATCATTAAACAATGCTGTCATTTTCGCCATAGACAACACTTACTCGATAGCTAACTGTAATTATAATAATGAAATACGTTATATATTGATATAACGATCCATAGTTATTACTATTTACAATAAAAATAAAAAATAACAGTTCTTATTATAGCACACTATATATTTCATTGTGGTTTTACAGTTTATTTATCGTAACAACACTGAATTGTGATGTCACAATAATTTCTATTTGTTCGTTATTAACCGACAAATTGTAGAAAGCCTGGTTTCAACTGTGTGCTCTAAACTAAGCGGTTGATTTTTTCATAAGTCGGGTTTGATTGTTCCTAACTAACGGCTTTATTCGAAGTTAAAGATTTGCTTAACAGATTTTAAATAAAACCACCTTCGAGACGTGAACGGCCGTGGTGTTTACCGTGATTTGAGATATTGTTTTCTAACTTTTCTATGTATGTGAAGCTCAACAAATATGAAGTCTGCAAAATCTAAACCTAGGCTTAATGAGTTGCGAACTCCGGCGAGAAGCAAGACAAACTTATGGAACTCAGAAAAGGATCCTGTTCAAGTGTTCTGTCGAATCAGACCTATGCAAAGTGAGTCTGACTTATCATGTATGAAGATAATATCTCCCACAACTGTTTTATTCAGTCCTCCCCCATCAGCAATTAGTTATAGAAATGATTCGCCTAAAACTATGAAGTATACTTTTAAACATGTTTTCCCTGCTGCTGCAAACCAATCTGAAGTATTTGAGAGAGTTGCGTACCCATTAGTTGAGGGATTGCTCAAGGGCAAGAATGGTTTGTTATTCACTTATGGTGTTACTGGCAGTGGCAAGACATTTACAATGACGGGGGAACCTCAGAACTGCGGTATTTTACCAAGATGTTTGAATATAATATTTAAATCAATAAGTGATTATCAAGCACACAAATATGTGTTTAAACCAGACAAATTGAATATGTTTGACATACAAACTGAGGCTGAAGCCATGTTAGAGAGACAAAAGGAACTGCATAAATTTCAAGCTGGGAGAAAAAATAATTCAAACCCAGACCTTGCCATGTCTTCTACAGATGTTACTAAGATACATGGACTTGTTGAAGACAATCAGTTTGCTGTGTTTATAAGTTATGTGGAGGTATACAATAATAGTGTATTTGATTTGCTTGAGGAGACACCTCCTACGTGCCGGAATATTCCTGTAAAAATCATTAGGGAGGATGCAGCCCATAATATGTATGTACATGGTGTCACCGAGATTGAAATCAAGTCATCCGAGGAAGCTTTTGACTCATTCTATTTGGGATTAAAGAGAAAACGAATGGCACATACCACATTAAATGCAGAGTCAAGTCGTAGCCACTCTGTTTTCACTATAAGGCTAGTTCAAGCACCTATTGATGAGATGGGAGACACAATAATCCAGAATAAGAAGTATGTGACAATAAGCCAATTAAGTTTAGTTGATCTTGCTGGTAGTGAGAGGACAAATAGAACTAAAAACACAGGACAGAGGCTCCGCGAAGCCGGCAACATTAACAAATCACTGATGACTCTTCGATCTTGTATGGAAATTTTACGAGAAAATCAGAAGAATGGCGCAAACAACATGGTTCCATACCGGGAATCTAAAATCACACATTTGTTTAAAAATTTCTTTGAAGGAGAAGGACAAGTCCAAATGATTGTATGTGCTAATCCTCGAGCTGAAGACTATGATGAGACCCTGCAGGTCATGAGGTTTGCAGAGATGGCTGCAGAAGTTGAAGTTGCACGTCCGATCATATCAGACATTGGTTCTACACTAGGTTTAACATCTGGACGTCGTAAAGCAAACAGATTATTCAATGCTGCTCGGGATAATATAAACAGAGCTGAAGCTAAGGAGTTAGAAATTGATTTAGGCTTGGTGTATAGCTTAGGCCCAGATTTCCCTAGCTTGGAGATGAATAGCTCAAAAGCTCTGCATGTCATCAAAGAGTTGACTGCTCATTTAGAGATGAGATTGAACAAGAGAGAAGCATTGAAGCGTAACAAAGCTATTAAGGATGAACGTCTTAGATCGGCCATGCTGGAAATGGAAAAAGAAAATATGGAGATTAAGACTGAAAATCGTTCATTAAAATCACAACTTTCTACAGCTGAAAAACGTATAAGAGCATTAGAAGAGCGTCTCATGACCACTGATAATGGGTCACACAATTTTCAAAGAAAAATAACAGAACTTACTGAATACTGCACAACATTGAAGAAAGAGTTACAAGAAAAGGATTTGATTATAAGCCAGAATAAGATGGAGAAAGAGAAGCAGAAGAAAATACTTGAAAGGAAATATAACAACAAGATAGCAGCTGAATATGAAAAAACTCGGAAAACTAACAACGAAAAGGAAAAGTTGAGAAATGAAGTGGTTGATACACAGAATCGGTTAAGAATTATTGCTCAAGCTGTGAACGAAATAAATGGGGATGTTAAGAAGAGTGAAGAGTCTCAGAGTGGTTCTCATCAATTTACACCTGGAACTCCCAGAGCTTTACCAGCTCATTTACTGACACCATTCACTGGTGATGTGGCTGTAGGCACTCCACGTTCTCATGTCTCCAGACGTGGTATTGCTATAGCTAATCCTAGATACAAGAGATCTTTATCAGCTGATGGCAAAGGCTGGGTTGAGCATGCGTCTTCACGCGTCGTACCAATGGGTACAGTATTGAAACCAAATATACAAAACAGTAAGTTGGTGAGTGCCTTGAAAAATGTCAAAGATATAGCTAACACTAAAACTTCCAAGTATTGCTTGATTTCGCAAGAACAGGATACTGATGGAGAGTTAGAAACTAAGTTATATAAGGGGGATGTGGTGCCTACATGCGGCGGTGGGGCTCAGGTCATATTCAATGATGTCGAGATGTTGAAGCAGTTCTCTCCTGCGCGTGAACAAAGGAAAAGTTCACGCGTTTCGGAAGAACGCCATTGCAGCCGCCATTCCAGTAAGAAACGTGACACACTGTCCTGCTCGTCTCCGCCGTTGTCGCCGCTAAATACGAGTAAAAAACAAAAAATGGATGTCTAGGTTTTTTAGAATAAATTGAAACACTTATAATTGCAGAAAAATTGAACTTTTTGCGCAATCTATGTTTCAGATGTATTCATTATTATTTTTAATTTTGTCTACAAGACTCACTCGCTCCTTCACACTCCAAATTAAAAAAAAACACTAGTGTTAAAACTAAAGGAGATGGAGTCGCTGATGAACGGAAATCTCATTCCGGTGCTGGTTCATCCAGAACACTACGCTAAATTGACACCTAAATTCTTCATCAATGCTTAAACTCTCTTCTTGCTTTCAAAACATTCCATAATCAACTACACGTCTCCCCATTAACTTGCACGTCAGTGTCATTTATAATATAACATAAGGTGTTTTTGTGTATTGATAATTTGATTTGTAACTGATTATTGTGTTTGATGTTTACGTTGGGCTGGTACTTAATTAGTGTTGTGTTTTTTTTGTATTAGTATTTGCTCTTTATAATACCTAGTTTTTATTTTTATATTACATTCAGTATTTAGGAAAACTTTGGTTGATTAATTTTTGTAGAAATTTATTTGAAAATGTAGTTGTTCCTAATTATTCGAATCTAGTATTTAGGATGCCACAAAATTCTCTGATTAGTTTTGATATAATATGTACGTTTTCCTTTTTGTAATTTATTATTTAACGAAATATTTGGACATTTGTGTAACATAAGGTAATTACCATGAACAAGTTTGATTTGTAAGAGTTTATGATTTATGCTTAACTTTTGTATTAATACAAATTACACTTTCTATTAATAATATTTATGTTTTTTATTTAAATATGTGAGTTAAAAATAACAAAGAATACGTGTTTAACGAATTCATTTTGATAACCAATGACTACAAAGCACCTACTTAGGACTTGATTCCAAGCAACAGAGGTCCTACATGGTTAATGGTAGAGGCTTTCAAAATTATCTATTTCCTACTAAGCGAATGTAAACACTTGTTTATGGCCCAAATATATGATTGAAATAAATTTCAATTTTTACATTCAAGTTTTTTATAGTAACTTGACATGTGGTTACTCTCAGCTGAAGAAGCTGATACTACAGAAGAATACGGCTTCTACTTAAAAAAATTATTCTCTTCATCAGTCTGCCTACGTACTCATATTTAATTAGATGAAAAATAGAGCATCAGTTAATAAGATTGTGAACCATGTCCTATGCCTATAGAGCCATAACCCATATCCGGGTCTATGTCGGTCCGATAAAAGAGAGGTTGAAGGTGACAATAATAGTCTGGATCAGTTTAAGATAACTAAATGCGAAAGATAAACCACTCATTCTTAACTTTACACTATCGGTATATAAATATTAACTACGACTTTTGTTCTACCTACCCCTTACTATTAAAACTTAACATCGTGATATATGTAGATGTTTCCAAAGGTTTGCAGACATTAAAATAAACTTTGAATTACTTAAAGATGTTTTAATTGGGTTTTTGAGTGTAGTTAAAATTTAAACCTTTTATTATATAAAATATTTGTTAAATTTTCTTTCTTTCTTGTGAATTATTTCAAAACAAATTGGCGTTTGCAAAAAAAGAAAAAAATATAGTATTTCGTAATTTTTCTATGATTTTAAATTCTATTAGGAGAATTATTGACAACGCTCCTTTTATTATATTGCATTTTATTATATTATTTTACGCTCAATAAATATATTATAAATTGAATTGAGATCATAGCTAATATAAATAAATACCTAATTTAAATAATCGAAAGACTGCTTACAAACGCGTTTATTTTTAATTATTACACTATTCGAAAGCTTTACAGCCACCGTGCTGCGGTTATAAGCTGCAAAAGGTTTAAAATTATTTGAATCAAATTCGCAAATAATCTAAAACACTACAAGTAGGTATAACTCAAATAAAATTCAATTGTTTTTGGTTTCACCTGCATGTAACTTCCGTTCTCTTTGCCACAGCCAGTCGTCAATATAAATCAACTAAAAATATAACTGCGGTGCTAAAATTGCAATTCTATTGCTAGATTAAAATGCACTTGAAGGCGCAGTAATGGAATTACAGAGGGGTCACCTGTTAGCTAACAGTTAAACTGCATCCAAATAATTCCAGATTATTTATAGCAAATCAGCTGACGGGTGCGACGAAGTTGTTTTCTGTTCGTATGAAGTGACAGTCGCCACCGCGACGCGATACTCACCGTACGTTATTATTACAAAAAAACATTAAAAAGTACGTTTAAAATTGTAATTGCCGCCAATGTTTACAAAGTAAACTGAACACGCTATGACGATAGTTTTTAGAATTATCAAGTGTTTTATATTGTTCAATATTGACTGCTGTTTTCAAACTGTGCATCGAAGATATAATTAAATTATTGCATAACGTTTGATGAAGTGCTGGTGTTTAGATGATTTTGTATGTATATAAATTAACATTCATTTGTTTTAAAAGTGAGCCAAATTAATTCGTCAGAATGAGGAGTGACGTGTTAGCGCCCAGTGAATTGGAAGGGACCGACTACCTCCTATCCTCAACGATGAGGTTGGAAGATAGTTTTCTGCAGATATTTGGTAAGTGTAGTTTGACTTGTTTTTGTTATTTAAAACCTGTCAAGCTGGCCGGTAACCTCTTATACTCATTAGTTAACGAAGTAAGACAAGGTTTACTTTACGATTTAAGATATCGCTCAATTATATTTTATGATATGTTTTTAAAGAGAAATACGCTCGCAACAACGTTACGTTTATGTTATTATCAAAGGGCTTATGCATTTTAATAAGCCATTAAATATCTTTGTAAAAATTGTGTAGTAATATTTTTATTTATTTATTTTTAAATGTCCTAAGTATGGCATTAATTAACAATAAACGTTTAAACTTTAAATTTTACCTGCTAATATTTGTTTTGGACCCATAGTAGCTGTCCAAAACAAATAATTTAATCACTTTATCAATATGGAGCAAGATTACAAACGCCTATGGGGTTCTGTTATCAAACATTATTTGGATTTATTATAAGTAAATACACACAAATGAAGAAACGCATGTTAAAATAATTTTTTGTCGTATTCTAAACTATAGAAGATAGAAGCTATATTGTCAATAATATATACTTTTTGCGGATTACATCGCGTTTATTGGTTATTATTTTAGTCCGGCTTTTCGAAAGGCTTATAGCCATCATAGTCACAGTTGGAGTTCGCGTAAAGCTTTGAAAACGTCGGATTAAAAAAATAAATACAATAGTAAACCGCAAAAAGTCGTTTTAGTTATTTAATATCTTGTTCGGGAATAACCTAAAATAATATTCACTATTTTTGTACGGACACGTTATGATGGCTGTTTTGACACTTACAATGGTGTTGTGACACATTTGAAATTATTATCGAGAAACAATACGCTCAAGTATAAGTCGCATTGATAAGTCATTGGTGTATAACAAATGTTTATTATTATCTGACCATTTTATGTATAAAAAATTATAAGGTCACCATATGGAAAGGGTTAGATTATAGCCTATGTTCTGCCTTAGCGACGTTTAAATGCAACAACATTATTAATTTCTTTTCTAATTCATGATGATTTTATACCCTTAACTTGAGATATGTATTGTATGTATGATTGGTTTCCTATACAAAAGTACAAAAATTTAATTTGTTTGCAAAAGCGGGACATTTTTGCGCTCGCTGGGGTCAGCGGGACAGTCGGCTTGAAAGCGGGGAAATCTCGCCCAAAGCGGGATGTATATTATGGATAGATACTTTGGACGTTAATTATACATAAACTATAATACGTTGCATTTTAAAATTATAGATTCGGTAAATTATAATTTTACGACGTACTTCACGTCACGATGAACGTAACAATAAAGTATAGTAATTAATCCTACACATATTATTGACAATTTTTATGAATATTCATGAGCGAGTAAGTTACCTATGAGAAGTCGTCTAAAAAAATAAGCGCTTAATGAATTTTAATCACGGCATTTAGTTTTCCTCTAGAATTGTTGAGAACATAAACGTGTTTCTTTCTTTCAATCAAATCGGCAGGTATGTCATTTTGTTCCGAATTAGCATTTCACGTAAAAGACAATTAAAACGCAATACTTTTATAAATAGAAATGATGATCTAATCAGTGCAATCACCTATTCAGTAAACAAAGAAAATTAAATAAAGATTTACTCTGTTAATACGTATTTATAAATTCTTGATTAGTCTGTCAATATATCCTTACAATATCAATATTGATAATAAACAAAACACAACACAACAAAATGAAATAAATGCATTTGTGGAAAAACAAAATGAGCTTCAGTGAGTCCTTATCTTTTTTAACAACTATTAATGTTTCTTATCTTACCTGTTTTCATGGGCGTAGCCAGGATGGGGCAGGGTGGGGCAAGCGCCCCACCCTGGCTCTGACCTGTAAGGTACTAATCAAACCTAATAAGCTTAATTATCTAGGTACTAACTACAATACTTAATATCCGTAAGAAAGTTCACACTAGACAGTCGTTAGTCAACACAAAAAAAATTAACCGGGGTAAGACCGTGGGTATAGTTTGCTGGTTACATATTATTTTAGACTGCTGCCCCACCCTGAGCCCATGGCTGGCTACGCCCATGCCTGTTTTCTATCATATTTATTTACTGGATCTAATAATACTTCGAAAATTACTTAATTAAATACAACTGGTGCCAAAAAATTACGGGCAATCAATAAACTGCGCTCATTGGTCCAATACAATAGCGGGTTACACCATCTTATATGTGCTACTTTATAATATTACGCAGCTATAATGGCAAACTCTTCCAGGTAACAAAAGGAGATGTATATGTACAACTTTATGTGTATTACTATCGTACTTATTCTGATTAGCCATTATGACCGCGGTAAGTTGTTTTGATTAGCCAAAGAGACAGTAGATGTCCAATATGTACGAGTGTAATCAATAACAAATAAAGAATTGTGTCAACTCACATCTAGAAATTGACGTATGTTTTCTATTATAGGTGACTCGCTAGATAGTTGACCTAACTTGTAGTATTACGTGTAGATTGACATTAGGAGCAAAAAAATATTACGTAAATGCCTACTTTGCGCGGACACACTTTCGATAGTTCGTATGACGGCAATTGTGTAGTAACACATGCTTTTAAGAGACAAAATATCCATAGTGGCTCATTTGTGTTTAACGCCGGCGTAATCCCGCATCTACAAATCTTAGTCACGCAATCCGCAGTCATTCCCTATCTACCTCTGTAAATGGCTCTCTAATTGCTCAACAAGGTCCGAAACCCCGCACTTACACGTGTCGCGTAGCAACAGAGCCTCTGGGTGAGCTTCACAATGCAGTCGCGGCTATTAAGTATAGACAAGTTGTTCTAGTTCGTTTTAGTTCTACTTTTTATATGGTGATAATAATAATTCTAATTTTCAATTTTCTAAAAAATCAAGAATGAAAATCATGTCTTTTCAATGGGACGTAGCTGGTAACAGCTTATAAGTGTATGGTGCTTATGGCATGTGCTACATTTCAGAAACATCCCACACGTGTATTCATTCATTCACTGTTGTTTTTATTATATAACATTACATAAATAAATGATAACATTAATGTACTTGCAGATATGCTGAATCACCTTCGCGAAAACTACCTACGTTTAGATATTTTATCATTTTATCTTTTCATATACTTTGTACTTGTCTATATCAATAATGTGGACTTTGTACCAAAACGATGACTTGATTTTTGCAAATGATAATTTTTAGAGTTACGTCGGAAATTAATAAATACTATTTATTTAGGATCTTTTTTATCTTAATAATATTAATAGTAATTAAATAATATTTAAAATATTACGGAACCTAGAAATTAAACTTTTAAATTACTATTTTTCAGGTCTTATTTTATAAGTTATCTGTAAAAGGTATTAGATAACCGAATAAGTTAATCATAATAATTAATCATGTTGATTAATTGATTAATTATACAATTCATTAGAATTAGTGCCTCTTGTCAAAATCCTACGAATAATATAAGACAATGGTGGCATTCTCAGTTAATTAACAGAGTTATAGAAGATTTACGAACGTATGAAAATTGAACCCTTCGGTTTTCTTTAGAATGTTCCACTAACAGCTATAGACAAATACAAGATCTTATTCTATTATTTGAGTACTTATTTATACAATATAGATATTAATTGTATTTTTTTTTGTAATTTCTCCAGTTCTTAATCTATAGACTATAGTACATTGCTTACTATAATGTCTTGAACTACAAAAGTGACGTCGCTGTTTTGTGTGATGCAAATGTATACTTGGTCGGTCTTTGTGGCGTAGTGGTGGGAGTATCAGCCCGTTACGGGTTCGAACTTCAGTCAAAACTAATATTTGATTTTTTAATATTTATTGACATGAATTATTATAACAAAGAAGTACTAAGTACTTGTTTCAAGTTTTGGTATTAGTGGTGTCCTTATCTTGAAATATGTATACATATATGTACGTATTAGACTCTGGGAAAATATATTAATACCTAAACAAAACTGTCATGACGACTATTTTAAGTTAAAACGTATTGGTAAAACGACATACGTCGTGTATTATGCGCTTTTGATAATTATAAACAAGCATTGAAGTCGGTGCTGAAAAGCGTTTGGCTTTGAGTAACACTGAACCTGGGCGTGCAGTCACTAAAATCGCATACTTTTATTTATGTAACAATGATGTAACATTTTCATTAAAAAGTGTAGGTACTATTTTCGTTATTTCGTTTTTACGAAACAGTTAGTGGTCCTTGGGAAGACATACATTTTGTCAAATGGTCCCTCATCACTAAAAGGCAAAGAACTATTGATTTAAAGTAATACTTTGACTAAGCTTAGTACGCTCATGTGAGTTTGTTTAACAATACTAGGCGTATCTTATTTTATATTGACGTATTTTTTAAATTGCTATGGAAAAAGAAGTGATATGGTGGAAGGAGCGCAGATCTATAATGAATTACCAGTTATTATAACTAATAATAAAAATATTTTCAAATTTAAATATGAATTCAAGAAACATATAATGGGTATGAGTGCCTTGCAATGGTGTTGTAAATATTCTAGTATTATACGATACGATATGTACGTTATGTTTAATAATAAATTTTATATAAGTATCTCAATTAAGTGAATTCATATAATTCTTTTTGAGTGAATAAATATTTTACATCTTATAATGTAAGACCGATGCACTGGAGCCATGAAGTTATTTATTATAGATAAGAATGGAAGACGGATTTCTTGATGTCTGGAAAGGTCGTTGCTGTAGAGTTGACAAGTCGTAACATATTGTTTTACAAACAAATTATATTACATCATTTGCCCAAACATGATAGGGTCAACTAGTAGTTTCGATATGTGTATTATCGTAAGAATTATCAGAAAATCCGTATTGTATTTTGTGCTTAAGCATACATAAGTCGTTAATTCGGTACATAAATAAATTAAATTATGACTCAATCTGGTTATCTTCTAATAACTAACTTGAAGCTGTCAGGTTTTTCTCCTTCTTTTTTTATTAATGACTTCAGATATCTATTAAAGACAATTCTACCAATGTCGAGTATTCCAATAATATAATATTCCAGCAGCCCAATAAGAAATTAGAAAATTCTAATTCAAATGTAATCATAATCTAATTCAAATGTCAAAAAAACAAAAAAATAAGGGTTTTTTATACAACTGCCGAAAATCATACCACAAGTTCTTTCTTTCTTTTTTTTGTTTTGAAATGATTAAATTTTGCCATTTTCAACGGAAATACGGCATTTTTGTTACTTTGAAATTTTCGTCCTCTTTGATGTAAGGTCCAAAGAGAAGGGCATATCCAGTACGACCATCCAGTGTGAGCCTCCTCGTTTTCCATGGTTCAACAAGTTCAACAGGTTCTATTTGAAAACAATATTTAGGTTCAGGTCGGGAAGTGGACATCCCAAATTATGAATGCTGTGGCGTTGTGGAGGACCTTCAGCATTTGTTAACGGAGTGTTTGCGAAGTAAGAAGGAGAGGGAGGCGCTGATGAGAAAGCATAGAGTCTGCGGGCTGGATGCCGGTTTAGCGCAGACCATTCTTGATGGTTCATAGGCGGCTCTCTCTCCTTTAATTTTAAGTTCTACAAGATTTAGGTAAGGCACGATGGGGCTGATATGTCTAGGCAGATAAAAGCCCCAATTAAAAAAAAAAGAAATATTCCTCCACATTCACGCACGTTTAAAAATATTTAATAGATAGATAACTAATTACCATATAGTTCTATTTTAATTACTTTGATAATTAATTTATAATCATCATAAGAATAATCACTATTTTAGCATTTTATTCGAACCTTACTACTGGCTATTTTTTCTCTATTTCCTGCATAAAACACAAAGTATCTGAATAAACGAAGTAAAACCACGTAAAAATATTTAAATTTTGTGAATATCATGAATATTATTTAATAGTTTTAAAGCACTTGCATAAACAATAGAATACGGGGCGTAACCTTCTCAAGTTGAAAGCCACAACTAACTGTTTAGTATTTAAATAACTTAATTATCATAACTTGAACTCGACTTTTAGCAAAATGCGATGTCATTCATCAATTATGAAGATATTTTTTAAGTATCAGTATATTTTGTTTTGTAGAATTCATGCAGTCGGGTTACTGTCGGGTTTATTTTGATTATTTTTATCCGACACGACGCGATGTTACGAAAGCCATCATGGTCGTGGCGAGACGTCTGATACGAATAAAATATTTTAAATTAGTCAAATAATGGTCTCAGACATATTTGAATTTGTTTAATATTTATATTTAAAAATACAAATTAGTTTATTAGATAAACTAGCAAAGGTGTAAATCATCAAAAATTTACAAAAAAAAACTTTAATAATAAACTAATAGACATGAAAATATTTTAAAATCTTTGATATAAATATTTAGTATTGATTTATTTTTAGATATAACCCCCAAGTAACCCTGAGATGTCGACGTCAGTAGAAAATACCTCACGTAATTATTCGATGTCGAATCGTAGGTGGGTTGCGTTTTCTTTGCCAGATCATAACCTATGCCAAGAAGAACCTGGGTATACCTACCCGGCACGCGTCTGACACTTTCAGAAAAAACTATTTAGGGCTGTTCCCAACTGATTGAATAATCTTTTCACTGTTATATAATTGAAAATAAATTCATTTCTTCCTTCATTAAATCATATTTTGATTATTACCTTATCCTATTTGCTGCTTAGTAACGAATATAAACAAGAAGATAAACACGTCTTCATCTTTTTAAATGTTTCTTTAATTAGTTATACTTTTTTAGACAGTAATTTTCATCTTTTCATTGTATGTGTATCATGAACTGTAGCTGTGGCATTGTTTTAATGGAAATAGTAAATTGTTTAAAAGAGGCGCTCTACATTAAATGTTAAAACTATTCCGGTTTAATGTTTTTATTAAAATAACTCGGTTTAAATGTTAAGCTGGAAAAATGCACAGCTAGTCAAGAAAACAAAATCAACTGTTCGTTGTATACTTCTGACAAAGGAACCGATTTATAAACCGACCGAGAAGCAGCACCAATATGCATATATATTAATTATTCAAAGATAACCGATTATTATTATACAAACAAAAATAAACGCAAAGAATCGACAGTTGAAGATTCGTACATTCGGTTTTAACGAAAAACAATGAATATCGAAAATGTTTTGACGCACGCACCGCCTATTACAGACCTGCTGCGTGCGTACTAACAACAATCGCATACTATCGGGCAATTTCCATTTTTATTCGATTGCAATCGAAAACAGGGGGGCTACCCAGGCACACTTCGGACGAAAATACGGACGTTTCCTACTCAGGAACACTTTCGTAATCATTCACGAAATTACGGATTTGACAGCGATGTCACGACGGATAGGCCACACCATGCTTATTTTACGGACGTTTGACAGGAATTTTTTAACTTTTTATCTAATTTAAATGACTTTATATGGTTTAGTATTGTGTTCATTTTAGTTATTTATATTAGCCGTATCAAATCTTCTACATTAGTTTCAAAAAATGTGTTAATACATATTTTAACAGTTGTTCTTTGTTTATTTTATTGTAAAACAATGGAAAGGTTATAACCTAAAAATGATATGAGATATGATTATTATCAATAAGGTCCGTTTGATAAAAAACCGTCTACAACTCACTTATGGGCAAAATATTTATTTAACACTTGAAACCAGTTATCTTATCAACAAACAATGTTAAATATTTCGTAACATGTCTTTTCAAACACTGAAAGGTAGTGAAAGCTACGTAGTTCTGATAATCTAATCTTAATAAACTCAATTATTTTTTATTGAACTTAGGGCCGGTTATTCAATCTGTGTTTGTAAAAAATATTTTGCTAGTTACCAACTGACATATGATTATTACCGAAAAAATGTTGAATAAATGCTAGTAGCATTAAATAAATAGCCATTATTACCATTGTAAGACATGGGCAAGCATTTACAACGCTAAATAATTAATTAATCAAGCTGAATTATGTCATTATGACCTACATATAATTGTTTTTAATCATACTATATATCCAATCAAATAAATATATTATTATAAAATGACTTTAGTCTATAATATTCCTCCAGTACTTAAGGTCGTACCCAATTATTCTAGGCTTAGTTTAGAATTGATATACCGGCCCTTAATGTGTTATGACTAAATTTTTTTATTGTTTTAAAATATTATAAAACTTTATTTACTTTTTTTTATTAATATTTTTAAAATAGTTAGGAAGAAAAAATTACACGAATCATATTATTTAAGTTTATTTGAATTACTTTTTATATATATTAGTAGTCAATAATATACGGGTATACTGGGTGTTTCACTTAAAAGTGGAGCCGGTGATGCAGTATTAAGTAATGTTAATGACCTCCGCTAGTATCACCCCGTATAGGCAACATATAAAGTAGTATAAAGCAATTCAATTTATCGACAAGGTTATTAGCCGCGTTGTCAACAATCAAAGTAGAGCTATCACTAGCTAGTACATGAAATACAAAATACATAGGCACTTCCATTTAACTTCACTTCTGTTTAAGGAAAGTTTTAACATCTAGAGTAGGTTTGGAGAGAAATTGAAAATATTTTTTATAACTGCCATTATTGTACACAGAAATACGAATTTAGAAAATAATTCACAGCTGACAAATATCAAACGCTAATAATTAGAATCCCGCCAAAATTTCTTTTACTTCTGCTTGATGTTAAGCTAGAGTGTAAGCCATGGGCGAAAACAATTGCTACCACAGTCAAATATGTAGTTACAGACGACAGCCGCCACCGCTATGACACATGGATACACTTCTCTCATCATAACCGACTACTTTCAAGTTAATCCCGAAATAAAATTAAGTCACTACATGAGTATTACTCTTAAAAATGATAGTACTATTCCAGAACAACATTATTACGCAATAACACTATAACTATAATTCAATAAAGAAGAAATTTCTTGTATGCTTTTGTTTTCTTCATTAAAAGATAAAGGGATCGTCTCTCCGTGATCTCTAATATTTTATAGTATCAGGAGACATTGTATAATGTTTAGCGCTTCTTATAATGATTTATTTCCACAGAACCCTCTAACAAATAGTGATTTTCCTCAATAAATTATGTCAAAATGATAAGTTTGCTTATATGATAAAAATTGCTTATTGTTGTTATATACCTACCTATTTGTATAATACTTAAACGCTATCTTTTCAATGTAAAATCTTTACCCGGATCTGTGTGAGGATAAAATTACTATTTTTAATATTTATCTGTGCAAAGTAATGTTTTCAGTGATATAATATTTTCGTATGTTATTGCTTAGTCATTGTTTTATGAGCGTCCTTGACTTGTGTTTTACAATATATTTTTTATCATTCATAAAATTTGCAATTAATTTTTAGTCTAGTCTCACTGATAACCCTATTTTTTCTAAATATAATTATTTTTTAATAACAGGCTATTGTGGAAAATGTTTTATATCATTTTCAACGAAATTGTTGATGAAAATAGTGTTAATATGTGCGTGAATACGAAAAGTAGATGCAGCATATTGACGTCAAAGTATACATTTAAACTAGTCTGCGACCTTTTGTGTTTTTTATAAATATTTTTGGCAACCAACGCTAACAGATGCTTTTTATATATTAATATTTTTAATACAATATTTATTATTGCTAAATTATAATCATTTAATGTAAAATAAAAATTAATATAAGGAAATTATCACAATTTGAAGTTTTAAAAGCTCGTTCAAAAATTAATGTCAAAATTATAAAAATGAGAAAATTAAAAAAATTGATATTTAGTTATTATTTTATTAAACCTGATTTTTTAAATTATAACCGTAAATAACTAACAACAATTGCTGTATCAAATTGTAACTTTTCTTCCTATTTATTGTACTGTGGGCTTATCACGAATTTTAGTCTGGCTTTCGAACCGAGTTCGCTTCAAGCGATTTGTATGGAAATTTCAGCAGCGCCACCACGTGCGGATTTGGAACTACAATATTTTTGATACTTTTTGTTAATTTTCGAACGTCTCGATCTTTCGTTCATTTAATAGATTGCTGGTGCTCGTTAGTCGTTAGTAAAAATTCATGATTCCGATTGCTAACGGATCCGTTTTACTTGTGACAGGTTGATTCGAAAGCCAGAACAAATTCGTGATAAGCCCACTGTTGTGAGGCACGTAAGCAAATGAAACAGGTTTAAAAGTTAATAGACCAATTAGCATAAAGTCATTTAAGTTGCAAGTCACCGTGCAATGTGGAATCTCTCTCTAGCCTCTCCTTTATTTATTAATACTTAACTAGACAGTTAACTGATAAGTCTTTAATTGCTACAATGTTTAAAAAAATTGTTATCTTTTATTTTATTATTATTATTTGTAAATGATAACTTAACCTTTGTTTTTTGTTTATATTTTATATATATACACACAATACCTGTCCCGTACTACACACTATATACGGAAACAAATACATGCTTTTTGTTATAATGTCATATTCACAAGTTAATGAATATTTATAAAGTAGATAGAAGACGCCTTGCATCTAGAAGTCCACTTCATCTCTTGCCAAAAACTGGCTTTTGAATTTGACGTTTGGGATTTATATCTAGTATTTTTAACTAGGTAGAGGATAGGTTTTTTATCTCGCTTCCTTTTACAGGGCTCTTGTATATATGTATGCGTCTCACTCTATTTTAACTTTTTCAAATTGATTGTATGTCATGAATGAATTTATTTAATTTAGTGTTAAAAAATGTAAAAAAATATTCATTTAATTTAATTGATATTTTCATAAGTATGAGGAATTTACGAAGAAATACTTAAAAATCATTGAAGACAATTGTTATTTTATTCAATTTAATAATTAAGATATCAATAAAATGTAGAAATATTTTATATTCATTGAATGCAACAATAGACTCTACAATAAAAATAAATTAATTCATAGAAATATGCGGTTTATTACTTATTTACGTTTATCATTGCCAAGGTTACATAATGTAGTTGCGAAGTGCGATTTAAAGTTATTTATTAAACAAAAATTAACACCTTCGCGTTTTTTGTTTCAACAACTTATTTAAAATTTAATATTTGACGATGAAAATAAACTCGTAATATTTAAAATAGTTGCGTAGAAAGTGAGAAGACGAATCGTTGGCGCCAGTAAGCCGAACCATGAAAACCCTAAAAAATCAATAAACTATTTATACATACAAGAGAATACATGTCAAATACACATGCATAAATCATATTTGGCTAAAAATAGATGTTAGACATTTTAAAATGATAAGGAAAATAAAGGGAAAGTTTTGCCAAAGACGAAATACTATCTTGTTTGACTGTTGTCCGAATACTTAACATATCAGAATTGTCTTTATTATACATCTGAGGTCATTTAATAAAAGAAAAAGAAGATAAAATAGTTTAATTTGAATCAAAAATTTTTAACTCAATGCGCGATAAACATATAAAAAATAGCATTAAGTTTGTATTAGTTTTTCGAACTTTACAATTAAAATTAATGCAATTTTGAAATAAATAAGTGCGTTAGGTGCTGTTGCTATTTCAACCACGGATGGCACTCTAGCTTGAGTATGGTCACGTGTCAAGCTACTATATACAAAAAGGTATATATTTATATATGCAGTGTATATCATATATTTTTTTATTTTCTATTATGTTATTTTAATAATACTATAAACGTAAACCTTGGATTTTATTATAATGCTGTAACCTAATAAATAAATAAATAAACCTTGAAAGGAAACTGACGAGGATAGATAGAGACGCTTTAAGTTATAACATATATAATGTTAAAGGAAATTATATTTTATGTTTAGCTTTATACGATTTACTATTAGTATATAAGCAATACCATGTTTACGGTCAGTATTTATTTATTTTCTTAGACGCAAGGTCACCTATACGACTAAATCCAGAAATCTCCAACGTTCGTTCACCTTAATCTACTTCCGCACATTCCAATTATCAATTTGGTTAATAATAATATAACTCAAGATTTGAATCGAATTTGACATATCGTCCCGGGATCTGCTTCGTAATCGCCGAATGCAAAGAGAAGAATTTAGGCTCTGGATTCGTCTCACCAAGTCGCCATAGTGAAGTTGACTATGGTTTGTAAACGATTTATTCTTTTGCTCTATTCATTTATTGGTTAATTTATAATGTACTAGCTTTGACCCGCGGCTTCGCTCGCATTTAAGTCATAAATAAGTATCAGAGATCATTTCAATAGAATTGAATCAATATGATTCCAAACAGCTGAAATTATAGTCAGTTGGAAACTATAGTCAGTTGGAAACTATAGTAAAAAATAATTATTAAAAAAAAAATAAAGTATCCTATGTTACTTCTAGTACTTCCAAAAATATGTGTACAAAATTTCATGATGATCGGTTAAGTAGTTGTTGTGTGAAAACGTAACAAACAAACACACATTCACATTTAAAATATTAGTAGGGATGGTATAGGGACATTGATTTTAAAGGAGTATAAAAGTGGTTGAGAATCACTGTTATAGATTATTACGACATAAAGGATGGGGTGAGCCATAAAAAAATATGCATAAATGCATTTCCTTTCGCGTAGGAAGTCGCTGGTCGTGGTATAATAGATTCATTAGTTATAATAGTTGATTATGTCCGTCATAATTACACGAGCAGCTAGGTTGCCTTGAGGACGTACCATCTGACTTGGTTACATTGCTACATTTAATTGTAATGGCATGTGATATATACATATATAGGCTAACATATACACTGAATACGCATTTCCATGATTTATAAAATAAAGAGTCATACAAACAGAAGTCTAGAACAATGTTGTTACTCTACTAGGTCCAATATTTACAAATATATTATATTGACATTGGTAGTTATTACCAGCATGCGTTCCAAAGCCTTCTTTTAAAAAAAGCGCGTTTTTATTATGTTTATTAAATTTTGTTGCCAAGCGGTTTAGTTCGAAATTCAAATAAAAAATTGTCATCGGTTCAAAAAATAAGCCTGACATGCGAACAATAGCCCATAAAAGTCTTTAAAAAATGAATCATATGTGAATGAATGGAGTGCATCATCAGGCCATGGCAGCAAGATGAATGATGCATACCATTGATGTAACGAGAACGGCCTAACTCCTTGCCAAATGACGCCTCGCTTCTTGCCAAAATTATATTGATTTGACAAAAGGGGCTTGTAATTTATTGATAGGTTATATCTAGTTTAAATTATGCGATTTTCTTATACATATTATTTGTTTTATTAGGTTGATACCTATAACGCTAAAATTAAGGACAGTAAGCAGTTACTGAAAATTATTAGCATGATATGATGAGTGAATGAGCGAAATTTTGAATAATCCAACATTTCGAAGGATTTGCAGCCAAAATCATATTCGCGAGTAACCTTAGACATCACTATATAATGTCTACTTTGTATAGATGGCAAACGCAGCCATTAATAAAGACAAATGGCTTACAATTATTTAATAAAATTCTACACCTCATACCTACTTAATAACACGTAATTGTCTAGAATTGTACGACTACGTTTAATTCACGTAAATTAGAATTTATATACAGAAATATTCCATTAAGCTCTAGTTTTATTATTAAACTGAATTAATCAAATTTTATATATTTGAAGAACAATCCCTATTCAACAAAAATTAATAAAAGTCACTCACGGATAAAATATTTAGTATTAACCACAGATATTCGAGAGTCTAAAATTAAAATCGTGCTTAAATTGCATTCTTCTTAATGGCCTCAGATATCTATTAAAGACAATTCTGCCAATGTCGAGTATTCAATAAGAAATTATAAAATTTTAATTCACACGTAAACCAAACCCTCATGCCAAAAAGCAATTAATTTCTTCAAAATGTTATATCTCAAAATTGCATTTTAATTGTTTACGTAATTTATTTTTTAAAATACAGACGTCAAACCGCGGTTAATTTTTTTAACATTAAAAAAGTGACATTGCCTTGACTATTTTTTGAAGGTGACCGAAAAACACGGAGAAGAATACATTGTCATCTCATGCAAACATACCACAATAAATATTGTTTAAAATTAAGCCTTATTAGACTGAAAATAAGATTAATTAATTACATATTGTGTTATTTTTCTTTAATTATTCTTATACGCCAAGAAGCACAATATTATTATATTCCGTAATCTAATGTAATCTTAATCGTTTAGTGACCTTTACTATAACGTAGATAATATTTCTAACTAGCCTAAGAACACCTACATAAATAAGAAAAACATCGTAGAAATAACGGCATTCTGAAATAACATTGGATATTTCCATTAACTGGAAGGTAGATGAAGACTCCGGTCCAAACTGTTTCGACATCGTACAAACAAAAATAAAAACAAGAAATGCAATCATTAATGGAATAAGCATGCAGAATTATGACCGTTAACTTACCAGCGCCCTCTATTATAAATTTATAGAACGAATAGTTCGATAAGCTACCAATAGATGGAACACTAATTCAACTTCCATGACTACCAATAGAATAGTAACAAAATTCATTCATTCGTTTACAAACATTCGTTCATTTAAAACTGTCAATCTGTCAAAAAGTTTAGCAGTGTCAGCTGTCATCAGCTATTTTTATTTGTTTAATTTTTGTTAATGTTAAGTTTTTTTCATTTAAAGTTAGTTTGCAAAAGTTATAACGGCGTGTAACAGTAAATTTAATACGAAAATGGGGTTGTGCGATGAAGGTAAGTGTATTTATTTTAAAGTATGGCTGTTATATCATTCACGACACTAGTAAACAAGTTAATTGACTTTCCATATATGTATACTTCGCATAATATACAGTCGGCAGCAATAACCGGAGACTTTTCGAACGATTCCTTCATATCTTATCTAAATTACTTAATATAAAAGTACACTGCGTACATTTTGAAGACTCCACACTTATTTATATTGCTGAATGTCGCACTTCTATTTATTATTCGTTAAATTTTTACTTTAAAGTTATACCATAAATATCTGTAGATGTTAATTTGTTCAAATATTCCAGAACAATCCAAATTATTTATGTTGGTATTTTATGCATGAATAATGACTTTAATTCAGTTGTATAAATAAAAAATTAAATTTCGTAAACCCGTATGAATAGTATCACTTCTTTAATTAGATAAACACCTAATTTGTATATTTTAAGGTCAATAGGTCTTTTAACAGTCGCCTAACTTAACATTAAGAAATTAACATTTTAGTTTAACATAAAACAATGCCTATATTAAAATATTTAATTTATTCCCTTTTACAATAAGTATAATGTAGTAAAATTTAATAGCAAAGTACCATAAAGCTGCTGAAGAATTAGGATTAAATTATTGGATATAAGTAGGTATTTGTTACCTTAAAGTTGGTCGTATAGAAGAGAGCGCTTTAAGTGTTAAGGTCACCATTGCATCTGTACAAATATTTTTCTTTTCAATTAAGGAACTTGTCTTTCAAACTAGTTACTACGGGGCCTTTTATTTCTTACTGCGACCATGTTGGCTATAAAGCTTTTGAAATGCCAGATTTAAATAATAAAAAAACAAATGGAATAGTCACAAAAAGTATTTTAAATTACTTATTATCAGTCTGCTGGTCATCAGTCTATCAGGTGGCCTAAGTACATATAAAACTATAGTTACATTGGTGCTTGCTAAATTTTCGAAAGCATTGAACATACCCTCATTAGGCTATGGTCATACTACACAGTTTAAAACATAACATTATTTAATTATTTTGGATATTTAGTTGCACTGTTCTCGAGATACACTTTCACTTTATAAATAGTTATGCTATCTACTTTTCAAAGATTTTTCTGGTAAAGAACATGGAGGCGTATATCTATATAGATTAATGGTATAATCTCTGTCAATTAAAAAATTGATGTTTTTGTGTAGAATACAGTCATGTCTGGACCTACAACCTGGATTACGATTTGGTGTGTTTCACTTTAGATAGCGCCATCTATGAACGAGTGGCGGAGTTGACATACCCAATGAAATGAAATATATGCAGACTGATATAACTAGTTTAAAAAACTTGTGCCTGTATTCAGAAATGACACTTGAGTGTAATCTGTTCTATGATCAACTGATCATTGCTTGAATGCATTTTATTCCATTTTATGCAGTAATAATTATTTACTAATAAATAGTAAATCTTTAAACAGGGCAACTATTTGACAGTAATCCAAATAAAATAGCAATCTTTTGCAAACATTAATTTGCATTGTTTTCTTTCTGGTATTTATATTTTATTAAGCAATGATTGAAACCATTTCTTATAAATGCTTGTAATGGAACGTAATGATAGCTAGGTGACAGTAAACAGTTGCAGTGAAATATTATTATTGGTTAAAAATCACGTCAACAATTTTTCAAGCGTATGATTGGTCTATTTCGTTTCGTATGGCTGATTGGCGTTTCAAGTTTTGAATTTTACTCGGTGAATTGCAGCTTGAGCGTTAATTTATTTTTATTTAGTCCAGTTTGAAACCTCTGCAGTTTGAGTATATTTATTTTGTTTTTTATCATTCGCATAAAGGTAACTTTTTTATTCACGGAATTTTAAATAACAATAATAATAAAAAGAAGAGTAAACAATGATAACTTTCCTAATCGTAAAAATTCAAGTGTACATATTTGTTAAACACAACAAGCAACTATTATCCAGACATGAGGATGAATGTTGTTAAAAGGAAAGAAACCAGTTTGCACCGGTTCACAAATTGTATGAGATTATGACAAATATATTTGATAACAGTTTTATCAAAAAACAAATAACTGCACTGTATCTGATAATAAAACGTATTAAGTTTGAGTATCATAAAGTTGAGATATACCTATAGTTTTTTGGATAATTTCCCCTAATTATAGAAGAAGACATGCTTTCCTTGTGAACACTTCAATCAAGTAAGAACAGTTTATTTCTTAAACTGTCAAACTAACGCAAGGTCAAGATGTCGCTGCAACCATTAAACGCGTTGAAAAAATAGTGCATTTTTCCCATCCGTATATTGTTCTTTCATTGAAATATATGTTATATATGTATGTTTGTATAACACCCAGCGATAGGATATTTGCTAGTCATGGTGAGTTCACAACAAGATAATGAAGTTGAGACTGAGTGGAGCGCAAATTATACGGTGCGCGAAAATGACCACTATAATATCGTAGCAATCATTTCTTAGTAATTTACAATAGGAAAATCCATGTTGTTTGTTTTGGTTTCCGCTTAATAATTGCCAGTTTTTACTGGATGGTTACTTACTTGCATGGGTTTTTGTACTAAATTTTGAACGTTCAAAGTTCATATACCAAAGTCTATACGAATTCAACACGTCAATGTGGTCATTTTTTCCAGTGCTTAACTAGGATACAAATTTATATGTCCGTACACTTAAATGTCAAATGTATACATCTGTAATTACTCTAAGGACCTTTCACGAGTACATGGTGTTGTTACTTTGTAGTAAAATAACCTTCAAGTAATAAAGCAATGATTATAAAAGTGGGGAAGGCAGAAAAATAATATGTTAGTATTACCTTGAAAATTCTAAAACCAATGATAATACTTAATATAAATAAAGTTGTGTGATGTTTTCGAAAATTAAAAGAAAAATCAAATAATAATCCATTAGCTTTTCGACAATTACATTTTGATATATTGTGTAAATATTGTATTGTATTATTAAAATAACCTATGACATTTCTAAGAACGTTAGTTTTTGTGGTAGGAATATTCTAAACCGAATCTATAATTGATTAATAGACTTTATGTTAATTATTTTTAATATGATTACTTTTTGTAGGGTTAATACGAAAAAATTAATAAAGGTAAGTCTATTATTTTAAATACGAAATAGATATTTTGTTTATAGCGCTTTGGGGCACCAGTCTTTACTCGTATGCAGGAAAAGCTACAAGTTTTATTTCATACATTGTAAGTTTCGATATCCTAGGTTGTTTGCCCTTTAAAAAGTGAGTTTTTATATTAATTGAGATATATTTATTATTTGATTAGCCACTTCTTTGTGTAACTGGTGCTTTAAAAGGTGCGTCACAAAGATCGTCCTTTTTTTTAGAATAGCGATTTTAATATAAATTTGACAAATATGGCAAGTGTTAGTTAGAGGAGGTTGGGTCTTTATTTTGAATTGAAATGATAGCTAAAATATTGAACGACAATCTTATAGGTTCACAAGTAATAATTTTTTTCCGTACACAAAGTTCAAGATCGGAAGTGATAACTAGGTACATCTAAGTGCATGTTAATTTTAGTACGTAGCTCAGTTAATGAGGCTCTAAGTCAAGGTTTAGGTCATATTCTTAAACACACTTCTCTATGCAAATTATAATATTTACCTATTGTATGGCGTCACTGTGATTTATTTCTTATTAAAAAAAGACTGCTTATTACGTAGCAAAGTAATGGGTGTCTCGTCCATGCTTATAAAATTAATTAATATCACCTTTTGCAAATGTTGTGGAGTTACTTATATGTATTAGAGAAGTGCTAGGAACAAAGTTGTTATGCTACAAGGTTTGGTTTAGTGGGCCAATGGTAACTAGCTTCTTACATTTTACTTCAAAGACAATCCATATCAAATATTCGGCCAACAGGCGATCAACTTATAAGATCCAAATTTGACACTGCTCCTCTTTTATATTCAATTAAATAAAGCTTAAAGCATCCCAACTAAAATGTACTCTTTACCCAACTGTTATAAGTCTATATTACTACACTAATTAACTACATTACGGGCCAATAAAAATACTTCATATAAATATCAAGTAAAAGTAAACGTATCAACTATCGTCATACACAAAACATATCCAATACAAGTGTTATGTATAGTTAAAAAGAAATATCTTACAGATTCCATTGCGTTAGTTAAAGCTCTACACATTCAATGAAACATGTCTTCTCGATATAGGTGCAGATGAACCTCCGTTTCGTCTTTACGTAACAGAAAATATTGCTAAGTCATCTCGATTTTAAATCGATAATTATTTAATATTGAAATGTTATTATGACCAATTTTTATTTGACCTTCGCGCGTGTATCCGCAGCGGAGGTTGATCAACATTTTTTTTATTGACGTAAATCTCATACAAACATAAGATATAAGATGCTATTAGATATGTTATCAATGGTGTAGCTTAGCATATATAGTTGTTATAATTTAAGCTATGTCAAATCCAAAACCATTTTGTTTTAATCATACTTTTAACTACTTTAAAAGACTATGTAGCTTGCTATCGTTTTTTTTTTTTTTTTGATTATTTTAAATCCAAGTTTCGAAAGTTTTTGGTATATCTGGAAAAATAACGTCTTAGTAAGCCGTGTAGTTTTTTTTTGATTACTTTCGTTTGACTGCATTCGCATCTGTACAGTGAATATGAGAATTATAAATATTGCAGAACAGTTTACGACACTCATTATTTCATACAACTATTCGCTTTTTTAAATTATTATTATTTAATTACTCTTTTGGTCGCGACTATACACAATACTTTCAGCTTCTGATCATTTTCAGTTGCAACAACTTACTCCAGTAGACAGCTCTATTGTATTAGTATTTAAAATAATGATTAATAATGCAAGTACATACTATAGATGTGAATTTGTCATATACAAGTTTATGATTTAGCTGCAGAGGATTTCGTGCACAATTTTCCTTAATCCGCCATCTTTTTCTTGCACCTTTCAATATAAAAAGTTGTTCTGGTGTAAAAAATAATTCTTAATAACTTTATGCTAATGTTAATTACTGAATGTTGTTTATTTCTGGGAATTCCTTAGTTACATTTTTTTAAAAGTTTCTTACCTGCTCATATTGCGGCTCAAAGCAGTCATACGACTACTTTCTGGCTTACGTTCCCTTCAGTCTGAGATGATTCATTGCACTATAGTATTTCTCTTAAAATATTTAATAAAAATGGTCCGCAAAATAAAAAATTGCTGGATAATTTTTATTTTAATTTTAATTGATATCTGGTAAATATATTATTTTAAATTTAGTGCCAGTGTTGGGCCTATGACTTTATTTATTTATTAATTTGCGAGTTAGGGGCAAAAAGACATTGTGTCACTGGTACAAGTCTATAAACACAGTAAATATTTTAGAGAAAATTCAATTCACAGAAAGAAAAAACAAAAGACTAAATAAATTGAAATATTTTACGCCGTAAATCGAGTAATACTGCTAGGAATAGATGCTTGATTGAATTGCATTGCATTAGTTCTAGCGGTAGATGTGGAGAATAGTATTGGATACAAGACTGCTTGGGAATAAAATATTCTGTTGCATATATATTTTTAATACTAACAACATGTTGACTCACAAAAGTTTATCGCAGTTCGAAGCTGAGAATATATTGTTTCGTACTTCATGACAGTTGAAATAAACATAGTGACTAATTAATTAGTAAGCGTTATTTACTTGAATGATAGCTCTGGTTAGTAGTCATTTGTTTATATAATTTATGTATGTATAATAAAGTGTTGCTTGGCTGCCGGCTGGGTTGCTTTGATAAACCAAAACTTTCAATCGTAAGTGTTTATTAGACGTAAGGGTTATATTGACATTTTTATTAGTGGCCTGTTGAGTTTTGTCGAAAAAAATAAAAATAAAAATTTCATCATTTGTTTTTTTCTGTAGAAAAAATAATTTACATACTTTATGCGGTTTATACAAACACGATCGAGATTTAATCATAATAAACGCTTTAATAAGCCGCATACATATATACAGCCTTGTATATTAATAAAATAGTCCGGTTTGTTTAAACTAGTTTTATTTGACGTACTAAAAGAATTATAAAATTGATGTAATGTTTTTTATATACCTACATATATTTAATGAATTCAATACGTAAGTGTATGCTTAAAATTAGGTAATCAAAATAACATATTAATTCACCAACATTCGGGTTAATTAATTCCACAATTTTTATTATATGGTAATTGTCAAGGTTATTTGCGTGGAATAACCTTGACTTCTTCGTAAAAATACATAGTAAGCAGCCTGACAAACTATTCGGATTATCGACGAATTATTTTGGAATATTAACACATTCGACATGTGACCGCACGTTGTCTGATATTTTAAGTATAGTATTTTTCAACAAAATCTTAGTTTTTTAAAACAAAATAAAATAAAAATTTTAAATGAAAATGATTCATATTTTTATTGTTTTGATATAAGTATGTATGTCGATTCTTTCATCAACATTTTCAATCACTTTTTGATAAACTTCGGGTCTAAATTCGTTAACACTAGAACTACCAACTGGTCAATATGACCGGTTTCAAAAATTCTTTACAAAAATTTTACTCATTATTTTTTGTAAACGATTCTATTTTTTACAGTTCTACAATAAATTTATTGAATTATATTTAATACTTTGCAAGCACAAGTCATTCGGTCATTTTGACCGGTTGGTAAAAATACGTCATATAGACCGGCTGGTAGTTCTAGTGTTAACGAAATTAGACCCGAAGTTTGTCAAAAAGTGATTGAAAATGTTGATGAGTGGATTTGTAATTTTAAGGCTGCAATCGATTCGATTGGCTCCGTTCATACACAATATATAGTTCGTGTCGGATAAAGATTAAGAATAATACTAATAAACATTAATACACATCAATATAAGCTGAATTGGAAGCGAACTATGTTCGGGCGTATCTAAGTGAGAACACGTGACCAAACAGTGTTATATTTCATACGAGTACGAGTTATACTAAAGACAATTCCTTTGTATTAACAATTAGTCACACGAAGTTAATGTAACCTAACAGGTCATTTATTTTATGCCATTATGACGCATATTTTTATTTTCATAATTCCTTACTAACTGGTTTATTTTAATAATATTCATGCCTCAAGTGAACGAGGATACGTTTAATAAAATCATAATTTTTTTAGGTACAAAATTTCTTAACTACAACTCACTCTATAAATAGATATTGGTTTTTTTATCATGTAGATATATACTCACCCCGATTGTTGGAAATATCGACATAGAAAAGTGTCAATCTAGAATAACTAGTCTATAATATATTATAAGTACAGTTTAATGAGAAGCAAAAGTCAATTAGGTTAATCGTAAATCAATTAATTCGAATTCAACTAATTATGTGAGAATAATCAAATGAAATGACAACTTATTACCTCAACAATATCAACTTATTTCTAAAAAATATCCGCGCGAGAATTGCAAAAATTTATTACATTTTTTTGATATTCCCCATTAAGCGTACTCGCATTTCGAATGATTAGAACCCCAAGTATAAAAATAAAATGAAATGAAAATAGTTTTTTAGTATAGACCAGCGGTTCTCAAACTTTTTTGGCGAAGGAAAAGCCTTAATATAATTATAAAAAACTGATTTATATTTATTTATGAATTATAATATTGCAATGTAATATTCCGTAATATTTAGTTGGAATATTTAGATGTAACCTTATAATCTCCCTTTGGTAGGTATTTTTTGCAGTATTTTAGCCCTAGGGTTCCGCGGAACACACTTTGAGAATGGCTGGCATAGGCACTAAAAGCGTACGCTTGCCCATAGTTAGGCTCTACAATGGCTTCGGAAAAGCGTATGACGAGAAGAAGACCACAACAAACTCGCCAATCAGAGAAATCATATTGGTAATTATTTTATATTAATATCGTTTTTCAAAATAATAATCAAACTCTTTATCACTGTATTGGACATAATTAATGTATTTAATAATTACGACTTAAATTCTACGCCTAATCAACAAACGGCCGCGTTATATCCTGTTAAGAAACTAACTCGAAACATAAACAATCAACATGCAGATCGGAATTCAATTCTCTAATGCCTATAGTGCTTACAGACGAGCACAAAAGAAAATGCAGGCGCGGATGCGTCAATAACAAACCAATGAAACTGTGTTCTCGTGATTTGTGACGTGCATTTTGTCCCTAATTGAAACCTTTATTGGCGTTTGATGATGCTAACGAGATGATATAATTGTAGCATTTAGTGCATAGGTGGAATTCATTGATTTGGATGAATTTATATTTTATTTTTATAAGGGTGAGTTGAGCAGCATTGAGAGTTAATTATCGCATGATTAAAGACTACCCGGCAATAGTAAGCGTTTATTTCACTTGATTTAATTTTTTCGAAAACTTTGCAAGTACTAAGGCGTTGGTTTATTTTGATTTTGATAAGAGCTAAAGGTGTCCAAGATTCCGGCTGTAAATGTTTTATGTAATAAAAAATGATTTAGGTATTTTTTAAAAATTAAGGTATCCAATGGTCGTTCTAGTTTTAGAAAGATAAAGACGACCCTTGATCTCACGCGTCTGCCGCAGATAACATCACACATGGAATGTTGGTATGTTTATTTACGCCTCTTCTCACTAATTAATATAATTTATTAGATATTAAATTGATGTATTTGGGTGATGGGCGATGGGCGATGAGCGATGTCACATTATTCAATTTATTGTTATTCTGCGTTTAATGTAACATTTGGTGTTGATCAAACTCATTATCTACTTTCGTAAACTCATTAACAAAGGAACAAAGCGACGCAATTAAAGCGTAGTTATTCATTTGTTTATTGTATTTATTTATCCATTTAGCTGTTTATGGAAGATGTCTACTATCGTCAGCTATTTCCATGAATGACGCCTCCCGTTGGCGCTTACATCCGCTGCAGTTTTGATAACGCGTGACTCACAGCGTTCGCATCTCCGTATGCGCTGATCTCAGCACGACCTATCAAACGGGGTCACTCACATTTGTAGGCGATTCTTTTTTGCACTACTAGAATTTCATTTCATTTATCGGTTTAGTAGCAAACAATTCGTGAAGGCGGCCGGCCGACGCGCACTTATCCGCAGTCACTCGAGCTTCGCATGTCAATCGAGTCAACACGATTATCTCGAACTCATTTGTGAGAACAATAATTCGTATGATAAAAACGCAATCGTTACCGGTATCGGCGTGATTGCTCACAGTGTTATTATGGTTTAAATATCGTTAGCTTTATGTTGTTTACATGGCTTCGATAGTGTCAGTGCCGAACGAAAGTGGTCGAAAGCCGTCAACACAAATATTGATAACGATGACAATATTTGTTCGCAATCATGTTACATCACCTGCCGGTTGTTGATTAATTAATGTCATATCGGTATCGGAGACCGAATCGTGTCCGTGTCTAGTTTAGTGCGAGTATTGACGCGTGTTGGTCCGCAGTTCGGCTGAAAATGCCGGTGATGAGTTGCGCTATGGTGACGCCACAGGAGCAGAGTTCAGTGGGCTATGGGCCGGCGCCGGAATACGCGATACAGGGACCCCATATGTTTACATGGGACAAACCACCTGTGTACACGATGGAGAGATCAAACACAACCTTTTTCCGACGTGATGTACCATTTCATACAAATGGAGGTCCGTTTTTTTTTTAAATTACGATAATTTATAACTAAACGTCAATTATTAATTATTTATTTTAAAAGTAATTATATCTTTCATTATTGTTGTTTATTTTTTTATCAATTATGTCCAATAGTAGTCGCTTTTGAGTTGATAATCATTCTTATCAACGTTTAATAATAGTTTATTTTTTATTAAATCACTGTAGGTACTATATACGTCACAAAGTTGCATCCCAGTGGAATACAGTTTGATGCTAATATTCTCAGATGCATATAATGATTAACAAAAAATATATATAATAATTATTCTGATATCGGCATGTCAGCCTTATCGTCTTAAGTCACCAGGATTTTTCTTGTCACAAAATTTATGGCAATTATTTTTTTAAAATATTATTAATGAATTCAAAATTTGGTAGAGAAATTAATTTAAAAATTAGTTTACTGAATAATAAATAATCCGCTCTGATCTGTTTCATTCGGATTTCAAATTAATACATTTACGTGCATTAGAAGCGATTTTTAGATAAATAATTGCGCACAATTTTCACAAGCGATAACTTATCTTAATCCTTAAATATTAAAGATCGTAATTTAGGTGGAGCTTACTCGCTTTTGCAGCCATCTGCACAAATAATAACTTCAAAGGGAAATTAATATATGTATGGAAAGTTTTCACAAAATCACAAGATAGCGTTCGGCACGATTTCATAAATATAATCATTTTATCATATATCTTATAAGTTATTGACGTAAGAGTGTGCTTATATTGAATACGCATTTTAACAGTCATGTAAGTATAAAAACATATATAATTATATATTGAATGATTAATAATAGCCTTTTCTTCGCTATAAAATATTAAAATATCATTAAAAACAATATTTTATTATTAAAATATGAGTGTCAATAACTAGGCTCAATTTTATTGGCATGTTGCAGTTATTGACACTCATAAGGCGCGGCCAACTCGATTTTTAGTGCATGCGCGACCAACTAGATTTGCAGTTCGCGCGCAAAACACATCTCTATAAAATGTAAAAATATTTATAGTGATTCTTTGTCTTATAATTTTCTTTAATTACAGTAATTAATTAATGTTGAATATTTTGTAGAGTAAATAAAATATCATTTATTGTTAAAAATTAATTTTAATACAAAAATATCAAGTGTGGACAAAATGTCACTTTTGTTAATTTTTGAAATAATTATTACGGCAATAATTTGTTTTTAATTGAATAATAATTTTCATTGATGATAAAATACTTTTATTATCTATATATATAAAACTCAAAGGTGACTGACTGACTGACTGACATAGTGATCTATCAACGCATAATTTTCATTGAACTGAAATTAAAGATTGGAGTTACTGTGATGAAGACGTTTTTACACACGCTAAACAAAAATAAAGCCGTAAAAACTATACCTAATTAATAATAATACTTCTTAACGGGAGCGAAGCCGCGGGCAACAGCTAGTTATTAATATTTTTTTATTTTTTGGAATTCAAAAAAAAAGTAAGCTACGATGATAAAGCGTTAGAGCATGCGATAAAAGAAGTAAGAGCTGGTCAACCTGTTAAACCTACGGCCTTGAAATTTAAAATTCCACGAACAACTTTATTGTGTAAAAGTCGTGGAGAATTTAAATTAATTTTAAATTGTGTTTATTTGAATATTTTTTTATATTTATACGTCATTTTAATTAATAGTGTTAAAAAATCAATGTTTTATTTATAATAAATAATAATTAATGATAAATTATTATTTATTATTACAAATTGGAACTTGATAGTACTTATGTAACCTAAAAAATAATTTTCAAATGAGTGTCAGAAACTAGGCCGATGTTAGTGTCAGAAACTACAACCGAATAAATTTTAAGTGTCAGAAACTGGGTCTCTAAACATTAATTTTTAAAATATTAATTTCTATTATTAATTTGGTTAAAAAATTATTTAACGCATATAATCTGTTCAAGAAATCGCCAACTTATTTTTAAAATAAAACATTATTGATTCACATTAAATTTTTTATAAGTTATCCTATGATAATCTTAGAATCACTCTTAAAGTGTCAGAAACTGGGCCCTTTACCTTACGTCTTTGTTATTTTTATAAAATATATAATTTAAATTGAAAACTATTTTATAATATATTATAAATCGAAAAACGATAACAAATTTGCGATGAACTAACTCGATAGACGTTTTTTTATTCTTAAATATAATTGCTTGGCTTTCAGCCAGTTATGTTTATTGGAGAAATTTAATTTTTTTAAAAGGTTTTTTTATTGCAGATATTGATACTATTTTAAAATTGTTTTAATAAACAAGATGAATGTTTCTAGAATGAAAATAGTTTGATGATTTGTTTTTGTTTATAAGAAACGTAAATAATGTTAGGTTAGTTGCGTGCCCTGATAAGTAACGTATGAAGTTATTCGCAAACATTTAAAAAGCCATGGTGTTTCATCATGACTACGATGCCTACGAAAGCTTTTAAATGTCGATTAAAATTAATCAACATAAACAAAATGGTATGCTCCATAATTTCTTAAATCTCATATACTGCCAATTCTCCAAGATTTTACAGAGGATTAAAGCAAAGTATAGGAATAAATATTATTATTTTCTTGTTGCAGATAGTGATATGCCATTGGAGAGTAGCAGCGGTGAAATAAACGGTTCAAATTCATCAGTATTGTCACAACATTGTGCTATATGCGGCGACAGGGCAACGGGAAAACACTACGGGGCTTCCTCGTGCGATGGCTGCAAGGGTTTCTTCAGAAGGAGTGTTAGAAAAAATCATTTGTATACGTGCAGGTAATAATTAATAATAAATTGAGGCGGTTTTTTGATAACGGTTAAGAGCAAACTTTGAATTCCCGCGCATTCTTTTGTTTTAAAATATTTTTTTTTCTGTTTTTAAATTTCGAAAGAAAATTCTAGAAGTTTATGTTTATCTCTTTCTACATGTCAAATACTTTTTTAGTTGCGAAGTTATTAATAAAATATATCTAGACAAAGTTTTTGTATAAAGTTTAAAAATACTGTAAAATAGCTTTTTTTAATGTTTTCAGATTCAGTAGAAATTGCGTCGTTGATAAAGACAAGAGAAATCAGTGTCGATATTGTAGATTAAGGAAATGTTTTAAGGCTGGAATGAAGAAAGAAGGTAATTTATGTTCTTTTTTTTCTATATTATTTAATACTTTAACAATAATTCGAAAATAAATTCCTTTAAATCAGCGGTTCTCAAACTTTTTTGCCGAAGGAAAAAGCCTTAATATCATTATAAAAAACTGATTTATATGTATTTATAAATAATCATATTGCAACGTAATATTTAGTTGGAATATTGTAATCTTATAATCTCCTTTGGTAGGTTTTTTTTGCAGTATTTTAGCCCTAGGGTTCCGCGGAACACACTTTGAGAATGGCTGCTTTAAATTAATACTACTGCTTAGTACTCTTCAAGGTAAAATCAAGTCATAATCAAAAATCTTTATATCACATAAAGGCTCTTGCGTATAGTCAGGATCTACGAGATCTCAGAAAGGCATATAACGAGAAAAATTCATAAAAAACTCGCCAGTCATAGCCTGTATAATATAATGTTAGTATTAGTACGTATATTTTCGTTTAGCTTTAAATGAATTATTTTTGAAATTTTAATACATTGAATGTATCTAAGTATATAAGCACATCGACATGCATACAACCATCTCAGTCTTTCAGTCAAGCTTGTTTAGCGACAAGTTAAAAGTAGGCGCTTAAAGTAACCTTTTACTATGAAATTCTACATATGTACGATGAAAATTGATGATTAATATGTATGATTGTGTTAGGTTATTTGCAAAGTAAAGTGTGAGCGCGATAGTAGCTCCAAAAAGACTGATTATATTAGGTTATAATTGAAATTGCATGCTGTAGTTGTCTTTTTTGAGGATGCTACATTACATAGACTTGGATTTGATTCTTAAAATAGTATATATCAATTAATATATGTATATATGTGTGTTCTGTAGTACATTAATATTTCATTAATGTCATTAATTAGTAATACGTTAAATGAAATAATACCTACACCAAAGGATTCATACGAATATATTAATTATTAAGATTTCGTTCATTTATTGAGACATATTAGAATATGCATTGATATCTCGCTCTTGATGCTGCCAAAACTGTCTTTATAAAATATCTGCTATATAATGATGAAAGATTTTTAATATACCAATTTTAATCATTTTGTAATAAATTAGCATTTTATACTTTCCTATTGATACCAATAATAGTAAAATTGTATCTTAGTTAAGTCACCACATCTGAGTAGCCATTGGGTGTCAAATGTAATCGCACATTTTGCTAGTATTCAATTTATCAATAAAATTATTCGTATAATTTCAACAAAAACAAGATAATGCGGATCATGAGTTATTTTTAGAGTTCTATTATCGTAATTTTCATTATTAATAATAGCGGAATTATAATATAATAGATAATTGGAAATGTCGTTTGTAATATGTAGTTTCTATTAGAAAAAAACACACACACACATACACACAACTTTGTTTTATAGCAATATTTGTAATAATTGTATAGTGTCAAAATATGTGTAGTACATGTATATTTATACTACTCCCCTTTGACTTTGAGGACAAGAAGAGCTGAAACATTATATTAAATCATAGTTATAATAAAACCCCCATCATTTGAAAACACCTTTCTTTATAACAGAAATTCTCAAATTATGGGTCGAGCGAATATTGAGTAGGCCTTAAACTGTAATATGTGTTAATAGAACGGTCCTTCATTCCTATTGGTAACGCTTGTATTTTCATGTATTCCATTCCAATTAGAACAAATAAGACGGTTTTAAGTAATACCGCGACTCACTACTAGGGAACCCTAGGCATTATTAATATTTATACTAACATTTTTGTAAGGCAGCCAAGAGGCGGGTACCAAGATGAAACCCAGTCAACTTTTTGATAGGTATCTATGTAACAAAGTATAATATATGTTTAATGTATTGCACCTCCCTCTATTCTCATCTGCAATGTTCTTTGTCTTAAGGTTAATTGCCTGGAAGAAGTTGCTTTTTAGCGATAAGGCCGCCATCCCTGCTAATTGTAGGTATATAAATAGCCAGTTCTATCATAATAAATAAAACCTCTACCGCGGTTTATTACACAAGTCGAATTCCAGTTAAGTGTATCCACACTCACATTATGATGACTTTTTAGACGCAATAACAATCATAACGCATAACATTAATTAGCATAAATTGTTTAATATCATCGTTTATGCATCATCTTATTGAAACAACAGAATACTAGTACATTGAACTTTATGTAGTGCAAATAAATTTTATTATTAATAGTAAACAGCGGTAAACGCAATTTGTAAGGTAAATAAACAAAAGGTTTCGGTTTAGATTATTCTTATTAAAATATAATAAAAGGTTACATTGATATTGCAAAGTCGTCCCTATTGCAATTGTATCATGAATTTTGATCCGGACTTCTTGCTTCGACATATTTAAAAATTGGTCGAAATAAATCCATCCGAAAGTAGTGTATAATAAATTTGCGATTGCACCTCTGTTTTTTTAATCGCGGTATGAATTAATCAAATCATTTAAAATTATTCATTTAACGCATACTACACTCGCTATAGTTTACTATCACGTTTATTTTAATTATTTTCGGTGCTTCTAATGTATAAAACTAAACGTTCGAAACATAGGGTTAAAATAATCATACGATTTTTTATTAAATTAGTTAAAACGTGTTTGCTAATAATCTCGGACGTCACTAGTTAGTCACTCGCTAGTAGGTACTTACTGTATTGCTGTAAAGCTCCTCAAAGTTACGCTGATTTAAATCCAAAAAAAATACAGGGGTTTTCCCAACATTAATCTACATAAAAAAACACTTAAACATCATGTCATTTTATATAAAGTGGTCGAACAACATTTCATGGCCAAAATGACAATTTTTATTTGGAAAAAAACAATAATTATATTCGATTTTATGATCTTGATATTAGATAGTTGCTAGCCGATTTATTCAGGCTAAGACCTTCAATTAACATTTGGCTTATTAAGTAGGCTTTTTCCTGTTTAATTTCTAATTTTTTTCAATTGTAACGCCTGTTTGTCTGAGATCCGAACTTTACTATCAGAGTGTGATCACGTGAATAGATTATTATTATTAATTGTAAAAGAACGCACGCAGTAACAGTGATAGTATGCGTGCGTCTGCGTATAAATTATGTCAAGAAACAATCGCAATTGTCAATTGCGATTGATATAACCGATTGAAGAAATTATGTCGAGTATAGCCGATGTAGTCTGGCGATTCTGAGGCATTATTCATTTCAGCTCTCATTATTTTTCAGCTGTTCAAAATGAAAGAGATCGTATCAATTGCAGACGGCCATCGTACGAGGAGCCGTCACAAACCAATGGCCTGTCAGTTATGTCGTTATTGAATGCTGAATTGCTTAGTAGGAAAGTTGTGGATGAGGTAAGTGGTGCATGCTTCACTCATCAAGTAGACACTGTTAAGAGTGGGGTTGAAAATATATAAATATTGTAGCTATATTTTTGTGTTAATTGCAGACAACAAATACAGCAGATGCCGAGATAAACAATCGTAATTTAGCGAAGATCAACGACGTATGCGAATCAATAAAACAACAGTTGCTAATATTAGTCGAATGGGCGAAATATATTCCAGCATTCACGGAGTTACATTTGGATGATCAGGTAAATATTGTACATCGGGTTTCTAAAAGTTTCTAAAACTTACAACAGAGTAATGTGATTGAAAAGATTAAGCAGCTTATTATATTGCGGTTATTTCGAATTATACAAGGTGATGTTTCGAGAGATTTGCAGTTATTTTGCCTTCGTGGACTGCAAAATTTTCTAAATGATAGTATCTTATCGTATTCTTGTTTGGGTGTAAACCCTTAATAGATAGGATTGTGTACTTTGGTCCTTTACAAATCACGCTGTATGAGTAATTTGTTGTAAAAAAATACACACGCTATTAATCTCCTTTCTTAATCGGCTTAATTTAATTATTTATTTTGAATCATTATAAAGATTATGTTACGTATTTTCTATATATCAAATTGTCATATCAGATCCTGTTACTTAATTATAAATGTGGGTTTTCCTCTCTCTAAAGGTGGTATTTGATTAAATATTTCAAGATTATTAAATAAAATTATCCAAGGTCCTAATGAAATACAGAAACCGGCGTATTTCAACTATTTGATGAGCTACTATGACGTAGCTAAAATGAAATTAGTTAAGGAAACGATAAAATTAAAATTGAGTGAATTCTCAAATGCGTTCCTTTGTTTCATTAGCACTTTAGCTTTTAAAATAGTCGAAATGACTTTGTTCTGTGAGTCGGTATGGCGAAGGCGAATACAGCCTGTTTGCATAGAAAAATTAATGTTGTTTTATTTTGTCCCCACTAGGTGGCGCTACTAAGAGCTCATGCCGGCGAACATCTTCTGCTGGGATGCGCGCGACGCTCCCTGCACCTCAACGACGTGTTATTACTCGGAAATAATTGTATTATTACCAAACATCATGTCGGTATGTAATTTGCATTAAGTATATATTTATTTAAGAGATATTTAAAAAAAGCAATTAATCGAAGAATATATTTGTTCTTTTCGCTGACGTAATCACGATATCGACCCCCCCACCCACCATGTCATCAAAAATAAGCAAAGCAAAGACTCCCCCGCCCCCCTCAAGCGCTTACGTAATACTTGAATGACCCCTTTTATGTATATCCAATTAATTTTAAAAAACTTTTATCGATGCTGAGTTTATTATCTCATGATTTGAATTATGTTTCGAAAGTTTTACAGAAGTTTTGCAAGAATGTCTGAATTTTCAGTTTGTGTATGTTTTATATAGCAGCCTAGCTTATGACCGCACTTTGCCTGAATTTAAGCTAGAATGCGGTCTTTAAGCGAAAACAATTTTTACCACAAATAGACGTATACGGACAGTCATCTTCACTGTGCTAATTTATATATATTTTTATTATTTCAGACGGACGCATGGATATTGATATAAGTATGATAGGAATGCGTGTTATGGATGAAATTGTGAAGCCGTTGCGTGAGATTGACATTGATGATACAGAGTTCGCTTGTCTCAAAGCTATTGTGTTTTTTGATCCAAGTAAGTTTTTTTACAATTATTTTTTTAATAATATTGTGCCAAGAGTGATTAAATGTGATGTGAACCTTATACAATTTGAAAATAAATTAAAAACATATTTGGAATTAAAATGCTTCTATTCAATTGATGAGTACTTCAATGATTCGAAACAGTAAATGAAGCTAAATAATTAATTGAAATTATTAAATTTGTTAGTTTTTTTATTATTATTAATTGTATGTACCGGGTGTCACATTGACACTGAATTTATGACACTTAATTATTATAATTGTGATATGCAATAAAAACATTTGAATTTGATTTATTTTTTAATTTCTAAAAAACCGTTTAATTGTGTTGTGTGTGTTATTTTCTCCTATGATACTCATAATGTTACATAATAAATGTATTCTAGCTCAATTTAGCTAAGTGTTTTTATTCACTATTTCCAATTGCAGACGCAAAAGGACTATCGCAGCCGCAAAAGATCAAGCAGTTACGTTACCAAATACAAATCAATTTAGAGGACTACATCAGTGACCGGCAGTACGATGGGCGCGGTCGGTTCGGCGAGCTGCTGCTCTGCCTGCCCCCGCTGCAGAGTATCACGTGGCAAATGATTGAGCAAATACAGTTCGCTAAGCTGTTTGGTGTCGCGCATGTCGACAGCTTGTTACAGGAGATGCTGTTAGGAGGTATTAAAGCCGTTTATGATTATTTACTTAAATCTACTATTGGGAGTGGTGGGAAGTTTCTAAACTATTAATGTTGTATTGTAAACTATTAAAGTTTGTGAGTCTGTTACTTTGTATTGCTTTTTTTATCATCAGAATAAAAATTCCTATGATAAATAATACTCATACATATCTCTTTTATGCTTATATACTATTTTAGAACTACCAGTCGGTCATTATGATCTACTTTTACCAACCGGTCAAAATGACCGGATGACTTGTGCTTGCAAAGTATTAAATATAATTCAATAAATTTATTATAGAACTGTAAAAAATAGAATCGTTTACAAAATAAAATGAGTAAGGTTTTATATAAAAGTCTTGTGAAGAATTTTTGAAACCGATCATATTGATGGAAATTAATAAATTCTAGTTATAAGGCTATGTTAGCGTAAACAGTATCTACAATTAGGCATTTTTAGGGGCATCAGCAGAAGTAACGACGGAGAATGAGACGCCAGCACAGACCGACATGACGGTGGACACGTCGTCGCCGTTGTCCTCTTCGTCGTCGCCGCCGTTGGTGCCGCAAATACAGGCGCCGCTCACCGAAGCCTTTAAACAGGAGCCCGCCATATGAAGGTCTTTATTCGCTTGTATAATTTATAACGTGACGGGGAATGCGCAAATATTGACAGCTGCGTTGTAGTTATTTTAATGGACACGTATTTTAGGAAAACTTTGATATGCACTGGCTTTTATTTTATATGTCACTGTTAAACATATCGAGAAAGATCATATACTTTTGACAATTAACTTGTAAAAACCGATTTTACGTCTCTACTGTCAGTGTTGGTTGTGACAATAAAATGCTGTGAAGATAAATCCCTCGTTATTATTTTCAATAAAACTTTGTCATTAATTGTATTTATGTAAAAAAAACATCCTTCTTTTTTTTACATAAATTCAGTATTTTGAATTAGTAATAAAAATATGTTTAAATTAATGTGAATTAATAATACAATTAAAAAACGCACTGAAATTAATAGCAAATTTGATACGTCCATTTAAGTGAGAACCAATATGGTATTAAGTCCCAAACTTTTTAATTTACATTTGATTGGTTAATGTTTCAATACATTGTGCTTTCCCCATTTTTATATATTTCGTGTATGTATTCATTTTAAATGATATCTTAGCTTTTATTATGAGATGATTGATGATGGAGTTGTACAGGTCTTTTTATTTGTAAAATTAATTAAAACAAGTAAATGTTTCTCACATTTAAAAAGTGATTCGAAGGGGTGTGTTATTATCTGTGGTCATGCCCAAACATTTTAGCTTGATTTTTGTAGTTCTTTGTTTTTAGTACAGAAAAATAAATGAAAAAATAAAGTTAGATAAAATCGCAATTTTACAGGAGAGCGATTATATATCGATAGTTTGTGTAGATTCTTCGTTGTTGTATTGGGTATCTCAGAAACCACTCTGAATATCAATGTGAGGTAGATTATTTCAACAGTAACACTAAAATTGCCAAAATGTTACTGTCAACTATGTATAGGACCTGGCGATTGGATCATTTGTAATATAACCAATAACCAGACGTGTGAAAACTAGTGAAAAACTATATAAGTGTAAAAATTGTTATTTTGAGTTATGTGAAAATAACAATTGAAAAATGATGTTGTTTTTTGTAGAAAACTTTATATGACAGAAATAAAGTTGTATAGAGAATAACGACTCGAGTCTTTTACCACTTACCCCAATGTAGGACAGTCGCACTATTTTATTAGAAATACTTATTTATTAGAAGTAACACTGCAACAATTTTAACGAATGGCAACACTGGATTTTCCGGGAGTGGTGAGCGGGGTCGGCCATCTTGTTTTTTGGTCTTCTTTTAGCAGTGTTATAAGTAATTGTTTTACAAATGACTTTTTATACGTGTTGATTGATAGCGTTACGGGCGTCTGTACGTCTGTATGTACGTTTTATATAAACAATTTATTAATATTAAGATTGATTAGATTTTGTACGATGTGAGTTTGTACGTTGATTTTGGTGCCTTAATGAAATTGCTTAGATATTTTATATTGTTATATTTGTATGTTTTATAGTAATGTATACAGTTATATAAGGCTTTACTCAAATGAGTGCAATTATTGTAACTGTTAGGCTGTGTGCTCGCGAAAATGTATTTAGTAGTAGGGAAAAGATATATTTATAAATTATAAAATTGGCAGCGATTTAAATTATAATAATAGGCGTAATGTGATGTATTAAAATTCCTAAAAAAATTAATAATTAATTATTATTTTTTAATTTAAATTATATTTATGGTAAAGGATGTTTTTTTATTGGATTTTAAGAGGTATTGTTGGTTATTAAGAGTTAAGTTTTAATATACATATCATTTTATTATATTACATATAGTTATATCTCAATCCAAGCTATTTAGAGATGTGTTCGTAGTCTCTGCATTTTATCATACTTTCCTTTCATTTTTATTTATGTCATATTTTTACAGTCTTCCTTATAAATAGTTATTTTAATAATTATATTTAGTTCCCTTATGTCTTCTATTATTGAGATGCTTCAAATAAGGGGAATTTATATTTTAGTTTTCTGCTTGAAGCTCCGCTTAATCTATATTTTTTACAATGCCTAATGACAAATGTACGAGTCAAAAGTATTGGTTTGAACTGTCAAAGTAATAGGTTAAAGTAATTTTAATAAATGTTGCCATCAGTGTCAAATCTATAACACTTCCTAGAAATGAATAAAAGTTTAATGTATAATTATTTAAATATCGCTTGTTTTTTATATAGACTATATAAATTTAGCTTTATGCCGCGTCTTTTTCCGCCATTTTTGTCTAAATATGTCTATATTTTATAATTATATTGTTTTTAATCAGGCTCAGGCTTTGCTAATTTCTTTAGATACCTATAGTTTTTATTTAATTTTCATGTTTTAACGTGGAATGCTCAATATTGGAATACCATTTGTAATATTATTTGTTATTTTTATAGGTGATGTGCCTTATTATTATATACTGAGGTGTATTGTTGTACATACTATGTTATGACTTGCGTAGATTATATTTTAATAAATAATTGTTATTATTTTATTGTGTCTTTTTTAATCCACCATATGATCGCTCGAATTGAAGCCATTGTAGTGAAGACAACTGCTATTGTATGGCTTTACTCCAAATTCATGGACTGGCTCCTCTCGAAATTCCCCATTGCTTCCAAGTTGATCTCGACATGCAAATCTACAGATACCCCGAGATTATGTTAATAATTCACTATTACTTAAATAAGAAAGCCAATATAATTTTATTAATCTAAATAAACACCATAAACGACGACATTAGCGAATATATGACAGTTTTCATAATTGAATGACGCAAATGAATCCCTTTCGTGGTCCCAGAGAAAGGAATGAAACATGTGTACTCCTTGTTGGCGTCTTTGGCCCATTGTTACCGCTACGAGGATTCTGTACCTAAAACATTGTACGAGACCGTATTTTATTTGATGTAAAAGTGAAAAATAAAACACGAGATAAACCTTTAGTATAAAGGTCTATTGGTATAAAATGTCCCGAAATTTAATAAAATTCATGTACTATGTGATCAAGCGGTGTAATAATAGACGTGGCAGTCTGGTTGGTACATGTAGATAGGTACATGTTTTTATTTACAAAATGTATAATGAATTAAGAAAATGTCGAAAAACTTGTACGATGAAACTCAAAGTATAGCGTCATGCGATTTCGTCTTTTTCAATTAAATATTTTTAGCGTTATTACATTCAATAACTCGAAACAAAAGAAGGTCAAGAGCCGAGTGATTTTTCTGAGAGATATAATTAAAAACAGTCTTTTTATATTTTTAGATTATTTGCATTTTTATGGACCTACACTACACTTTGTCTTACCCACGTCCACTATATTACGCTTGTAATATATTTAATTTAATAAACTTCAGACCATTTTATATTTAAAAGGATTTAAGTTATAAGACAATAAATTTTATTGGTAGTTTATAACATGTGTTTTCTTTTTCAATTGAAATTGTTTTTATCTGTTTCCCCCACTCTATCTCATAACTTAGCTTATATAAAACTGAGTAAAAAAAACCAACATATTACCTATCATACTGGTATTCCCTCACTGCTTGCTTCACAAGTTCAGATAACGACACACAAATTTCTGGTATGCATTTATCACTATATTCAACTTCTTCCAGCTCCGCTGGCACCAACCGTTTTAATAATCTCTCTATTTTTTCAGCACTGAAGCGAACTTTCGGGTTTAATCTGTAGGTAGGTTGATGTGTTCTAGTCTGTTTAGAAATAGGTGTAATTTCTTTTTCATCTGCCATTTTCGAAATTTAAAAGCATCAAACTCTTACTAACTTAACTTATTGTTTGATCGATATTACCATAAGCAACAAAGTATGCTTTCTACGTAAGTTTTAAATTGAAAAGTTTTGCTTTGAAAGTTTATATTTACACACGTTATGCCGGCCTAGTGAAAAGTATGCCAACAACTTACCAACTTAGTCTGCTGCAACCTATTATTACTTTTACAAGTAGCTAATAAAGAACATTGTCGCAATCCAGTATTAGAATATAATCTAAAAATTGAATTTTAAATTAAAATTTATACCTTCATTGCATCATAAAAGCGGGTTAATTATAGTTTTAAAAAGGCAAACCTTGAAGATACTCGTTTACCTGAAATAAAAAGAAATTATATTTTCAATACGTTGTTGTATCACATCGTGAAAGTTTAGACTTAGTACGCAAATTACATTATCAAATAATGAAATTCATATATAAAATAATTATAATTACCGGACATTTTATTTATGTTGAGGATGTTACTTTTCATTATTTGTACATAAAATAATAAAACCATCTAGAAATGCGGTAAAATAAATTATTTTATGAATTCGTTTTTTCAATGTCATATTAAAAAGCAAGGCCTATAAAAATGAAATGTCAACAATCGAACTGTCACTCGTTGTTCTTCGCCGTTGTGTATGTTTATTCCGTGGTTGATATTTTATTTGTTATTTTGATAGAAATGGATCAACAAAGAAAGATTACATCCTTTTTCAAAATGAAAGCTAATGCAAAGCCAACACTAACGACAGACAAAAGGTTAAGTTTGAAACGAAATGGATCTATGACGCCGCCTCCTCAGTTTCCTGTAAAAAGCGTTAAATTAGAGGAACAAAGTAATGTAATTACTATAGATTCGAGCGACGACGATATTTTTATAGAAAGTACTCCTTTATCAATAGTGGAAACTAGTTTTGGTGAGCAAAATAACATTACTGAATCTCAAATAACTCCAAATCCGTACAAGACAGGTAACAATGTCTCGCCTTCGACATCAACTAGAAAGAAATATTATTCACCAAACAAAAAGCATATGATTACAATCCGTAATTTTCCTGTCCAAAGGAATTTGCTTAATGACTTTACTAATGATAGGAATCAAGAGAATACATCTGCAATAAAAGCTCACTCAAAACATTATGAGGATAAATGTAAGTGCAACCATTTTTATGTCCTATATAACATATATCTTAACAACATATGCTTTTTCTAACACTAAAACATAATACACCTATTGACATAAAACTCCGATACTTACAAAGTACAGCACCTTATCACACTTATCCATAGCTATTTATCTATATATATAAAACTCAAAGGTGACTGACTTAGTGATCTATCAACGCACAGCCCAAACCACTGGACGGATCGGGCTGAAATTTGGCATGCAGGTAGATGTTATGACGTAGGCATCCGCTAAGAAAGGATTTTGATCAATTCTACCCCCAAGGGGATAAAATAGGGGATGAAAGTTTGTATAAATCTTATTCGATTTTCGACTGATTGAACTGAAATTAAAAATTGATGGATATGTGGTTAATAACTGGAGCAAGTTTTCAATTATGACCCACGACAGGAATGGTGATAACTACTTAACACACGTTAAACAAAAGTTAAGCCACGCAAATTAAACCTAATTAATAATAATACTTCTTAACGCGAGCGAAGCCGCTGGCAAAAGCTAGTTTATGTATATATTTCCAGCATGGTTTACATTGTCTTTGTACTTAGAGTGTCCTAGATTGCATGACAGAATTTTGTGTACATATGATTATTTTAATATAAATTATAACAAATAAAATTAAGTAGATTCATATTAATTTTTAAAAATTGTAATTCCAGCAATATTTTTCATTCAAATGATACAAAATTATCTTCAAGACTCATCTTTATTATCCTTATTGAACGAAAAAACAAGAAAGATGCTGGGAAATCTTTCTTGTCTTCAAAATCTTGGTCCGAGTGTGGTTTATAAATTATTTTGGAGGAGGAAAGGATGGTTTCGGAGAGACAAGCTACTAGAAATAATTACCGACGTTGTTGACAATCTAAACCAGAGTATTAACATGGATTACATATTTGAAAGTCTTGTTGAACTTGGATTGTTAGAAAAAGGTAATTTGCATACAATTTATTTTATATTATTTAATTTCTCTTAGTTTTTCATTACTAAAAGTCATAGGCAGACTGAATGTGTCACATGTAAAATGATCGAGGTGTGTTTAGAAATCATCTTGGACATAGCCAAGTATAACATGAGGCATTCTTTTGAACTCGCTAGTTCTATCTATCTTATTAATGCACTGTCATCTTACATCGACATAGTAAAGGCTATAATATATAAAAATATCAATTGTTTACTTTATAGGTGATGAGACAAACATGGCAACATTAGAAGATTTTACTGAAAATTTGCTTACCCTTGAAGATGTAAAGCATTTATGTATTTTTTTCAAATTAAAAAAATTAACAAAAAAGAATGGTATTGCCGAGTTAAAGAAATTTGCTTACTCAACAACAAACCTGCATAGTTCATTTTTTGGTAAAAGAGAAAATAATTATAACCATGTTTTGAATCAGTAAGTAGAGTTTTTTAATTTAATTATTACAACGTGATATACATATCTCTTCATTATTTTATTTGGTAACACTTTAGTTGAGGACCCCAGGAATTACTAAATGTAAAACGGTAAATTTTTTTTCTTTTAAATTGTGCCAATTTTTTTAAAAAAGACAAGTTACAATGGGCTATGGCGTACTAATATAGAGCTAACCTAACTTTTTCGTTATTCGTACAGTTTTGGGGTCCTCAACTAAAGCCAAGCCTTTCATTTTAATATTATTGACACTTTACGCTATTTACATGGCCTATAGATTCAATGCAATTGTCTTAGGTGAACCTGAAAATGTGTTTTGATTTTGTATACATATATTTGTGTCATTAATATTATTATATACTTTTCTATCAAGCCACTTAGATTTTTTCATGTTAAGCTGTATGTACATTTATTGAAACAAAGATGTTAAATTATTGACAAAATATTAAATTATGAAATTTCACCAACATTCAGATATGAAACATGGTATTCGAAACCATAATAATAAATAATGGTGATCAGCTCCATGTGTCAGACATTGACTAGTGTAGGATTATTAGAGTTCTGGCTGTAAATTTTAAATTGCATTAACCATTTAAAATTGATTTTGCATTTGATGCAGTCTGATGTTTGTTTTATTTACTTTGTGTGTGGGTTTCCTTTAATAATGTTTATACATTCACTTTCCAGAATGAGAAAACAGGCAGGCGCATGCTACAGACTCTCTGAAACGGCTCGCAATGCCATACATCATCTATACATACTCATGTACATAGGCATTCCATATGACTATATAAGGGAGAAAAAACTTGAACACATGCTGGACTACAAAAGGAAAGAAATAGAAACATTTCCAATAGATGCAAACCTACAGTTAGACAAGCCTAATATTATTTTTAAAGATTGCAAGGAATTTGAAGAGTGAGTTTTTAAGATTGGTTTTTTTAGTTATAATAAGTATAAGATCGTGTTCTACCTCTTAAACATACAATAATAAGTAATTAATTTTCAAATGGTTACAGTTTTTGTAGGTATATAACCAATAGAAAAAGAAAGAATTGCAGCGTCATACACATGCTTCAACTTCGTTAGATAAATGCAGGTCATACGATAAGAACATAGTTCCTTTCTAATAATTGTTTCTTTCAGTCCAAAGTATCCATTTAAAGATTGTCGTTTGTATATTTAGAAAATCCGAAAAAAGTTCAATAACAAAACAAAAAACAATCAAGTCCTCAGACATAAACAAAAGAAAATGTATATATTAAAAATATTGAAAAACAGATGATTGATTAACTATATTAATGTTGTTTTAGGATATTGTCAGTCATTTTTTGGTCAGTTGGTCAGCTGTGACCACGATGGCCATGAAACTTTTGGTACATTGGATTATAATAATTAAAATTAAACGCGACAGTAAGCCGCAGAAAATAATTGATTTAACTATATTAAATCTAACAGTAGGTATTGAAAATATATCCACATGACTCATTAGGTTTAGGATGAGTATTGACCATAATCACACAGGAGATAGTCACTGTAGAGTAATATGTTACAGTGGTCAAGTATATGTGTAACAACATTACCGGCCCGCGTGCTCACGAGTGGACCGCTTGTACACCGGTGGGCATGATTTAAATAATATACGATCGAGAAATAATATACGTAATTAACAATTAAAAAAATGTCAGTCCATATGTGAGAAATACGATTTCGCAATGCGATCTTCAACGTGTTAAAATGGAAATAGTATCAAAAACAATACAAAGCATTAAACTCTGTCTCCTAACTCATGATCTACTAGTATTATATGAGACAAGATTATTATAAATGAAACAATTGCTATCCACAGTGAAAATGATAATTACTGTGTGAAATATTAATTATTAAAAATTGATATAAACATATATAATATACCTATAATAGAATATGTTGTTGATATGCTATCCTCTTTCATTAGTATGTATTTCAATTGTTTTTAGATACATTGCAGCCGTGGAGATGTATGAAGATTTTTTATCCGATAAAGATAAACCTCGTCAATGTGATACTGTATTAAAGGCATTTAAACTTTATAAAGAACTTTCCGCTGCTCAAAATCAAAGGTGAATATGTTATATAGTATAGAACAGTAATAAGTGTACAGTAATTTAAAAGATTATAAATTTGGCTATCAGCTTACAATAAATTTAAAAAAAGCACGATTGCAAGCTGCATAAAGTATTTTTAATTAGTTAAGTCATGTTCGTGAGCAATCTCATCATTTTCAAAATAATAATGCGATATTCTAAAAATAGTAGGGAAAAAATGTGCAGCAGTTGACCTTGAAAAAAGCTTATATGTAATTGGTTTTTGAAATGTGTGTTTTTTTTATTTTTGTTGCAGATATGAGTCCCTCTCTTCGTGGTTAAGAAGATATACGCCGGGCTATGTATATGTGAAATTAATGGTTGAAGGTGTTGCCGTATTAAAGACTTCAAAGAAAACCGCTCTATTTGAAGTAGCAATTGATATTCTAGCAACACTAATGCGACAAGATTTGTATTGTGTGGAAGATAAAATTAAATGGTGTGATGAGAAAGCATTAATTTTTCATAAATATTTAAAGAAATCTGATGAAGTGAGTTCTGTGGTTTTTTAAAATTATTTTATTGTGACCACATTGATTGCATAGTCCCTAGTAATACAGAACATCACGGCTTTTTGTGTATATTTTATCTCTCTGCAGAAAATAAAGCAGTTCATGGTTGCCTCCATTATACTGATTTTATTAAATGCATGGCCCAAGCTGACAGGAAAGGTTTGACTAACCACCTGTCACTTCGTAATTAAATTGTTTATTGGTCTGATTGCCCAGTCATCACTAGCTTGTTATCTTGCGTTTTCTCTAGGTGTATAATATTTTTTTTATGTTTTCAGGCAGCTAAAGAATTATTGAAAGGTTTCACTATGACAGTGCCAGAGATGTACAAAGATAGATTGCGGTCCAGAGCATTGCATTTGGCAAAGTTAAAAAATGCCACCATTGTTGATTGTTTGAGACAATTATTAAATGATTACGGGAATGGGGCGAATTTACTGGAGAACAATATTAAAAGTACTACTGTTGCCAGTCTACCAATTGAGTAAGTATTGTGTATAAAGTTACAGTTAAGTTAGTAGCAATATAATTATATGTGAGTCTGATGAAAAGAGATATGATGAAAGAGTTCGTAAATACCATTTATTTTGGCGTTGTGTGCCCTGGCCTTGCTACCCTTGGCGGCAGTTTAATGTATCAAAAATCTTTATTTCACAGGGCCTACCTTTAGGCTCTTACGCACAGTCGAGTAGTTTTTCAAAAATTAGAAATTTTAAGTTAAAATTAGTAACTAATGTATATATATTTCTCTAGAAACAAGAATAAAGGTAAAGCGAAATATATGATTTATAATAAAGATGGCACCATGCAAGAAGTTGGTGTGGAAGAATGCGCTAGGAAGTGGTATGCTGACAACACCAACTATGATAAAGGTAACTTTTGATTTTGTATGTTATTGTTCAGAATATATGAGTATTTAAAAGATTCTATGCAATACATACAATCTCACTGCAAACATGATAGATGTAAAGCTGTAGTCATTCCAGGATTAACTTATAATTATTTTGAGTACAAACAAACTTACTTCATCAAGCAGGCATAGTGAAGACGTCTGAAACCTATGGGCATCATGACTGCATATGATAAAAGGTTGCGCCGTTACAGTTGATGTCACTTTTTTTTCAGGCGGTCATTGGGAAGGAAGAATAATAATCACATTATTCTATTTATTATTCTGGGATATAATTTATAAACCAATAAGAAATGTTGGCATCTATATGAACGTGCTCCAGAAGGACCCTCTCGATTTGTACACACAGGATTTCTACACGAATAGAAAAGAAGACATTGTTAATAGATTATATTTTATACGGAAGACTAATATGCAGAATGTTATACATGAAATGAAGTTGGTTTGGGATAAACGACCTGCTTGTAAGTACTTTTGAAATAATATTGCATGTAGTACAATGGAATTAAGAAAGGCTAGTAGGTACCATAGTCGACTAGCAAAACACAGAAGTTTCATGGCAATCAAATGATTGGTAATAAGCAAGCTTGTGGAACAAACAAGAAGATTTAATGTAACAATTGCCACTTTGGAATAATTAGCATGTTTAAGACTACTAAAATAAATAATAACAATGCACTGCTCATTTTTCAGCTGAACAAAACGGTATATCACGTGATATAGGATGGTACAATTGTGAACAAGTTGCTCTCTGTTTGGGTCAACATGGTCTATTAGTTATATGCAAGAGGCTAGCAACTGATTTTAAGTATTGTCAAAGTGGTTTCCCTCATTTGACATTGTTCGATGTTGGTAACAAGCGGGTAAGCCCATAGTCATTTGTGGTTGTCCTTGTATGTGCATAAGAAGAGGGAAAACCTATCACCTGCTGCTATATCATATGAGTAGACGGCTCTGGGCTGACATTGATAGCTTCACTGTAAAAATCTAAACAAACTATTTGGTAATTTTTTTAAAACTGATACAAACAAGGCCTCAATTCAATTTGTTATAAAAACAATGATGACACATTCTATATAATAATAATATATATGTTTCAGGTGAAATTTGTTGAAGTAAAAAGTGACAGTGACAGCCCTTCAATGAAACAATTGCAATGGATGCATTATCTCAAAGAAAAGAATATTGATACTGAATTTTGCTATGTTGGCGCCAAAGTTACTTCTGCTAAATCTCGTAGACGTCAACTGTCAGAAGAACCGCTTTAACTTAAATGATATTTTAAGAAGAGTCACAGTAGGGATAGCATGTTTATTGGTTGATATCTATACTTACGTTCTTACGTATATTGGTTGATATATGTACTTTTTATGTATCTTACATGTTTGTTACCGGATCATGGTACAAAAGAAAATTGTTTTTGTCATGTCAGTCAGAACATGCTGTGATATTGTTGCGTACGTTTTACAAAATAATGTATATTATATTTTAAATTTGTTTAAAAATTTGAGCTTTTTTAATAATGTATATCTATATATATAAAACTCAAAGGTGACTGACTGACTGACATAGTGATCTATCAACGCACAGCCCAAACCACTGGACGGATCGGGCTGAAATTTGGCATGCAGGTAGATGTTATGACGTAGGCATCCGCTAAGAAAGGATTTTGATCAATTCTACCCCCAAGGGGATAAAATAGGGGATGAAAGTTTGTATAAATCTTATTAGATTTTCGACTGATTGAACTGAAACTAAAGATTGGAGCTACTATGATAAAGATGTTTTTACACACGCTAAACAAAAATAAAGCCGCAAAAACTATACCTAATTAATTATAATACTTCTTAACGGGAACGAAGCCGCGGGCAACAGCTAGTTGTTTATATATTTGTGCCGATTTATGACCACGGAAAATTGCAATTGCGAAGGAGAAACAGGTTCCCAAAGATATGTAGGGTAATACACATTTGCTCCAAGTTTGATTTACTTTTGTTTGATTTTATTATTTACCTTATAAAACAATTATTTTATTGAATAATAATTATTTTATTAAATTAAAAATTAAGAATTAAGAAACATGTTAATATTGTGAACAAGGTAAAAACAGTTAAAACACGCACTCCTAACTGAAGACCATCTTAAAGCCGAGTCTCCTGCTCCTGTTTCTTCGAAACATTACACAAAAACATTGAAACATTGGGGCGTGGCCGTACACAATGTTTTTGCTTTCCGTCGACCACGGAAAACAAAAAACATTGTGTACGAATACAAAAATGTGTACGGCCACGCCCCACTGTTTCGATGTTTTTGTCTAATGTTTCGAAGAAACAGGAGCAGGAGACGCGGCTTAACACAAGCACCCCAAAATGGCCGACGACCGCTCAATCCAAACGGAAAACTAGTGTTGCCATTTTAAAATTTGTAGTGTTACAACCTGATATATCTTTTACGAATATTAAACAATATATTATATTCATAGTTTATTGTCATGTTTATAGGTTCATTTGCATTTTCACTATACAACTTTTTCATTAATTGACTATAAGGCTTCTTATGCAGTGAACGACAATGTCATGTGCTCAGCTGCTACTGTTCCGCTAATTGATTAACCCCTGCTTGCAGATTCGTACAACTTTCAGAAATAGATTGTCATCTAACTTATTTTTCCAATTTGCATTCGACCAAAATTTCACGTGTTTATCATTGTTTTTATTATATTCTTATTCTTCATTTTAAATATCTAAACTCTTTTGGAGTATTATTGTATCAGGCTATAAGATTTACACTACGGTATGTATGGTCTCATTTAAGATACATATAATAAACTTTTAATAGCTTCTAGATACAATAAATCACAAACTCTTAATCGTGTGCGTTTTTTTTATTTTTATTGTTTTAAGTCGGTGGTCTCTCTTTTATTAATTGTCTCTGAATTCACTTAGAGTGCATATAGCGGCTAACTAAACAGTAGAACGGCCGTGATCTAGCGGTTAATGGTGTGGCACACAGGCGGCGGGCACCAACTAATGTCGATATATCAAAATATCGATATTTTTCGTGAAGTGACAAAACGGGATAGGGATAATCGATAATCAAAATATCGATATTTTTTCAAAAAATAATCGATAAATATCGGCGATATTTTTTATTTCGAAATATCGATAATCGATATTTATTTTTGAATATCGAAGTCGATATTTTTTAAGAATTTTATTATATTTTATATGAATTATGTATTCTACTTACTATTGCGATATTTTGCCCGTCTTATTCGCAAATGAATATAAAACAGAGCGTGCGAGAATTTGCTTGTGAGTTTTGGTATCAGTGCTGTCTATATCCCTCTGTAGTTTGTGAACGCAACCAAAAAACATCTCTATGGGTAGTTTAAGAAGTAGCGCTTAAGTATTTGATTTGTCAATCCTCCTCAGTATCGTCTGAAAGACTTGCGTCGGCTGTAAATTTAGCGGTACCAGATAACAGGAGCAGGTTAACTGGTGAACATATTAAAGAAAGAGTGCTCTTAATGTCTATATCAGATGACTATTGGTTCGATTAAAAATTCTTTTAAAACGATTGTTCTAATTTTTTACTTAAATTATTGTAATTATAATAATAATTCTTTATTTTTTTCATAATACTTAAAAGTCTTCATTGTAATAATAATACCTAAATACATATTTTCACAATAAATAAAATTAATATAATTTCCAAATATGTATTAATTTTTTTCACGCTCATATATTTTAACAATTTTTTCAGGTAATTGCACTTTGTAGTAAAAATATCGATATATCGAAATATCGATATTTTTTATTCAGTATATATCGATATTGTTTAAAAATATCGATACGATATATATCGATATATTTTTTTCATTTGCCCATCCCTAGTACGGGATCAGCTTTGGAGTACCCGAGTATAACGAGAGAAGTGTGCTTGTCAATTTGGACGGAGCACAGTTGTTCTCTTAAGCTCAAGTTCTTGTAATGGAGGTGCTTGCTGCACGCCGCACACATTTGTGACAACTTAGTTGTACACGACTGTGACAATCATCCGGTCAAGGACCACTCCAGCTTAACATCAGGCTGAGTGTGATCATACATGCTATTATATCAACCAAGAAATCCCAGAGATTTTAATTACAACAAAACCACCTAGTTGAAATGAGTTGAATTATGAACTTCATCAATTTGTTTTTCAAGTTTGATTAAATTAAAAAACAAAGCCTATAGAACGAAATGTCAGCTCAGTAGGGCTGTATGCTTGACTTTTTTGTTTAAAATTGGAATTTAAAAAGAAACTTGTCAACTTTGCTGTAAAGCCGCGTCTCCTGCTCCTGTGTCTTCCAAACATTAGACAAAAACATCGAAACATTGGGGCGTGGCCTACACAATGTTTTTGCTTTCCGTCGACCACGGAAAACAAAAAACATTGTGTATGAATACAAAAATGTGTACGGCCACGCCCCAATGTTTCGATGTTTTTGTCTAATGTTTGGAAGACACAGGAGCAGGAGACGCGGCTTTAGGCTATCGATGGGAGGGACAGTTTGCTGCCTGTCAGTTGTCACTTTTGTACTGTCATTTGTTGGTCGTGTGAGCGGCTTCTGCTTTATGGCTTTTAATCTTGATCTTTTGGGTTTTACGTGTGAATTAAAATTTTGTAATTTCTTATTGGGCTGTTGCCTGAATACTCGACATTGGCAGAATTGTCTTTAATAGATATCTGAGGCAATTAATAAAAGAAGAAGAAATGCATCAAAGAAAGATTATATTTTATTTGAAAAATAAAAAAAATAAAGTAGCTTTAAAACAATCTGCAACGTCTTCTGTGCAACATATTAAAGGACAGAGTGATCATGGAGATTCGTGTGATAACGGGCTTGATAACTTTACCGAAATTGTTCCTTTATCGATGGTAGAAACTTGTTTTAATGAACAAAACAGCATTTTAGAGTTGGAAATAATGCCAAATCCGCATCAGACGAGCAACAACACTTCTTCGAAATCAGATGATAAGATATTTAGAGTATGTTATTTTGCTGTCCAAAAGATACTGCTTAATGAGTTTGGTAATGATAGCAATCAATCTGCAATAAAAGCTTCCTCGGAACATTATGAGGATAAATGTAAGTATAAATATTTTTTCTATACTTGATGATACAGATGTGCTAAAAATAACAGAATTCCCAATAAAGCAATGTAGGAGCCTTGCTCTGGACTTTCCCTTTTTTCTGTGGTGCTTGCCACTATTGACAGGGTGAGGACTACATTGGGTTCTACTGCTGAACATATAACATTTATTTAAAAAAATCTTGCTTTATGTATTTGCTAAAGTTTATTTCAAAGAGTGAGGACCCAATTTCCATAAATCAAAATCAAAGAATCAAAAATGAGCTGTGTCAGAATGGTCTAATTTTCGTTACATTAATATTTACAGCTAAATAGATAACTGATTATCATATTGCTATCAAACTTAACATTATCTAATTATCATTGATTTTGTTATTCGCCTGCTAAATTTATTATCTATTTAGTGATAAATTAATTTACGCATAAAATATACTAGTAGAAATTATATTACATTTCAATTTGTTATATAAAATTATTATTTTGAATAATTAAAAATTCTTTCATTGTTGTTTGCATATTAAATTTATAAATTGTCCCCTAATAATATGAAATGCCTAAAGAACATTCAGGAATTTAGTGATAGTAATAGAAATAAATTTAAAATTGTTTTATGCAAAAGAAATGCTATAACTTACAGCTTTAATTTACGCAGCCGTTTATATCCCCGTTCTTTTTATACTAGCCAATAACCTTCACAAAATTTTCTTTATAACCAAAGCACTCACCTTTCAGTAGTGTTAGAGAAACCTACTATGCCTTACCGTTCAAAGCACAAGCAAACAATTGTTGCATATTTAAATTTGCTTAAATTCCCAAAAGTATCCTAGGTCGCATGTCAACATGTTATGAATATATATTTGTTATTATTTACTATGTAAATATTGGTATTATAGGAAATAAAATTGGCTATACTTTTATTCATTTGTGGAAATTAATATTTCAGCAATATTTTACCTTCAAATGATACATTATCTTCAAGACTCATCTCTATTATCTTTATTAAGTGAAGAAGCGAGGGATATGCTTGGAAATCTTGAAAATCCAGGTTCAAATGTAGTTTTTCAGTTATTTAAGGAAAAGGAAGCATGGTACAGGAAAGATCAGCTACAAAAATTAGTTTCCAATATAAATAGTAGTACAAACATAGATTACGTGTTTCAAAGTCTTGTTGGATTTGGGTTTTTAGAAAAAGGTAATTTATTTATTATTTTTTTTAGTAATATTTGATTATATATAACTTCCTTTAACTATTATACTTAGTTTTGTATGTTTCTAAGACTGGTTAGTAGTCTGATAACACTTATTAGCCCAATCTGCTTGTCAAGTCAGGCAGGCCTTCAGGATTTACACGAAAGAATTGTTTGATTTGGATTTCAAACTTAATAAACAGCTGCGGATATCTAATCCTCTGATAAGTTTGAATGTTGCAATATTCATCCTGGTCATGAAAAGAAAATGTGGTGATGAGTGTTACTAGTAGCATCCATCCTGTAGTAATATTATTATTATTCTGCCAGCAGTTTCAATCATTCTGTGTATTTACTTTGGTTCTAAATAATTGTTTAATTTATAGGTGATGTAACAAACTTGTCCACATTAGATGAGTATTTAGACAATGTGCTTAACTATGGTGGTGTAATGCAATTATGCGCTTCTTTCAAATTAAAAGAGTCATCTAAAAAGAATGGTATTGCCAAATTAAAAAAATTTGCTTACTCAAGAAATAGGCTGCATAATTCACTTTTCGGTAAAAGAGAAAATAATTATTCTCATGTTTTGAATACGTAAGTAAAGTTTTGCAATTTAATTATAATAACTTTATATTAATTAAAATGCAAAACTTTTTTTATTATCTTTCTAGGCATACAGTTGATGTGGTCGGACATCGTTTGTTGTTTTATTTGCTATGTGGTCAATGTAATATTTCTATGTTTGCTTTTCAGAGTTAGAAAACAGGCAGGTGATTGTTACAGACTTTCGAAAACAGCTCGCAATGTCATATATCGTGTATACACACTCACATATATAGGCATATTGTATGATTATATAAAGGGGGAAAAACTAGAGCACGTGCCTGAAAACCTACAAATGGGCAACCCTAATACTATTTTTAAAGATTACGAGGAATTTGAGCAGTGAGTTTTCATAGCGTCTGTTAAGCTTGGGTTCAGAAATTGGAAAAATATTATGAATCGTGTGCGTGCGTGCGTGCGTGCGTATGTTTGTGTGTTTGTCAGTAAATGCAGTTAGTGAGTGGGTCTGTGTTACTGTTTATTCTCAGCATTAGACAAGCCACTATTGTATAATAGTAAGCGTATACTCTCACGCACGGACACTGACACACGGAAGACACCAACACCGACGCATCCCTCTGTCATGGTCGTGTTTGTCACTGTTTGTATATGTAGTGTGTTTTATGTGCTTAAATCACCAGTTGCTTGATTCCCGGCAAAAGATAAAGCGGTGGATAGCCAAACGAACGCGCGACAACTTGGGAAGAAAATGGATGCGAGAAGACAACATGAAGTGTCCAACGTTGGCTTCTGGGTGTGTTCATATAATGCTGACTCATGACTTGCTAATGTGCCATTCTCTTCTATCAGTCTTGAGTAATACTTAAATTACTTTTTAGGTACCTTGCAGCCTTAGAGATGCGTAAAGAGTTTTTATCTAACAAGGATAAAACTAATCAATGTGAAATTGTACTAAATGCATTCAAACTTTATAAAGAACTTTCTGGTGATCAAAAGCAAAGGTAATAATAATACAAATTTCGTGTAAAAGAGCTGTTTACATTTGTTTAGGTTATTTTTGCATTTCTGTGTTTTTGTCGATTTCTTTTTGACGTAATGGTAGATACTTAAAAAAGGTGGTCTTAGAATCCTTCCTTGAGGGACTATAAACACTGGCGGCTCGTCCTAAAGAGAGCTGGTGCAGTGCACTCCCACGAAAATTACAGAAGTAATCTATATTTCTTCATAATACATACTATCCTTACATTACATTCATTCTATTCTACTATGCCTATACAATAGTATATTATATTACCTATATCTACGCGTATATTTGGCGTCAAGTTGTAACGAGTGGAGCGCCAGCGATTGCGCTCCTATGGAACGAAGTTTAGTACGATTCCTAGCATTGTATTCAATGAGTGCGAAAGAGAAACATCGACTCAGGCCGACGCGTGAAACAAAAGATTTCGTATGAGAAATTAACCTAATCTGGAGCGCCGCTCACGCGCGACGTTGCCAATCCGTGCGTTCGGCCGTGCCGCGCGCCGCGGGGAATGATAAGCATAGAAAAACGCTTAATTAATTCTATATCTGATTTTCACAAGAAAGTAATAGATGTCTTCGCTCGCCAAAAAGACCGGCGAATGGATTTTCTGTACAAATAAAATAAATGGTAGACTAGTTTTTTATTTTTTTTGTGAACCCCCATCAAAAAATGTCACGAGCCGCCTCTGACTATAAACAAATTGGCCTTAAAACGAAACGGACGTGCTTCCTTGGGGTACTCCGGCGTAAAAAAGGTAGTTATTGAAATAAAGAATTTTGATTAAAATTAATGAGGTCATAGACGCTTTTAAATTAAGACTCAAAACTTTTAATTTACTACAAAAAAAGGTATATTTTGCAATGTTTAATTTACACGCGTAATTTAAATCGCTCGTCATAAAATACCTACTTCACACTTTTTTCTTAGTGCAGAATGAATTGCTAATCAGTGACGTGCCCAAAATATTGTGTCGCGTGCCAGCAATGACACGCGTGCCATTGGTCTGCCATCCCTGTCATATATCATTCTCAATGACTGAAAATTAGAAATTAGATTTCCAATTTGATTCAACTTTCTTTCGTTGCATCCGCGTATCTCTTTAATTCACCGGAGGGACCCTCATACGTTCCTAAAACTTTTGTACCTCCATCACCTCAGAGCAGTTGCAGCTTTTACAATAACTGTCCTGTTACACCCGGCTATTTCCAAGTTAATCCTGAAACGTGTCTAGGTCACTTTAAATGTGCTTATTGCAGATGTGCTTCCCTCTCCACATGGTTGAAAATACATACACCAGCTTATGTGTACGTGGAAATAATGATTAAAGGTGTTGCTATATTAAAAAAATCACAACAAACTACTTTATTTGAAGTTGCAGTTGACATTTTAACAACACTAATCCAACAGGACTTGTATTGCAAAGAAAAGAGAGTTCAATGGTGTGACGAGAAAGCATTAATTTTACACAAATATTTAAACAGACCTGTTGAAGTAAGTTAAATATTTTATTTTCATTTTATAGTAACCAGGATTGCGACCTCATTGGGGCCTTTGTGGCGTGGTTAAAGAGACCTTGATGCTACTGCTGTCCAGAGACATCCGCATCCAGCAGCCACCTCCACTACATTGGTTAGATTAAGCGTGCTTGACCAGACAGACTCCAATTGCAACTTGTCAAGTGTCAGTACTATGGAATGGCATACTATTTCTTAGCTTAATTATAGTCTTCCTGCCGTCCTATTATTCGATTGCTATATATTTTTTGTGATGCACTTTTTTTTTTGTCTTTTCAGGCAGCTAAAGAATTAATAAATGGATTCGAAATGGATGTACCGGCGATATACAAAGTACAATTGCGGTCAAGGGCCATTACTTTGCAAAAGTTAACAACAATCGTTCCTTCACTGAGGAATTCACTCGCATCTTATGATGTGGATGGAGTAGATGTATTGATGGGAAAAAGTAAAACTATTGCTGATAATATACGACCAGTTGCGTAAGTTGTATTCTGGGCTAAAACTAAATAATACATTACATTTATAACAATATATTGTAATAATTTGTGCCTCTAGTGAAAAGGGATTTGGTGAAAAGCTAAGTGCTAACTTCAATTCCTAGAAGTTAGCCAGTTGTATGTTGTACATGAAATTTATTTAATTACATATTCATTCTCTAATTTCGTTCTTTTGGTTTGATACTTTTAATCACGTATTCTTATAAACTATTTTTCAGAGCATTTTACGTTGAATAATGTATACTAACTGTAACTCTCACTTTTCTTATATCAAGAAATTTTAACTTCAAATTAATTTATACATATTTTCCTAGAAAATTATATAAAGGCAAAACGAAATATGTCATTAATAACAAAGATAGTACTATGCAAGAGGTTGGTGTAGAAGAATACGCTAGGAAGTGGTACGCTAAGAAAGCATATAATAAAGGTAACATATCAAATCATATATCTTATTCCCTACAAGAACCAACTCCCATATTCAGAATGTTTAAAAGATTGGCTCAGAGCAAGCCGCGGAACGACACAATGCACAAAGTCTCTCTGCAAATATAATTTGATTTGATCATAATCTTAATATACTCACTGTTCTAATAGTACTCATAATATTCGCTATTTTCTTGCTGTTTTGTGTTTATAGTAATTTAGTGATGTTATTAAGACTAATAAATACATAAATAAATCAAAGCCGAAGGCCTACCACGGCCAGACGATTATCAGCCCAATGCGCTGTTTACGGGTATAAAGGAATAATAACTGAACATTGGTCACGCTTCTCACTATTTATTTTCAGGCGGTCATTGGGAGGGAAGAATAATAATCACAATATTCTATTTATTATTCTGGGATATAATTTATAAACCAATAAGAAATGTTGGCATCTATATGAACGTGCTCCAGAAGGACCCTCTCGATTTGTACACACAGGATTTCTACACGAATAGAAAAGAAGACATTGTTAATAGATTATATTTTATACGGAAGACTAATATGCAGAATGTTATACATGAAATGAAGTTGGTTTGGGATGCACAACTAAGTGTGTGTAAGTGTCTGTCGGGTTTTTCTGTAATTAATCCAGTGTGTGAGGAATAAGTAAAAATCTTTTACATTAACGAACAGACGCCTTTAATACTTTTTGTCACAGAGTCAGAATTCTACAACTACAAATATGTTACCAACACAAAAAATAAACTGTATAAATGTTTACAATTATCTTTTACAGTGTCTTTAAAAACAATATCACATATAATTCATAAAAAATTAAAAACTAATAGGTACCCATGGTGAAATAGTGAATACAATGTACTTTATAAAATATTTGTTTAAAGTATAAAAGTAAATAAATAGGTTGTATTATTGTGTGGCTCAACTCCTTTTAATTGAATACTCTGCACAGGCAAAAATATCGAAATTTTATCACAACCAAATTGGTAATAGGCAAACTTATGGAACAAACAAAGAAATACGATTCCTGTTCTGGAATAATGACAGGCATGTTTTGGACTACTAAAATAAATAATAACAATGCACTGCTCATTTTTCAGCTAAACATAGCGGTATATCACGTGATATAGGATGGTACAATTGTGAACAAGTTGCTCTCTGTTTGGGTCAACATGGTCTATTAGTTGTATGTGAAAGGCTAGCAACTGATTTTAAGTATTGTCAAAGTGGATTCCCTGATTTGACATTGTTCGATGTTGGTAACAAGCGGGTAAGCCCATAGTCATTTGTGGTTGTCCTTGTATGTGCATGAGAAGAGGGAAAACCTTTCATCTGCATCTATAACTCATATAGAGTTGATAGCCCAGAATTCACTCAGTAGCTTTATTAACTTTCTGAAAACTGATACAAACAACGCTTCAGTTCGATTGATAAGACAAATTTAAATTTATCATTTTCAGGTGAAATTTGTTGAAGTGAAAAGTGTCAATGACAAACCTACTATGAAACAAAAGCAATGGGTGCATTACCTCAACAAAAATAAAATTGATGCTGAATTTTGTAATGTTGGCACCAAAACTACTGCTGCTAAATCTCGTAGACCTCGACCGTCTGGACAATCGAGTATACTTAAACACTGTATTAAGAAATAATAATTTAATTAGTCAATTTTTCAAAATGTAAAATCAAGCTCAATAGGGTATATGGGGCATTCTTTTACAAACCGAACAGATTTTGCCAAAAATTGACCGACACATTTTTGATTTGGCTGAAACTTTTTTCACAGGTTCTGTATTGAAAAAAAAGAGACCCGTATTTTTTATTTTTTTACTTTTCACAATATTTTAGACGCTAGCCAGGATTGAAAGTTCGCGATTTTGATGATTTTGGGCTTGAGGAGTAATTTTCAAAAATTCACAACTCCGGTTCTATTTGTGATACAGACAGGTTTTTTCTATCATTTTAAAGGTAAAAAACAAGCTTTAAGAATAAAATATTTTTGAGAAAAAAATATTAACAATTTAAGATTGTTATTAACGATTGAAGTTTATAAATTGATTTTTAACAATTGCCCCCACCTTGTATCGAGTTTTAAGTATTACCATCGTTTTCTACGTTAAATTTTCTTTCAAAAACAGATTTTTAATCGATGGACAAATTATTACTACTATCGGAAAAAAATTAATTAACATAGCGCGCTGCTTCAACTAGGCGTGCGGGTTATACTGCGCACCTTTCTTTCTTGTTTCTCATCGGTTTTCTTTGGAATATACATTAATATTATATATTTTTGATTAAATACTTTTATTTGTTCGTCGAGAAGGCTTTATAACAAATAGAAAACATAATATCAATAATAAGTACATATAATTAAAACACATCATTGTATAAAAAAATGCTTGATTAATATCTCAATATCATATTAAAAGTACCCCGTTCAGAATAACATTATTAACTGCAACTAAATCAATCTAATAAATTCGTGAAAAAATGCGAGTAACCTATTTAAGCCACAGCCGATATTTGAAAAATAAAAGTGAAAAACTTATGGCCCAAAATTTTTCAAAGTCATTTTTGGGACTTAAATATTAAAAAATCGATTACCTTTTTTAATAGTATGAAAGTACAACTCTTCACGAAGAAAATGCGTACCCGGACGATTTTCTATAACCTTCCCTAGGGCAAGAGTGGCCATTTTCCGAAGACACCTTTTTTTAGAAAACTCGATGTATCGGTAAAAAATTAATATTTTTTAATTTTAGAAAAACGAGCTTATATGGCTAGTAAATACACCTACCTTTTAGGTGAATTTTAAAAAAAAAGATACCATAAATTAAAAAAATATATAAAAACAAAGAATGGTCATTTTCGATGATTTTTTAAAAATAACTCGATAAGTTATGCACCGAATTAAACTCAACAAAAACGAATCGATGTGTTTTTTTAATACCTACAACTTTCTAATTTAACTTTTTTTGATCGGATACAATATTTTTTTTTTATTAAAAAAAAACCGTTTTTCCGAAATTTCGGAATTTTTTAGGTTAGGTTCGCCATTCCGGCACGAGTTGCTCCACACAGACACTCATATTCTTTTTTTTTTCCTATACGACTGTATTTTTTTTGTCCGGATTAGATTTTTTTCCACTTTTTTTGTTCATTGATTGGACTATATGCGAAGCAGCGCGCTATGTTAATTAATTTTTTTCCGATAGTAGTAATATTTTTCCATCGATTAAAAATCTGTTTTTGAAAGAAAATTTAACGTAGAAAACGATGGTAATACTTAAAACTCGATACGAGGTAGGGGCAATTGTTAAAAATCAATTTATAAACTTCAATCGTTAATAACAATCTTAAATTGTTAATATTTTTTTATATAATATATATAATTTATTGTCTGTATCACAAATAGAACCGGAGTTGTGAATTTTTGAAAATTACTCCTCAAGCCCAAAATCATCAAAATCGCGAACTTTCAATCCTGGCTAGCGTCTAAAATATTGTGAAAAGTAAAAAAATTAAAAATACGGGTCTCTTTTTTCAATATAGAACCCGTAAAAAAAGTTTCAGCCAAATCAAAAATGTGTCGGTCAGAAAGGTGTTCGGTTTGTAAAAGAATGCCCCATATGCATAAAATTTTATTATACGATAACTATATATTTTTATAAACTATATTGCATCAGAATTATGTGTACATGAATATTTTTTATTATTATTTAGTTTTGACCGGGAAAAGAAGTTGATAAAATAGCAGAATACAAAATTCCCGCATATATTTTGAAAAACGGATATGACGTAACAAAGCCAAGAACAAAGAATACGTTCATTTTGATCGCAAATATCAGTTTCTCGCTTTGGCACGAAATCGTTATTAACTTTTTTGTTTTTTTTTTTGCTTTAATGACGTGATGGATGACAGCAAAAGGCCAAAAATGATAGCGGTAGCAAAACAAATAGGAACGCACCCATACCAAGTTGGTACTTAACAACCGAGACGTATGCTTGTTTGAAGTTTGCCTGCGATTTGTTTTTGTTTTGTGATTTTCGGAGTTTTATTTTGTTTGAGAAAGTTGACGAAAATGACTGATAGTGGTTTTGTGAAGGTGCAATCCGATAATTTTCTTACGTCCTTATTTCTCGGAATAAGAAAAAAAACACTTTGTCAGGTGCATTCTTTGTCGTATTATCACATTTG
>JAPWLS010000123.1:0-145713 GCA_028551675.1 Tineola bisselliella | reverse complement strand
ATTTAAAATAAAAATATAATAATATGAACATAATCTACAATATTTAATCACTAAAACCTAGAATTATTTTATAAAATATGCACACGTGGTTTTAAACATGCAGTAAGCACGTTTGACATTAAATACTTAGTAAACAAAATACTTGTAAAATGTGTAATTTGATCTTAATCATTAAGTTCGTTATGATTTGTTATTTAAGTTACCTATAAATATAATTTTATGTTTGTTATGCGATCTACTTACACATTGTATCTATGTACATTTAGTTACCAGTGTAAAGTACATAGTGGGATGCCATTTCTCCAAAATATATTCCCGCCAAACTATACTTTAATGCGAACAAATAAATATGTTATTATGTTGGTGACAGCCAAGAATATATGTCAGGGTCATAAAACTGCTCATTCGTGGACGAGTAGAGAAGTAATTCTTGGAATTGAAGCTATAAACCTTCCTTATTTAAGTGAATATGTAGGTGTTGTACTTTTCAATTGCATCGTAACTATTTACTTTATGTTTATGCATGTAAAACACTTGATAATTACTAGGTATTATATTGATTGTCATTTACTGGTGGGAGGTTCCTTATGAAACAGGCGGTGTTTGCGGAGCATCTTCGATATCGCATATAGGCATTTTATTTCATTTCGTTATTTTTATATTAGTTAGATTTCAAGTCTTATCTTAAACAAATTGTCTAAACTGTATGTATTTTTTTATCTACTATAAGTCCTCATCAATAAATTATTTCACTGCATTTTCTGTAGGTAGTTGAAAAAAAATTAAATGTCTATCACATTGGGGGACATGCCAGGTGTTATTTTTTAGAAAGCCAATGACGATGAGCCAGGATATCATAGTGCACATATATAACTAAATAAAATAATTGGAATTGAATTGAAATTTGTTCCTTCCTCCTCTGTCTTATCTATCTGCTATTTAGCTCAATGTGTTAAACAAATGGAAAACAGTAACACAAGCCAGAATAAAAAATAACACCAATAAATCAAATCAAAATTTGTGTTACCCATATTCGTATCCGAAAATATCTGGCGACAGAATCTCAAGATGTTTTTATGCGACTGGTTTTGTATTTCGTGGAGATTTCGCGGGTTATTTTTTTCTTTCAAATGTATTGTGGTTTTATGAACGTGAAGGGAGTTAAAAACTGGTTCCACGCCCACAACTCAAATAAAAGTCAAGAGATTTGACATTTTGCGAAAGTTAAGTGTTCCAAGGTGTTCTAATGTCTGTTTATTTGATTAAAACTTGAATCATAGACATCGATGAAGCTTCGATATTTTCTTTCTTTGGACTTATGGCTTTTGTTTCTCTTTACATTGTGACATATTGTAACCGCCGTACTCTCCTGAAATGGAGATGGAGATATTCAATCATTATAGAACTAATTAAAATATTATATACCATTAGACATTCTATATACTATAGTTATTATATATAATACTTATTGAATGTTATCAGGAGTACGTTTAAGTTTCAATATATATCTATATTATATGTAGTTGTTGTGTACGTACCTATATTATAAACTTATTTGTTAAACCCACCCACGTGTCAATAGCTTTCAGAATTTCTCAGTTTAAATCTTAGAATTACCGTATGCAGTCGCTGCACCGGCCTACATTAAAACTCCTTACAAGACCCGACCGTTATTTTCCTAATATGATAATATTTTGTTGTAAAATCCTTAATAAATAGATAAAATCATTGTTTTAGCAAATAAGGCATTTAATGGTGTATTTTTTATAGTTTTCTATTGCGATTTTTCAGTGATTAATATTTTATTAAAACGTTTGCAACATTGTAATATTTTATTTCATGTCATTATATATGCATGTGATTAAAAAGGTTTCAAAGTACATGATTTTTATTAGTTTTCCTGTCATAAAACTGTGGAGGTCAGGTCGAAATACAACAAAGTTAATCTTGGAATTACTTATGTCTTCATACGTCTCTATAAATATATATAGTATTTATATTGATCCATAATCAAAAGACATTCGCGGTTAATATTAAATACCAGATAACTACGACTATTATTAAGATTATTGAAATTAACAACGAGTTTTTGTTGACAAAACAACTGCAATTATGTGTAAATGAATTCATTAATAAAACTTTAGATCGTCGATCGTCCGGTTGTTCAAGGTGATTTAAATTTTATACTTTTTTAGATAAAGTCTAACGGTAAAGGAATTATTGATATTTTATGGAGATAGATGATTTAGTCGCGTTCCCAATCAGTGTGGAAGTAACCGGGTATCGAATTAAATTGTGCCCCTTCAGTCTGGTCGGTGCGCATCAAGCCGGCATCGCGGTGACTGTTATCGTCACATATTTCTTTGTGATAGTGATTATCTCCACCTATGAACCGCATTCTAGCTTAACACCAAGGAAAATGAAGAAAAGCCGTTGCACAAACAAATCCAGAACTTTTATAATTAAACAAAAATTAGTAATAATAACACGAAATCTGACCACAAATTACTAATAAAAATAAATAATTTTATAGAGCGAACAATAAAAACTTATGTTTATAATTAAAATAGTATTTGAATTATAAATAAGAAATGCCGTTTTTTCCTGTATCGTAATCGTTGTAGGAAAACTAATTGACCTAAATTGTTTTATGGTTCCGTATGTAATTTTCGTCATTTGAGAGATAAATGCAGTAGCGACTACATTTACGGGCCGATTCTAATGCTACAAGAAATGGGATGCTGATGTATAAACAGTAATTTCATTTGCTTATCCCATCTTGATAACAAAACTAAATCTATTTTTGTTAAAGCACATTACTAACTATAGGTACGTAAAATTATAACTCGGTGCCAAAAATATTCAAAACACTGCAGACTACCTAATTCAAACAGGAAAGTGCTAAAAAATCCTAAGACCAACTTCCTTTTGTTCCTCATTTGCAAACATACAAAGAAACCACATTGTAGCATACATATATCTACATAAAATCCTATATGTGTAATACCAGAGAGATAGTTATGCGCAGATATGACAATAAGTAGGAAACTCAAGGCCGATGAAGGGAACTACCAAATTTATAGTTTTCTTAATTCCTTTTTTGTTTTTGTATTTATTAGTTATACATAAACGTACATTAAACACATGATTTTAAATTAAAAATTGAAAGCTTAATTAAAAAAAAGTATTTTTATTTTTAAGGTAAATAATTAAAAAGGTAGGTACTAATTTAATTTTGAAATGTTTTTAATTTTATTGTAAATAGCACTTAAATTTTATTTCTTATTCTTTGATATTGTTGTTCGAATGTGATTGTGTGCGTGAGATACACACCCGACCGAGACGCGCCGAAAATTGTAGCCCGCCGCTTTGTCCGCACGATAGAGTCAAGGACGCTCTGTCGCTTTGTTACCATGCCAAATATACTTGAACGAGACCTAGTTCAATAACTCTAATATTATTTAACACTTATTACAATAAAATTATGCAATGCTTTATTCACTTTCATTTGTTTTAATTCGTCTTTCATTAATTATTATTGTTTCTTTTTATCGATTTAGCGCCATGGTATAGTACATTTAAAGACGTATTTTTTTTTATGAAAAGGGTTGTAGATTTATCGCGTATGTGTGGAAAATCACATGTATGTAATATGTAGAATTATATTAATAATAAAACTATATTATCGTGAGTTGTCTAGTAGCGTAACATTAGGCGTCTGACAGAATAATTAATAGTTTCAACTTATTCAAGTTTACTGCCGAACGCATGCCGGAATCGTTCCTTTGCTATTGTTAAAATAACACAATGGACTCTTGTTTTCGAGTGCTCTTTATTACCGTACAATTAATTTACATTTTGTAGGTGGGTTATGTTTTTTCTCAATCAAGTGCAACTAATTTTATTGAGATAAATAAAATACGTACATTATGGTACGTCTTCAGCTTGTCTGCTTTCATATGTTGTGTTATGAATTTTATTAATTACGTCTCACCTGTAGAATTTTAGACCTGTCGAGGTAGACAAATTGGAGCTCCAGTGACGTTTCTCACTATATACCTACAGCTTACGGTTGATATAAGTAAGAATATAATATAAAATAAAATTGGTGATGGAATTTTTATAAATATTTATGTAAATAAGCAAGTAATATAAAAATTGTATTCAACATCACTTAACTTATTTATTAAAAGGACATTTTAATAATAAAATAAGAATACAATATACATTCTAATGTAATTATTGTGTAGTGGAATATTCACGCGTTAGTCCCCGTTTGGATCTCAGAAGGGGTGCGCCCCCTATCTGGGTTACCCATTTTCCGTAACCTAATAAAAATACCACATACTGAAAAGGGCTTAATCACATAGCGTGGGCTGGCGTTTACGACTGTTTGGAGTGTTATCCAAAACCTCGTTTTTGTAGTACAAATGTTAAACAGAGGTAAGGGAAATTGAAGAACTGCGTAGTGTCAAGAAAGCTATTTTGTTTTCTTGCAATGTTCCAAATTTCTGTTTTGATGAGGGTATGTATATTGCTATGTCGTACTTAAAGGGAGTTAAGATAGTATTGTAGATAGCGGTAATTTGCTTTTATGACGCTATTCATATTCCTCTCATATTCTGTTGGGTTCATAATGTTTGCGTAGTTACTATTATTCAAGGTAAATAGGGCAAATATGACTTCTTAGTTTCGGTTATTCAATAAGTAAGGTTTATTTATACCAAACTTCGTATAATTTTTCACTAATTAATAAATAAATAAGTAATGCACAAAAATCAAAATCGTAAAAGTATGATAATTATCTATTTACATCTATTTAAGTATAATGTTTATTTAAATAATATTTAAGTAATCAGAAAAACAAATTTATTATTGACAAAATATATTTATTAAATTATGACATGAAGCTAGTTTTAGAAATAGTGTAGCTGATTTAAAGAAATTAAAAAGTATCCAAATAGTAAACGTACATCTAGATTGAGAACGAACGGTGGTCGAAACACAATCCAGATACATAAAAAAAATCCATTAGCCAGATAATAACAGCATTTATCAGGCTGTAGATTGAATCCTACGCAGAATTCGCTGGATACATTTATTTTTCTTTTTCCATTTTAGGTTCGGACGTCCTACTGATATAAAATTTGCATATTTCGTGATTTGCAACCCACATTATTGTGCACTAAAAATATTTAGTTATTTATTCTTTGTGACATTTAATCGAATCTGTCTGTTAGGTCTGATCTGATGATATTAAATAAGTTTTAGAATTCCAAAACGCGATAGATTTCATTACAGAAAATTGCGTCCATGGTACGTCAGATAACAAACGTCTCAAACTTTCTTCAAACCCGTAGCTATATTTCTACACTTAATCTTTAGCAATATGTACATTACGTGTTTGTACAGTTGTCTCATTTACTTAGTAATCATTTGTTACTAGCTACTGCACGGTTTCTTTATTCCTCATATTGACATAAAACATAAATAAAAGAGGCTGTAGAAAACTGTAGATACGGTAATTACTAAAATTAGGTATACGTAAACCTATTTTAGAGCCTTGACTTTAACGTTTTTACTTTAGTATATGTATTTATTATTAATAGAAAATATAAATATATTTTAAATCAAAGGCGATTGTAATTTTACGTTAACGAAACTGATAACATTATAATGTTTACTCCGATAGCAGATTAATAGCTTCAATTAATTCATATATAAGCTATGATACTATTTACAATTAAGGCAAGGCCAATTATAAATTTGACTGTACAGTAAAAAGGTAAGACAGTTTAAATAAAACGAACATGGCCAGTTCCAATTAAGGACAAAATTAAGCAATTTTGTTCAACCTATTTCAATTAAAATAATCTAATTGATTATCTCGAAGTAACATTTTAGTAGTGATTAGTCAAAAATGACAGTTTACTGTTATATAAAAATTATAGTAAATCGATAATATTTAACAAAATTATTGTATTTGTAATAATGAACTGTCGTGAACAGGATTTAACTGATTTTAAAGATTTTATGTGACTTTACTTGCGTTTAATTTGATTAATTTTATTTGATGTCTCGAAGGCTTTGCAGTTTCGGCGCGACCGTGTCTGTGAAGCTTTCGAAACGTCGCGTCGGATTTAATTAATATAAAAAAACTCGATAGTAAGCCACATATATTTTTTAATTATTTGATTATTATATTTCCTTAACATTTGAAATTAAATTAGACGTCAAAATAAATACATTTCTAATCTAAGTAAGAGCAATTTAGAGACTGCTCACTCTTGGAGCTCGTTTTACGCTACATCTCACATTAATCATCTCGCAAAATTCTCGCCTCAACGATTTATCGTTCTAAAGATTCTAAGAAACAAAAACATACATAAATCTCTATTTTTATGTTACAGTCTAGACACTGCAGTTGCAATTAAAGTATAGGATTGAATTACAAATAGTTTATCCACAATACATCGCACTAAACCTTGGGCAGTAGCCATTCATCAGTCGGCGACGCTATTTTTTCCAAATGTGCCGTACATTTTCCTCACAATGTATGTTTTGATTCAGTAAACGTGCGTAGCCACAACTGGGTTAGGCATGCTGTATGCTTTATTGAGATTACGTGCCTCTGATATGAGATACACTCAGGGTATAGCAAGTCAGGTCAAGGTGCCATTTATAAACAGCTTTCAAGAGCTAAATAAGGTCCTATCTGGTTAACAATGGATTTTTATTATTCTTTAACGCTTGTAAAAGATAATGAACAGAATTTCGACATCGGTGTTTAGGAAGAAATTACATACTTATTTGAAAATAAGGAAAATATTAGTATTAATAATACAATGCATTAGAAGTATGCTACGGACAGAGAACATAGACAATACCGCAACACGGACACAACGTTAAAAAAGAGTCGTAAAAACGCGCGTAATTTCAATTTTATGGCGCGTATTCAATTGCTGCCTGTAAAAAAACGTTTTATTGGAGTCGCATCCTGTACCCGAGGTCGCGATGCCCAGATAGCCCTAATTAAAAACTCGCTGCGTGCACTTGCGAAAGCGACTTCTGGACTCAATGGGTCACTTACGTAATACAAAGCCAATATTTTTCGTCGAGTTTGAGTGTACATTGCAGCTTTTATTGGCATTTTAACATATACGCGAGGACAAACAAACCAAGCCATTTGGAACTTTTAATTTTTAAATCTTAATGACATTTTACAATTGTGTTAAATAATAATATACTAGAGGCAATATATTAACCGAAATTTAAAACAAACATGCAACGGGCGACATGGAGCGCTCTTGTGGATAGCAACATAGTATTGCATAAACCGGACTGAACACAATACTACCTATTATATTTTCTATATTAAATATTGATTCTCTGGACTAAGCCTCATAGAGTAATAACTCCGTTCCTGGCATCTTCTTTAGCATACTTAACTATTTTCTTATCATTTTTTTTTATAAATAAAGACAAATAAATTACCTAATTATCTTTCTAATAACACTAATTTCATTCATAAATTTCGATAAAAATTGTTTTGAATTTATTTAAAATTCCAAGATGATAGATAACTACAATGAATGTTTGTCTATACATTTCATACAAACAATGTGTCTTTCTTTGCAGATATCGGCAGTCGAGTTTCCGTGAAACTTTCTGAACACCAACCAAGTGCCATTAGAGCCCAGTTCACCAGAAACAGTGATATTTACTTTAAGAGCTGTGATTATTATTGACTATAGTTACCAGAAATTAGCTAAGCTGGCTCCTTACAAGGATATAATGAATTTGAGCAGCATGAGTGTGCCTGCGTTACCTACGATTAAATGCGAGGATATTTCCTCCGCGGATTCCGATCCGACGGGGGGCGGGGGTGGAAGTTCATACAACCTCAGTGTTAATGTCAACTTGGGTGCGGTCTCAAATCTCTTGGCGGCTGAGTCTGCATCATCAACACCGAAGACGCCGGAGATCCTCAACTCTTTGATAGCAATGAGCAATCCATTGGATCAATACCATTATTCCTCGAACGAAAAGTGTCCAACGCCTGGATATAAGGTAAATATGAAAGTAGTTATAGTGCGAGTGACTTCACATTCAACATTCATTGGACGTGAGGAAATTCACAATTTCACTGCGCTCGTCTGTTACCGGGTATTATATCCTGCAAGCTGACACTCGGTCACAAGAGGCTATGGGTTTTTGGGTTATGGCGACGAGAGTTTTTAAAATGAATTAACATTGTGAGTGCGTTAACAATTATTTCTAAACTTGGAAGGGATATGTAATAAAGTTTGAACACATAATTTTGTATGCAAATTTGCTATGGAAGTTGTTTGACACGATGCCAAATTATGTTCGCGATCTTTACAGAAATTAATGTAGAGAAATTATGAAAAATTATGAAATTAAGGCTATTAACGATTAGGTGTTAACGATTGTGTGTTTGTTAATTTTCTTTTCGACACTTATTCCAAATAAGCCACGTGGTAGTATTTCCTTTGTTTTTTCTTTTGCCAAGTGCTGCCAAATTGTCAATTGAAATCAGCATGAGTTCATAAACCTTTTCAGTATTGTAATACTATGCAATTACCGATGATATAGATATCAAAACAGCTGTATTATTCAATTACAAGTTCATTGTGTTGCAACTGTTAAATGTTAGTTAAATAAATTGCCTAAAATACGTTGGCTTTAATATACTACGGAAGTACGTATGTCAAACATAATTACTTACGTACGTGCGAAAGGCGTCTACTTTTGCTTATAAAAGAAATAAAACAATTATTTACAAAATATTTAAAAGACTATCGCCTTAATTTTGATTAATTTATTAAAATTAGATAAATCATGCTTGCAAATATAATAAAAATATTTCATTTTATACTTGCAAAAATTACTCAACTGATAACAACTTAATTCCGGATGTCTTCCCAAGTCTATAATTATCTTATTTATAATAATGTTATTAAAAATAACTTATATAATTTCAGAGCGGAAATGACTCCAACTCATCAATGTCTAATGGTTCTTCGGCATCTTCTCCAGCTTCGGGTACTCCACCAAGCATACAAAAGGTATATTAATAAAACTATCTATTTGAATGTAAATGTAGTTGCAGTGTAATAGCTTGAAGGAATTTCAATTCAAGCTATTTTGAAATCCACAATAGTATATAGGTGTAGAATAATTTTGTGTTGTTTCCAAAAAGATTTATTTCAATTTGGAATAACTCCAAGTTGGAAGGACATGTTAAACTACTTCATAAAATTTATATATTACGATTATTTTAATGTGTCTAGAAAAATGACTGGTAAACAATGGACGGACGTGTCCAATGTGGGAATAGAGGCTTCTATGAATTTATAAAACAAATTATAGTTATAACTATGTACTAAAGCAAATAGGAAGAATTGCGTGCATTTTACAATAACGTTATCTCTATGAATTATTTTGAGGGCGTAATTGTAGTAAATCAAAGAAGGAATTGACATACAAATTAGCAGAATGCTCTTCATCTTACTCTGACGTAAACTAATTATATAATTATTTTTTTTACCTATTTTCAGACTTGCTCGGAATTAATAAAAGCTGGGCTAAAATTATCAATTCAATCGAAAAGGAAAATGTCAGGCAGTGATACCGACACGTGTGTTAAGAGACTTAAAAAGGAGGAGAGCGATGACGACTATGATAGCAGCCATACTGCCACGAATAAAAGTGATGGGGTAAGGTTCAATAACTAATGTTTTATTTAAAATACAATCTGTATATAATTTAAGAAGAAAAATATATTCATGTTCATATTTCTAACGATCTAACGTCTTAGATAGTCTTCCCATTTTTTTCAGTTAACTCCTGAAGATGAAGAGAGACGGCGTCGTAGAAGAGAGAGAAATAAAATAGCAGCAACCAAATGTCGGCTAAAGAAACGAGAACGAACTGTGAATCTCGTAACTGAAAGCGAAGTGTTGGAGAGTCAGAATATAGAACTTAAATCTCAACTAAAAGTGAGTCACGCAATTTTATTTTAAGATAATAACCACGATTGTGGAGATAAAGTTATTTATAAACTTGTCTTTTTTTAAAATAATTAATCAAGTCGCATGTTGTTACAGGATTTGGAATTACAGAAACGACAACTAACCGACATGCTCCAGTTGCACAACGCTTGTTGCTCCAAAAACAAATCTTCACCACCTCCTACGACGCATTACAACATGATAAGATCGTATGATTCGTCAACAACATTCCCTAACACGTATGATACAAGTTCACCTTACATTCGACCGGAGTCTGCAAACATCCTCGCCTCAAGTTACACCTGCATTACGTCTCTCAATGGTGAATCTTCAATCGATACAATTTCTTCATTGGATTCCACTTACATAACACCGCACCTTGTCGATGGAGTATATACGAGACCAGAGAGTGTTCTTAGCCTTCCACAACCAGATGCTAATTATTCTCACACTGATGGTTATTTACCTAAAGCTGGCAATCTCCTGGTGATCGAACCGACGGATGCAGACTATTATGAGCCAGAAGTCGCCTATAATCTCCCCACATCCCAGCAGTGCCACACCTATCCCGGAACCGTGGTAGACGCGCAAAGCAAAATCAACAATGGCCTTAACGATGGGTGCCTCGTTTAGTGACGACTACATTCGAATTGCTTATTAGGGTCCAAATTATTTTTGACAAGTATACGTGTATAGTGTAAGAATTGGATTATGAAATTACATTCGGAATATAACTTGATAACCATTATTGATATTCGATATGGCATCAAAAATTGTATGGAGAAATTGAGATTTATTTCGAAGCTAAAGTTTGTCTACTGTGTAGTACGCCATAGCATAGTGCTCGGAGAGTAACTAACGAACGAACGAATCTGTAGCAATTAGAATAGACCAGTTCGTTTGATCTCCAAAATGTTATTTTGATAAAACTTCCATTATTATTATCGTTTTGTTTTTTTTTTTGCATAAATTTTCTGACTGCATATTTATTTTATTACAAGTGTTGTGAATAAAACGCCGCCATTTCAATAATTTAACATATACTATAGATTCGAAAACATTTAGATAGGTAGGTATGATACATAATAATTATTTTTTTTTAAAAACTAATTTTACCATTTTTGTTATACATAAGTTCTTTGATTTTGCTTTGATCTGTTATTTTTAACTCGTTAAAGATCTGATTTTGTTATTATTTGTCGCTTCGTTAGAAGTTTTTATTATATACTTATTTTGGTCACAATTTGTTATAAATCCATAATCAGTGAGAAAACAACCGTTAACTAATAGTCACTACCAAATTAAAAATATATAATAGTATTATGAAGTTGGAGTGGATCTAGTCCACATTATTTTTTAAAAATGTATAAACATTTGAGGGTACCTTTTATTATTGTACAACAATACCTCTGTTATAATTCCGTTGAATAAATACTATATTTATGTTATGATATATTAAGAGGTTTATAGTTATTGAAGATAGTGTCAGATATAAACAGGAGATAGACCAGTCCATCCCTAAATTATAGATGAGTGCTTATTTGGGTTATAAAAAACTATAAAGTGTACTAATAGGCAATTTCCATGTGGAATAATGAAAGAAAGTTTGATTGAAAACTGACTAACTGATACGTTTCGAAGTCATTCCCCGTTTACTAATGTAAATGGTTTCAGGAATGCATGGCTTATAGCTATTTTAGAAATCTCCCGCATTTTCAGCACTCAGAATTGTGTTTATAAGATATCTGAGGTTATTCCACGAAAGAAGAATAGAAACTTGCGATTTTTAATAATATTTCCTTTCGATATGAGTATTTTTTACGAATACTCGACACTGATAGAGATGCACCTGTATATATATAACTCAATTGCGGACTGGTTTACTCAACATTTTCGACTCATTATTTTCTTTACAGTCACCTGTACATTAGTTATAAGTGCTTTTTACACAAATTATTAACAAAACATACGTGATATATTTTCTATAGTTGTTGTAATTGCTAAGATTTTTATTATTGTGTAAGAAATAACAAAGAGAATAACCATTGTAACTGTGCCTTTTATTTTTGTATATGTTTAAACATAATATAATTATGTGTTTGAATTGATTGAACAACAAAATAATAAATATAATGAATTATAGTTTATTTTGTAATCTGAGATAATATTAATAAATCGAGTAAAACAATTGGATTTAAAGTCCTTTATGCGGCTTACTATCGCGTTTAAGTTTATAAAATTTTATAGCCATCGTGGTTGAGTAAACCTAACTGCGTTTTAAATGAAACGCATACGAATAATAATTGGTTTTTGGTGGGCTCCTGAAAGGTGTAGTTTTTATGTAATAACAGTGGATTACGCCATTCATTAAGCGTCCGTGAACGTGCATATGAAGTGTAATCAATAAGGTGTATTTATTTATTATTATTTTCCCTCCAAAATATATATTAAATATCCTATTATTCTGCTAAAAGTGTAGACTGGAAAATAATATTAAATAATAAACAACGTGAGCTTTGATTCATTTACCTTGACTACCAATAATCTAACCTTCATGCTCGCAAATCTCTGGTCGGTATCTTTGTCATAGTAATATGTACTTTGGTCGAAGTCTATGGTATTTAATTTTAGCTTTATGTATGTAAGCATAATTGTGTTTCTTAAATGCAATATTCATGACCTAAATTACTTGAAAGTAATGAATGTGTTATGATTATGGAAAAAAGACAGAGGTGGCGGGTCGTGGAGGGGGTATTTCTCTACACTCTGGATACATATTGAAAATTATTATCTCAGATTACTAAATGTTATGTAGGTATAAACCTTGGCTGTTCTCATTTTAAATTTTATATAAATCATACTGAAATGTTAATATTAAAAGTTTAGGAACGTTTCCATTGTTTCCTTTTCGGGAGCATGTTGCTATATGAATGAGAACAGCTAGCAGCCCAGTGGTACCTAGTCTAAGACTGCTAGTTCTGTTAAAAAGCAGTCCAGTCGCTTAAGCATTTATTTTTTAATTCATTGTTGATTTATCGTATTGTGATATGAAATGGCCTATAATGAAACAAACTTTAAGATGAATTTAATACATACTTCATGTTTTTCTTATCTTAAATATAAAAGAATAGTTTTGATATTAATGTTTATAATAAAACTTAATTTGCTGACTGTATTAAAAAAGGAAATAAGACTGTAATGACAAACAAAGCCTTTGTGCCTTTTTTTGCAAACTATACTTAGTTATGTATAGGTCCATTTCAATAAAGTAAGTTAAGCGTTTACTTCCACTAAATTTTAACTAAATGTTTATTATTATTAATATTCGTTGAAAACATACAATGTAATTAAATCAATACAAAAGGCATATACAGTAATACTTCCTGACATTATTTTCTCTAAGTATGTGTATAACTGAAAATTATAACACGATCTGCAGACTTCATGTGTCTGCGCATGTATCGCGCTTTTGCGTGACATTAGGCGGAGTGTGGTCGCATGCTGGGTCAATATAAAAAGATGCCTTTAGAAAAATCATTGTAAGTTTTCGCGCGCTTCTCTTCGCTTCGTAGATGTGTTGCCGTCTTAATAATCTTGTATTTAAGATTAATTTATAGAGGGTTTAGATGTTTGCTAATTTCTTTTCCATGTTTGTGATTAACAAAGTTGAGAAAGAAGTTAATCGATGCTTTTGGATATTGTTTAGTCACCGAGTATACTTGTGTGATGAAATATAAAATTTAGAACGCGTATTGTTTTGGGGTAGCTGGCAAAGAAAAGAACAAGACACGATAGTATTTCTTAAAAAATGTTTGTAGTGAGGTCTGGGATATTTCGTGAACGTAATTAAATCATTGTTTTTAGGTTATCTCATCGCAACTATGACGCGATAGCTTCGAAACTTTGGCAATAATAAGTTAAGTCATTAGACTTACGTAATAAAAATAAAATGAAATCGCCCCCCGAGTTTCACAGACTTCATACGTTATTGAAGAATCAATGTTAACTAATTTCATAAGTGTCATGTACGATCAGGTTTACTCGGCTGACTGCTTTAAGCTCTATTGATCTATGAAACTCTAAAATGACTAAACAGTTGTAAATCTTCATTAATTAAGTTAAAATAAGTTTTTTATGCACTTGTTATTATACCATTATTTTTACATTACATATTTCTATTACATTTGTTGTCATTTTGGAGTTTATTTATTGATTTAATACTTACTTTTACTACTTTTTTAAAACTATATTATATTGTATTTTTAATAACAAACTAGAGAAGTTATTTTGATGTTTCTTTCGTGGACGTCATTTGAGACGCAATTGATTGATGTTCAGATGATTTGTTAGAACTAACATTGTTCAAGAAAATAAAAGCTATGTTTGGAACTGCTTTAATTTATATTTTTACATGTTTAAAGTCGTGAATAAGATGTAAACTTCCATTTTTCTTATTAATTTTCGATGTTTATTTATGAAATTAAATATTTTAAACAGCAAAGCTGTATTGTACAATATTTTTAATATATTATTTACTTATATTTTTAGACTCAGTCTATGTTAAAGCAAATGTTGTCACAAGGCACATCACATTTACTTAATGTTTTCAAGATAATACTATAACAAAATATTTATAAGAATTATTATTTTAAAAAAAAAGAAAACCCTAAAAAAGTATCATCACTTGTACCTGCTTTATGGTGATTTTTCAGACAATCAAAGCAAAGTTATTGTGCTTATGTATTTTTAAAAAATAAATAATATAATGCAATATTTCGGAGTTTTATTTTGAATCTTAAACTTCATCAGTTATCAAGCAAGGTGAACAAGTTGTAAAAACACATGTATTCTTATAATTTTATAAAGAAGCAAAGATAAAAACCAATGTTTCGGCGTCTAACCAAATTAAATTAAAACTAAATGTTATTTCATTAAATAAAAATATACGAAATGAAACAGCGTTATCATATAATAAGGTAGATATAATTAATATCACAACGATTGACTTGTTACCAAAACTAATTGCAAAATACAGCTTACATTATGTATTTGAACACACAAATAGGACCTCTATAAGTCACAGGATAACTCGTCCGATTCTATTATACGTAATCTAAGAGAAATCAAGTCGGACGAATTTATCGAGATAAAACTGGAGGAAATGGAACGTAAAATGGTGGAATGACGTCACGATAACGTTTGTATACCTACAAAAAATTGATAACAACTATTTCTATTTTTTAAAATATTTTTTTTTTTTTTTAAAGTTTAGTTAGTGAGATCTACAAAAAATACACGTTCCGTTTCTCCCAGTTTTACTTTATCTTAAGAGTCCACTATTAATAAATGCCAATATTATTTTAAAAAAAAAACACGAATAACGGCTCGCTACTGGAAGATTTTACTAATTTGCTACCTGAAAAATTGAAGAAAATTTTATTAGTTTTTCGTAATAATTGACATCAACTTTTGGTATGTCATCTTTTAATTCTTATTAACAAATTGGTTATCAATTAAAATAATGTTTTTAGTGAACCAGTCTTCTCCCCAGTTCAGTCGCATTGTAGGGACAACAGCAATATTTTACTCATTAGAACCATTTCTTTTCGAATTTTTCGCCATAATTCATACAATATATTCGAAGTGGGGATCCTACAAATATTTTTAAACTACCAATTATAAAAGTGACTTTCCAGAAGTTGACCTCTTATTTCGCCAGATAAATATTATGCAAGCCCATTCGATATTTAATGAATTTGTTATGATTTTTAATGCGTGTTAGTTGAAAGAAAAGCAGGAAAGAAGAAACATTATCAAACGTGAATTTTTATAATAATTAAAAGTAAAGTAAATAAGAAAAAATATTTAGAATAATAAATTCAAAAATTACGTATGATATAATTAAGAAATTAAATTTAATATGGTTGAATATTAATGGAACTGATGCTGTAAACATCATGTAATCAATCAACTGTTAGTAATAGGTTAATGAAGTTATGATAATAATTTGTGCATACTTTTTAGGAGCTCGTGTCTAGACTTCTTTGCTTACCACATTATACACTGGTGACAAAAAAAAACAAAATAAAATTAATAATCATAATTTATAAAATAAAAATAAAATAAAATAAAACTTAAAACGAAGATAGCTGGCTAATTTTTAATAAGTATATTTTGCCAGGTTTGCTAAGTTATCTCATAATATGTAAAGTATAGAAAATCTGCCATCGTTCCGGCCATATACTCCGGAGGAATGGCGACAACGTTAAGGAGTTAATATGTAAAAGGTTGATGGCAGAAGCCCCAAGATGCTGGACCGACCACGCTATCATCACCCCGTCGCATCAACTTAGATATACTGAACAGCCAAAAGAGGAAGCAGTCAAGAGAAAGAAAAACATATATAATAAATTTTAGATGTCTCCGTGTGGGGTCCGGAGAAAAATATTAAACTAATTAAATTGACAAAAGACAAACTGTGACTTTCTTAGACTTACCATTTAGAACGTTTAGACCAATCTTTTGGTGTCCAATGCAAACATTTAGGATCAATGCGCAAATATCGTTTTTCCATTGCTTTGTCGTGTTGTTGAATTAAGTCCTAGAAACGCATGGAATAAATACAATAATCAATATTTATTCGCTGCTGTTTGATGCAGGTCAATGATCATACATAATGCTGCCATTTATCTCAATAAAGTTATTGTTTTTATACAGAGCAGACTAAGAATATAGTGTTCTTAATAAAATAGAATAGAAAAGGAATGAAACAAACCTTATTAACCGAAATTACGAATTGTCCTTTGTAATAAGTAATTAGATTTAAATTTTGTAATGTGCTTATTACATCTTCTTTCTTTATACTTGTCAGTTCGCAAATATCGCTGAAAATTTATTAAAAATAAATATTATTCCAAGATACTCCAGAGTTTATGAGAACGAAACACAGAACTGACTTGAGTAAAGAAAAACTACAATGAATGCGTGCAATTCACAATAGAATGTGTTTCACATAATAAAAATCAACCCATACTTAATAGTAATCGTAGGTTTCTCGTTATCCCCAATCGGCTTAATAGTTTTCAATATATCTAAAATAGTTTGTGCCCAATAACTCCTATAGGAAAGTAATCCTAAATCTGACAATGGTTTCTCCGGTGAACCCGTCTTGCCTTCAAACTTTGATAATTCATAACCTGCAAAGTATAATACGTGAAAGACAGGACAAATATGTAATAACAAAGTGAATTAAACAATTGCATTTCAAGATACGTACTAAATTCAATGAGCAATTTTCCATATCCCTTCCTTTGATATGGTGGTAAAGTTAATATACAAGCAACATTGTAATCTTCTGTACTCTCTTTTTCTTTTGAAAAATACCCCACAATATGAAAACCTGTAACAAAATTCCAACAATGAAGCAACTAGATTCGAGCAGCAGTCAAGCTGACAATCCAAATTCCACTCCTTACATCACATGTAACCATCTACAGAGCAATCAAGACTTTAAAGACTTACTCAACAAAATAACTTTACTAATATTCTGTGTACCTCTAATCCAGATAATGACGGTTTAAGTACACATTAGTGATTTTTTGGAATGGTGCAGAATGAACTTCCTTAAATCTAAATTTTGGATGTATACAACATAAACTATATTTTTAAATGTTAAAAATTTTGTAAATGTATGTTTAAATTCATTAAAAATTAATAAATGTCTTGGTGAAAAGACGTCCCTTCTCAAAAACTCGATATGCTGTTATACAAGTCGATATATAAATACATGTTTACGCAGCGCCATCTAGGGGCATACACCAAAATCGCTACAACTCCAATAAATCTATAAATTTTATTTAAAAAAGTGTTAATGTACAAACCTGTAGAATCATGTTCAGTCATAACGTAAAATAAAAATGGATCCGTATCGTAATACAGTGTCTTATGGTCTAAAAACAATTTGGCTAAAAGACACAAATTTTGTGCGTAATCCTTATTCTTTCTGCCATCAATCTCAAAGAACGAAATACTGCTTTTACGATAAATCTCATTGCCTGGTGGATGTTTCAATTTGCATTTTGCCTGAAAATAGGATAATGGTGTTTTTTTTAAAGTTCGACAAAGTAATTAGTAAACATATCTTAGTTTTTTTTATTCTAGCTATTATAACTTACCAAATGACGTGAGAGACATTTTCGACTTTTTCTAAATTTCAGACAAAACTCACATATGTAAATGCATGGCAAAGATACCATCTCCTGAAAAATAAAATAAATAACTAACTACATATCACTGACTGGGGCTTTCATGACTTACATAGGTACACTCATCACTTACATGCAACAAATAGAAAATTCTAGCAAACGAAAATAATCACATGTTCAAATCACCTGTGGATAAGGAGCAAAATACCAAGGCCGTATAATATGACAACCCAATTGTATAGTTTCTACATTCTTCATTCTTGTGACAAGATCATCATGCCCATGCGCCAATAAACTACCAGATTGTCGAGGTCGAGTTGTAGGTGTGACAGCCCCGCTAGCAGCTATATCTCCTTCCGAAGGCTCATGTGGTGGACCATCCTTTGAAAATATTATTATCAATATTATTCAAACAATAATCAGAATATATCCAGGTTTGAATCATGAGGTTTTAATTAGACTAATTCATAATTATTAAACAAGTTTACTTACATATATGGCTAGTTTCATTATGAAATGTGACAATTATGTTTAATAAAACATATATTTTCTATTGTGACTTACTTGACTTATTATTTGCAAGCTTTACAGTCATCATAGTCACAGTGAAATGTCAGATTAATATAATCAATACATATAAGATCAACTTGTGAAATCTTTTAGTTACTATAAGAAATATAGGATAATAAAATAATAATGCACAAACTTCGCTTTCAGTGGAGTTTGTTTTTCGTTTTCTATTCATTTTCTTTTGTAAGGCTGCAGCGAGAACGGCACCTCCATTGACCATCGATGGTGGTTCATTGTACGTAGGGCTGGCTGGTCTTGATAGCAATTGCCTGGGTTCATCTAGAGGGTTGAAAGGTCACAAATTAGTTATTTAATAATAAACATTATTGGTTTAGTTTTGAGTTTAATATACATTTCAATAACCAATTATTTTTGTGATATTTTATAAGAATATTCCATATTAATATAGAATCTTAATGCAATTGTGTATTACATGCAACCATAATATGAGGGTCATCATTCATGGATCTATACTCAACACAAAATACACATATACTAAATCTAAGCTCTCTTGCATTACACAATGTCTACCAATGACGAAATTTAAAGCTGCCATTCACTACAAACTTCAGCATTCAACAAAATGTGCTTGAAAATTGTATTAAATTTATTATTCAACAAAATGCTTTCTGATAACTAAGTTGTAAATTACTTAAATAAATATCATAATTTTATTTATTTTCTGACAACCTTCACTCATATAATAGCAATGCTCAGAAAATAAAACACGTATCAGCCATAACGCAAATAATAAAGCTATAAATTATTAAATCAAAATTCAGATGCGAATATTTAACAATTTGGCTACTGAGATAATTTTAAATATATTTCTGACAAGACCAAAACAATGTCATGTAATATATTATCTAATTGGTAAATTAAAACAAAAAATGTCATTTTGCAGTTTGTTCTTACGTGTTTTTACAGGCAACTTGATGAATTGGGTGATCAAATACTAATTTAAGTAATTTTAATATAGCATGATTACAAATATTGTTAATAGCAGTTCCAAGGGATGGATCAAACAGCCAATTTGATAAATATAAGATTGTTTAATTGCCATTAACATGCAACTCAATAATAATAATATTTAGAGATGAAACAGATATTAATTTTCTAACAAATCAGCCTTTGCATAAGTTATCTCACACACAAGAATCTGTTTCATCTCTAATAATTTCATCCATTACCTTAATGACCTGTCAAGTTCCATATTGCTTAATTAAAAAAAGAAATTTATTAATGATTAAACATAAAAATTTTCAGTTTTAACAAATTCTATAAATTAAAGATGATGTACGACTAGGGTTGTTACTATTAGACTTTTAGAATGTTCTGCAGACAACCCTAAAAATATTCCTAACAAGGTCAACCTCATGACTAATCTGTTTTTAAAAGTGTTATTGACTAATGGACAGCATTACAATAATAGTTTCTAGAAAATTTATATTTTTATTGATATTATTGTTTTATATTTATTTCACAGTTAAAAGCAATATGGATCTCTTTAAAAAAAAATGTGCAAAAAAGCAAACCACACATACTAATAATACTAGAAGGCATGATGCCACCACCAGAACCAATGTGTGTCTTTTTCTGAGTCGGTGTTCCAGGCGGAGGAGCTCCATCTCTCCTTGGAAATTGTACTTTTCGAGTATCCAGCCATGTCTCCGCCACCCATTCGTCAAGGCGTTTGTTAACTAAAACAAAACAAATACTTGTTACTTTTGTTCTCTGGAATTTAAAATAGTAAATATTTTAATGACGTGTGAGCAACTATCACTTTAATTTGTAGTTTAAATATTTTGTTTTATAAAAGGAACATTTTTAGTAAAACTAAAGTTTGTATAAGATGTATTTAGACAGATTTTAATAAAATATGAGTTTTCTAAGACTTGTGAATGCTTACAGTCAACATAGTGAACGTAATATCCTTTTTGGCCTCTTATCTCTTTTATACTAATAATTTCGGCAAGAGGCCAATCTGTCCCGCCTTGCATTCGAACTGGCAATCGGCATCCTTCCACAAGAGAAGACTGAAAAGACAAGTCCAAATTACCATGTGCTAACAAAGCTTACTTCGGACAAATTATTTTTTAAGAAGTACTTTAATTACCGTTGATTCACAAAATGTAAAATCATCCTCACTGTCGTTCATCTTTTAATACATTACAAAATAAAATTCGAAGAAAACAGCAACAACGCCGTTCCACCAAAAATACACGTTGACACTACTTTTTTAAATAATAATTTTGGCTTAGATTGTAAGTTCAATCTTGCTGTAATAAATATAAGACTAAATTTTATATTATATATAAAACCATTGATATTATTTCAAAATGTACGTACAACTTTTATTATTATAATTTATTATTGAAAGTTACAGACTTTGATGAGGTTGATTTATGTCATTAGCGTATCGTATTTTATAATTACTATTGTCACTTGTCAGCGTTTACTTTTATCTATAACCTAAAAATAAATATATTTTTGGAATAAATAATTGGTGCTGAATTAAATTGCCTATAATTGTGGTTCTATCGTTTTCTATTTGTGATAAATATTCGATCATACACTTAAAGCGCAATGGCACTTACACAGGAAATGAGTGAAGCTGATCAAATCAAAACCGTAAGTAAAGTTGAAAATATCTTAATTACCTAACATATAAGCACAAATGATTATTAATTTGATTTTTATGTTATTTAATTTTAATTTATTCTTAATTATGTTTTGTAAAAATATATTTCAGTTCAAGGACTTTCTGATGCAATACAATAAGCTATCTGAACTGTGTTTCAGAGACTGTGTCAATGATTTCACATCTCGTACATTGAGATCCACCGAGGTAGATATATTAATTCTCACACTAACAGTTATAAAATATAAACATCTCATTATTATCATATTTTTCAGGATAAATGCACTCAAAATTGTATGGAGAAATATCTTAAGACAAATCAAAGAGTATCACAAAGGTTCCATGAGTTCCAATTGATGGCGAATGAAAATATGATAGCTATGACACAAAAGCCTGGAAATCCTAGTTAATAGGCTAACCTATCATTCCTTGCTTAAATTATTTTAATTTTAGATCTTTCTTCTATAAGTTAGAAATAAATAGATTTGTTATTGTGTTTTTATTGTCTTTATTCAGTCTTATACCAGGTTTAGGTAGGTAGGGCTCAGTTCTAATTTACAATATTATAAAATGTTCAACTTGAAATCAAATATTAATTGAAACAAATGAATTATTAGTTAAAACCTAAATTTCATATCAGTGAGATTGTGACATAAATTTAGCATTTGCCAGGAGGTGGAGTAAAATCAATTACGAATGATCCCGTAGAACTCGTGTAATCAAATTGATTATCGTTAAACTTCCCTTCAATACTGTATCTTGCTTTGTCATTAGTTCCTCCATCATCATTATCTATAAAGTATTTCAGTGGATAAGGACCTGAAGGGGAGTTATCCAATGTTGCAGGTAATGTAGTTATTGTATATTGGCCACCATGGCGTGTAATCCTAAGCAGAGGTTCTCCTGGGCAAGTGGCGAGTGGGCAAACTGCAGGGCAACTTGGAGGTTGACAGCTTGGAGGTGGGCAAACAGGTGCTGGACAAGGTATACCACACAAGACTACAGATGGTCTAGAACAGCTTTTTCCTGAAGGACAGCAGTCTGAGATTTTTTGGCAGTTGTGACGTTCTATTCTTCTAAGAACTGCGCAGGATATGTGACCTGGACGCCAACCGCAACGAAGCTAAGAATGGAGATAAATGCCTGATTATTTGTAATAGCAATTTACAGGTCAACTATGCGAAAGATAAAGAATAAAGTTCTTTATTTATGTAGTTTTTCTTTTCTACTTACTTGATGTTCAGGAGAATCTTTAGCTGTGTAAAGCCAGCCCATATGTTTAGGCACTGGACCGGGTTTGATGTCTTCCTTCTCTATACATCTGTGTTTGGCAATGCCACACCTCCCAAGACATATTTTTTTAGCTTTCCTTGCTGTAAACGGTTACGATAAGTCGCGAGATGATACAATTGAATGTTAATTTAGCTATTAAAAGTATGGAAATCAGATTCTTTAAAGTATGACATATCTTAATATTTAAAGTGTAATAATGCTCGTATAGCCAATGAGGTCAAGACAATTATATTACAAAGTTAAACTGGAATGTGCAGGGATTTTATCTTAGCAGATTGTTCATACCAGCTCGCGTAATATTTAATTACTTACGTTTACAGCCTGAACAACAGCAACTCGGCATTTCGTATGGAAATTAATGTAATTTATGATATGTAATAAATGATTGAATTGTTTTAGATATATTGCTTAATATTTGTGACTACATTTTGAAATGAACCGACTGCTATTATTGTTTATTTTTTCCTGCTATTTTTTAAGAATACTCTGCCATTTTTTCTTGAGTTATGACGGATGTCAATCAAAAAGTATTTATTATTTATAAACGGCCTCTAATTTATAAGTTTTGTTTTGTTTTATTATTACATAGATGTATATTATATAATCAAGGGCGGTACGATATTAATACATTTTAGTATTAGTAAAATGCATTGAATGAGAAAAGAAAAACAGATAAGTTAGAGGTGATATTGAAATTCAGTCAAACAATGATTTGCATACACCTCGATTTGTTATCTTACTTTGTGTACGTTGATTTGTTTTATTATTTCTACTACGGAAGCAAGGTGCAATGTACACCGTTATAATTTTCATCAAAAAGCACTCAATGTGTCCCCACATAGTGTAGGATTTAAATTTAAAGGCTTATTAAAGAAAGAGATAATACTATCTTTTATCTCTGTCGGCGCGCGTCACTCGGTATTGTCTGATGTCTCGCAGTAACGATCGGACTAGTTGATTCGAAGCCGGTTGTCGGATGTTACTGTAGAATAAGAATAATGAATATTTTAAATTTCCTTGCTATAATTGCCGTGAGTGCCCCATGTTCGGCTTATAGGATTCTAGCAGTATTCCCATATAACGGTGTAAGCCATCATATTTATTTTTCATCATTAATAAAAGAATTAGCATCAAGAAATCATGAGGTTACCGTTATAAATTATATTCCAATGAAAAGTAATCCAAATATACGACAAATATCATTACAACAGAAAAATGATAATAAGACAGACGTAATAAATATAAAAGAATTTTATGATGATCTACCAAATTACAATCGAGATTTATACATTGTATATAAATCCGCCCCTGTATTTAAACAAATAGCTGTTGATAATTGCAAACGGATAATGACTAATAACAAAATTATGAATATAGTAAAAACTGAAAAGTTCGACTTGGTTATATTGGAGCAATTTGTATCTGATTGTGGTTTTGCACTAAGTCACCACTTGAAGGTTCCAGTGGTAGGTGTTACGGCACATGTTCTTATGCCATGGACTTATTCAAGATTGGGAGCTCAGAACCCGCCTAGCGTTACTCCAAATCATTTTATGGCGACTGGAACAAAGTTGTCCTTTTGGGAAACTGTTAAGAGTTATATAATTAATGTTTATTTGGATGTATACCATACTCATTACACTCAAACGGAAGAATTAAATATTATTAAGGAGGTACTGCCAGAAACGCCTGATTTGGAAACGTTGTCGAAAAACATTTCGTTAATTTTAATAAATCAATATGTTCCTTTAACTGGATCGAGGATCTTTGGAGCTAATGTTGTGGAGGTCGGCGGACTACATATTAATCAAACTGAGCTAAATGTAGATGATAAACTTGATAAGGTATCTTATATTAATATATAATAATGACGTTCATTTGTTTTTGTGTTATTTAAAAAATTAAATTGTTTTAAGAATACGTCATAAACACAAATACGCGTAAATCAGTTAATAAAAATATTTTTTTTAGGAATTAAAATCATTTTTGGATGATGCCCGCTCAGGTGTGGTTTACATAAGTTTTGGTACTGTGGCATCTGATTTACCACAAAATATAATAGACGCAGTTCTAATGGTAGCTAAGAAGACAAATGTAAGATTTGTATGGAAAATAAATCAAGTCAAGAAAGCTTCAAGGAATATTCTTATAAGGAAATGGTTTCCTCAAGTTCATGTGTTGTGTGAGTTACTTTTATTTTTACTTATAAAATATTGCTATAAATTAAGTAAGTCTATTTTTAAATTGCAGGCCACCAAAACGTTTTAGGGTTTATTAGTCATTCAGGAATGTTGAGTATCTCAGAAGCAATGCATTGTGGTGTACCAGTTATCAGTGTACCATTATTTGGGGATCAATTTGCTAATGCTGCATCAGCAAGGGAATGCGGATTAGGAATCACATTGGATCTTGAAGAAATTGATGAAGAGATTTTGTATAACGCCATGCAAACAATTTTAGGACAAGAGTAAGTATAGATCTGAATGAACATCATAGTTTAGGAATTAAGATTTTAATTATTAATCGAAATAAATCAATAGAAAAAGTTAATATAGGATTAAATAATGTAAATTAATGATATTAGTTCCATTTCAAAGCGAATATAGTTTTCATTAATTTTAAAAAATATATTATGTTTGAATCAACGAAACCATACGGATGCATCGCCTAGCACGTCTGATTAATAATGGCATTATTTTGTAGGTACCAAAAGAAAGCGTCGACTCTCGCCAGTCTTTGGAATGACAGACAAAATACTCCAATGGAAACTGCGATTCATTGGATTGAATACGTAGCGAGGCACCAAGATGTAACGCATTTGAGTCCAGTAACTGTTAATATACCAAAATACATGTTAGAATGGATAGTACTCTTCAATTCTACTTTGATAGGGTTGTATATAACTTTTATCCTTATGAAGAAACCACCTAATTATCGTCATGTTATACCAGCAACACGGGCTAAGAAGAGAACCTAGAAGCCAATTTTTATTAATAATGCATTTTTAAATCGTCTATAAATAATAAATATTAATACCGCATTTACTTTAGAAAAAATTTCTGCAACTTCGTAGGTTTAAGTAGTGCCTAAATATTTATTCATTGTGATCAATTGATACATCATATATATAATAGATTTACAATTAAGTATCCAATATGACGGGCTTAATGATGACTGTAGTTTGAATAATACCATCCACCATATCACCATGTACAAAGTGGATACATGTGTGATAAACCTAAACACTAAATTTAACATTACGTTTTTATAAATATAGATACATGCAAGTGTACTGCTTAAATGTCCATACTGTTGTAAATAACTAATTAAGTCATTAAAAATCTAACAACTTAATAAATACCAAAATTTTTAGCACTATCACTGTCCAATGTGTTGAAATCGCTATTCGTCTTTTGTACGCGACATAAATAAGGGGGTTGTTTCTCTATTATATGTATCTTATATCATTATTATACTTATCTTGTGATCCTAATTATTACGTAATATAGTTAGTAAGTTGTTTATATAAGGGAATTATGAAATAAACGCTCAAAATATTCTTGATTTTGTAATAATAATAAGTAATTTTAATTAGACTCATTGCTTCTTAACTTTTGTCTTTTTCTTTTTAATTTCTTTTGTTTTCGGTTTAAACATGCACGAAATTACAGTTTTAGTGAAATACATAAGAAAAGCTAGCACAATAATGAAGACTGATAGTACATCTAAGCAGAGGTATTCGAACAACGAAACATCTGCCGCAGCAGTTCTAAATGTATGATTTGAATGTTTAGCTGCGAACTCTGTCCAGTAAACAGCGGTATCCAAAGATGACAGAGGACGATCGTGCCATACGCTTGATAGTTTCTTAACTCGTTCGCGAAATCTGAAAATAAAATTATGTGTAAAAGATAAGATATTAAGTCCAAGATATATGGCGAGTCTTTACAATTAGGAATATAAAATAATAAGGCTTGTTGATTGTAAAAAGATGGACCTTGGACTAAAGTGACTACTTCGTTGAGATATGCCATGCTAATCTATTAAAATTCATCACGAGACTTAATTGGGCCCAATTTATATAAAATAAATTTTGTAAGAAGCGTTTTATTTCAATACTTACTCGGGCTTTAGCACTTTTTCAAATGCCTCTAACAAATTTTCTCTAGTTAAATCTTTTACTTGAATTTGTACTCCTAAACCACTTTCTTCAATCGCTGCAGCGTTTGCTGGCTGGTCTCCAAAAACTGGCATTGCTACTACTGGTACTCCATGATGAATAGCCTCAGTTGTTCCGAGATTGCCGCCATGGGAAAGGAATGCTAAGGTTTTTGGATGTGCTGTGAAAGGTAATATTAGGATATTAATTTTTACTTATATATGTTTCATAACTAATTTAAAACTATCTTTTGCGGCTTACTAACGCGTTTATTTTGACATTTAGCTTTATAGGCTTTCAAACAATAATAAAGATAAAAGCAAACCGCATTTTTTTTAAAATTAGTATTCGCTAATCTAAAACAAATAAATCAATATTTATGCCCTATGCCAAAACTTACCTAAAATATCATTTTGCGGAAGCCACTTTTCAACAAATATGTTTTTATATTCTTTAATTTTATCCTTGTCATCAAATTTCCATATTACTCTCTGCGGTAATTCGGATATAGCCCCAATAATGGCCTCAAATTTATCATTGGGTAAGGTTGAACTCTTAACCACAGAACCGAAACTAATGTAAATTATGCCATGTTCTGATTCTTCTATGAATTTGGCTAAATTCTACAAATAACAATATCAATTAAAAATTTTATATTTTTAAATTTCAATATAATAATCGATAACACAAAAAATCGCTAATAAGTTCTAACGATTACTGATTACCCCTGATAATGACTTCACTTTATCGACGTGATATCCTCCTACTTCGATAACGTTAGCCGGATACAGCTGTGACCCAGTTAATGCAAAATTTGTATAAAGTAACATAAATTTAATATCTCTTGCTAAATCTTCTAATGGCGGTACATCGTCGAAATATTTGGCTAACGTCTTCTGATTATTTCTTTGCGATATAATTTTGTATATCAATTTGAAATATGCATCAAACACAGTCCTCTCTATTCTCTGAAATAGGTTCGGTTTTGTTCCGCCTCCCAGAAAATGAAATGACACAAAAGACGGATTATATGGAGCGCCAAACCTGTTGTAGTGCCATGGCATGAAAATATGAGAAGTGAGGCCGACGACCGGCGCACCAAGTTTATAAGCTAAACCAAGGGCACAATCACTATTGAATTGTTCCACAACAATAACGTCAAAATTGTTCTTATTTTTCCATAAATCTTGAACTTTATTATTTTCAAGTAAAGTCTCACAGTTGTCTACGCCAGAGTATGTTAAGAACAGTCCAGTGAACAGTACTACCAGATAAGAACTCTGGAGTGGCATATCATCTTCGACGATCTTCACAGTTCCGGCTAAGCTGATGTCATTATAGTTTTTAAGTTTGTTGTCTGATGGAAAGTGTGAAATCACGGTTACATTGTGTCCTCGCCTTGCTAATTCTTCTAAATAGACTCGAAACACAAAGAAGTGACTCTTGCCTTGGTACGGGAATATGCCGAGCACATTAACCGACTGACATAGTGATATAATGTTTACAAATATTGCAACACTATATAACTTTGAATTCATAATAAGTTATTTAAGAGATAACGCTAAATAACAAACGTTGTTTGCTTACTGCGAACTACCGGCCACTGATGATCCAACAATGTGTTTGACACCTCAGATATCTATAGTTCTTTCCTTGTAAGTATTGTTTGTAATATAATTAACTTAGAGGTTATAATTATACAAGGCTATGCTCAGTGACCATTATAAAAAGTTATTTTTTGTTAAGATGTTAAAATAAGACATTTTAGTTTTATTATCATTTTGTTTTTTAATTTATATACATATGCACAAATGATTTATATAATTAATATTATTGTTGTACTTAAATTTTATTGTTTATTTATAACAATACAAGTCTTAAATCGTGTAGTTTACTGTGAACTTTCGAATAAAAATGCACCTTACGATTATTCTTCTAATAGATAACTTATATATATATTTGCAAGGTCTTATAAATACAACCGTAATGGCGTGGATGGCAGGAAGGTCATTCTTTTTTGTTCTTTTTGGCCTTTTTCGCTTTTTTCGCACAAAACATTTTAGATAAAACTTTTTTTACGGTATATAAACTAATAAATCCGATAAAACCTAATACTAAAACGATATCTAGACATAGATATTGGTATAATGGAACGTCAGCCGCTCTTGTTCTAAAAGTAAAGTTGCCATTTCTTGCTGCGAATTCTGTCCAATAAATTGCCGTATCCATCGCAGAATGAGGTCGGTCGTTCCATAGATTTGATAACCTTTTAACATGTGCACGAAATCTAAAACAAAGTAATACAATAATTGGCATCGCCGTATAATAAATATGACTGTGGGAGATTCCTGAAACGAGGAAACTATAAGGTTCGCATTAGGGTATCCATTTACATTGTTAGGTAGGAAACGAGTGCAGATCGAGTTTCTTCGACAGTTCATATACTGTGGCACTAAACAGACGTGCTTTGTACGCAAAGAGATATTTGTATACAATAAAATGTAAATAACGTTTAATAAAAGTCTTACTTAGGATCCAAAATTTTCTTAAAAGCGTCTAAAAGATTTTGTTCATTCAGATCTGATAAGAATAACTGTACTCCAAGTCCACTGTCTTCAACTGCAGCTGCATTCGAGGGTTGATCACCAAATATTGGCATGACAATCATGGGTACTCCATGCTGTATAGATTCTGAACAACTTAACATTCCAGCGTGAGAATAAAATGCTATTACATTTGGATGTGCTAGAATTTTAAAGTTGACCAAAATTAATACGGTTATGCGGCTAAAATTATTTTAAAATTAATCAGACATACCTACATACCTAAAATATCATTCTGAGGAAGCCAGTCGGATGTGTAAATATTTTTGGGATTCCCTGGTAATGTTCCTCCCCATTTCCAGACGACCCTCTGTGGCAGCTTCTCAAGAGTTTTTATTATGGCATCAACTTTTTCTGGTTTAAGACTAGACGCCTTGAGCATGGTCCCCAAACTTATGTATATTACGCCGTGTTTTGATTCTTCTATAAATTTCAAAAGTTCCTGTTTTGGATTTTTTTTTGTATTAAGTTTCACTAAATAATAAAGGAATATACAAATATATATACATACACTTTTAATACCATGATCCTAAATTCGAATGCTCATCACGAATTTTAGTCTGGCTTTCGAACCGAGTTCGCTTCAAGCGATTTGTATGGAAATTTGAGCAGCGCCACCGCGTGCGGATTTGGAACTACAATATTTTAGATACTTTTTGTTAATTTTCGAACGTCTGGATCTTTCGTTCATTTGATAGATTGCTGGTGCTCGTTAGTTGTTAGTAAAAATTCATGATCCCGATTGCTAACGGATCCGTTTTACTTGTGACAGCTCGATTCGAAAGCCAGACAAAATTCGTGATAAGACCACAGTACTATAGCCATCAAGACGAGGACAACACAGTCATAACACGACCAGAAACAAATATTTACTTTTTAAAAAGTAATATCGCATATAATATAGTAAATAAATATATTTTCTTTCGACCGGGATTTGAGCCCGGGACCTCTACGTAATATACTAACGCGCTACACACAGGTCGGCGAATGGCGAAGTGGCAAGGCCATTATATTTTTATAAATACAATAAATTGCTATTCATTAGACAATGAGCGTCTTCCTATTCTCAAAAATAGATGTATGCCAATGTCATATACTCACTTTTCCAAGCAGTTTTGGCTTAGCAATATGAACACCACCAACTTCGATAACATTTACGGGGAATAATCTCGAGCCCGTTAGTGGAAAATAATGATTTAATAGAACAAATTTTGTTTCTCTTGCTAATTCTTCTAGAGGCGGCACGTCTTTAAAATATTCAGCTAATATTTTTTGATCTGCTCGTTGCTGTTGATATTTGTATAAAAAATTGAAGACTGAATGAAATACTCGACGATAAATTCGTTGAAAAATATTCGGGTGGAAACCTCCTTCGAGCATAACTAAAGGTACATAGGAGGGATTATATGGTATGCCGAATCTCTCGTACTGCATGGGAAGAAGCGCACACGATGTTACCGCAATTGTCGGAGCGTTAAATTGATGAGCCAAGCCTAACGCACAATCACTGTTAAACATTTCATACAATATCACATCGTATTTTTCTTTAGTCTTCCATAAATCCTGGACCTTTTTATTCTTAAGCATATTCTTACAATTAAAGGTGCCTCTTTCAAAAAGGAATGGTATCAAGGCAATTGGTGTCCAAAATGAGGTTTCCACATCAAAATTGTTCTCCAATATTTTAGTTGTGCCTGCCAAACTGATATCATGATAATTTTGAACAGGACTCGGCCGAGGGAAATGTGAGACCACAGTTAATTTATGTCCTCTATTTGCTAGTTCTAGTAAATATGGTTCAAACACAAACCAATGACTTCGTCCTTCATGAGGAAATAAAGCTAATATATTTAGAGGTTTTTCATTTTTTACACAAAACGCACTAGAAAATAGTAACAATGTTAAAATTATGTAGAATGTTGTCATTGTCGCAGACACGTACGTCCCGAGCTATGAATAAAATAAACTGAGGAACTTTATATGCGTGTTGTAAATAGTCACGAGTAATAGGTGGAACAGTTTATTTTCGATAACATCACAAAATAAATTGATAAAAATTTTGCTCTGATAGTAAATTTGGCATCAGGTTTTTATTATTCGATTATTCACAATTAAATCGCATAATTCATCAAGTATAATACTGAGCGAAACTTGTACGTATAAATCCCATAGTTGTTTGTTTCAGGGAGTCTGCCTACTCTTTATTTCTATTAGATTTATATGGGATATAAAATTCAAATATTTGCATTAAATAATTTAAATTTCCGATCGCATGTTTAGTCAGACAATTTCGCGACAATCTCAATTTTAATTTACCTATATTTATAATTCTTTTTTTAAAACCACAAGGCTCGTATTCAGGGAACTGTTTGGATTGGTCGATAAGCAGTAACTGCAGATTGCGTGACCACGTCTAACAGTTTCTAGTGTAGTATAGCTATTCATTTGAGTTGTGGACGATGACCTTGAGATGTGCTGTAATGTTTTGTAGGTCTGTTTAGTGATATGGGGTGAGGCAAGACGAGCAGGGATTGGCTAAATGCTGTGGCTCCTTGTCACTCATTCGCAGCATTATGTTGTTCTCTCTATTGATTGAGTACACTAAAGAGAGAAGAGTATAATATTAATAATCTAATATAATATTCATATTTAATGCTTTTATGTTTTATGAATTTAGTGGGTGACTGTACGTGCATATGCTATACAATATACATGTCATCATTCATAACTCGCATCGGTGTCTGCACTAAATAGATGTACGTTGTATTTTGTACGTGGATAGTCATCGCATGTCGAGTGTATTATACTATTAGTCGCTAACAACCACCAATAAAAATGAACCGTAATATCAACAATTTATGCCTCGGAAATGAGATCACATGCTTTATAAACCACAAGTGTCAAATATAATTCATTGCCTTAGCCTCTTAAAATGTTTTCTTTGTAAGAAATACAATTTTATTAATATGGATTTAAAATAAACACATCAATAAAAAATAAAATTAGAAAATTTAATAAAACAATGCCTAAGTACATTAAAATTCTTATAAATTAAAAAATTAACATCAACTAAAGATACAATAATAAATAACGAATAAAATCTAACAGATCTTTACATTAGTAAGACGAAATACAACTGACCAATCACAACCAAACTGAAACAATACAACATTATAACTTAAATGTTAAATTACGAGAGTGCTGAAATTACTCAAACTTAACTCTTTTAGATCTTTTGTCTTCATAATACACTCTTCCTTCTGTTGTTCCACTCGAACAACAGCAGCAACAAAGAGAAAACAGTTTATACATTACATAGCTAAGAATATAAACTACCAAACCAATGAAAGCAAGGACATCTATCTGTAATTGCTGGTACCATGGTAAATTAATATAAGTTGATGATAAGTTGGGAGCGCCATTGTAACGAGCTACATACTCGGTCCAGTAGATGGCGCTCTCCATTGGAGTCATTGGACGGTCGTGCCAAAGTTTAGACATTAGTTTTGCTTTTTGTTGACATCTGAAATGAAAGAAATTGCTTTTAATATAACGTTAGTATATGTTCAATATTCATATTATATATAGCATTTAAATTTGGTTGGGTCATAATCGCGAATAACCTCAGATGTCATTAATAAAAGACTTTAAAACTGTTTACATAGATATGGTAAACCTTTCTAAAGCTCTCGTTTGTTCGTTCCAAGAAAATCGAATCAATAGAATAAATATTTGTATTATTACGGTAAATATATCTTTGATCTTCTTCGGAATAAAACTTTTAGAATTGAAAACCTACGTTGGATCTAAAACGTCATTAATGGCATCCAAAAGTAATGCTTTACGTAGATTTTCATAGGGCACTACTGTTGCTATTCCAGCATCTCTCAAAACTGCAGCGTTTCCATGTTGATCACCAAACAAAGGAATAGCTACTACTGGAACTCCAGCATCTACTGTTTCAATTGTGCTTAAAATTCCAGTATGTGATATGAAAAGTTTTGTGTTTTCGTGTCCTGGAAATTCAAATTAATTTGTTAGGATCAATTTTAAAGTTGTCATTTAACAAGTTGATTCCTTCAATATTTAAATTATTTAGACTGTAAGAGCAATTTCTTTTATTAAATAAAAATGTAACCCTAAATTGCAAATATTTTTCTTTATTTATTAACTCACGTAAAATGTCGTACTGTGGTAACCATCTCCTGGTCATTACATTTTTGGGCAAATTTTGCAAGATCTCGCCATCCCATTTCCATAAAATTCTTAAAGGCAATTTTTCAAACGTATTTAATAATTCTTTAAGTTTTTCTTTGGGCAACGTCGAGTCTTTAGTCGTTGATCCAAGGTTTACATATATTAATCCATGTTCTGCTTCATTTATAAAACGCTCGATATCCTAGTTATAAAAGTTAAAATAGGATTTTAGATTTTAGGATTGTGTTTGTAAAATTATTCAACTTAAACTACGTTGTTATGAATACTGAAAAATCGAAAACATGAAATAATGTAGGTATTATTCATATGCCGAAACAAAACAAAATATTAATATTTTAATAGCTTTACTCTTCATCGGGCCAAAGTTTATATATTACCCATTATCAATATTGTGTATATAGATACACTTAATTAGCTGTGAACAATAACTCACTCAACATAATTTACCTAATATTCAGTTCAAATTAGCACCATTAATTTGCTCACCGTTGGAAGGACTCGAGGCTGTCTAACGTGAATACCTCCAATGTCTATAACGTTATCAGGTCTAATAAATCCGCCAAATATAGATTGATGTGTGTTTACAAACTTTAAACTCGCGTTGTTTGCAATGCTCTCCAAAGACGGAAGGTTATCTCCCAAGTATTTATACAAGTATACATGATCTGTAACTTGTGAGCCAACATAATATACCCAATTTGTTATATGATACAGAACGTAACTCTTTACTCTCTCGAAGAACCAAGGATTTTTCCCGTAAGATAATGACGGTTGAGGCATCGCTGCTGAATTGAATGAAATTCCCAATCTGTTGTACTGCCAAGCTTGTATCGGTTGAGGATTAAATGTTATATAGGGTGTGCTGAAATTTGAAGCAAGAGCGATTCCACAATCGCTGTTGTAAGATTCCACAATTATCACATCAAATTTAGGTTTAGTTCTTAACATGTGAAGAATGTGATGGTTATTCATCAGCATTTTGCAATCATCGTTTCCCATCTTTGTCGACACTAATGTTTCAAACGGCAATCGCGCAATTTCGTTTGGTATCACTGACTCGAACGATAGACCTTTGTACACCGGGTTTTCACTTAATAATACGTCTTTATACGTAGCTGGAGCATCAGGCATTTGGAAATGACTAATAAGTATCACTTCATGGTTTCTGTTTGCTAACTCGCGAAACAGACCGCGGTATGTCAAATAGTTATTGCGATCCAATGACGGAAATATACCCAATATTTTATAGCAATCTATAGGCAAAAGAGTCGCGGCGTAAAAAACAACAAACACATTAAACTTAAACATTTTGGTGCACGTTTGCGTTGCTCCACGGTTTGCGGGTTACTAGGGCGTGAATCATAACTGGTGTGCGTGTTGTCTAATAATAATAGTATGAGGTAATCTCGGAGCTGACGTCGCGATGTTACGACGAAATCAAAAATATTCGATGACGATGACGAATACAGCCGCCTGCACGTGGACTTGACCCTGATGTCTCGGTACATTGTCCGCACGACCGAGTCGAGTAACTGACTACTTACTACCGCTATCTGTATAACGCCGTAAACTTTACTTTCTAACAATTTACATAATGATAAATGTTTTAAAGGTAGTAAATTCCATGAGAATGAGTAGAGTTATTATAAATAGAATTAATATGTATAATTAGTATATATATAATAATTGTTTGGAACTGTTTATTGATAAAGTTTAGAAGATAATAAGAGAGTAGATGTAGGGGAAGGGGGCTTGGTACGAGTGGATTGGAAACTATTTAACATCAACCAACCGCAATGTTAAGGTTATTAATGTAACTAATATACGCCTACGTTTATTTAATAGTCGCATGATGTAATTTAAATTGTTAATTTGAACCGATGATTTACTTTCCATATGAAATGAATCCGATAAAATTATGTATAATGTTCTTCTTTCCTGAATAAATTATTTAGTTAATATTAATTAGTAAACCCTTCTTATAATTATGTGCAAAATAGTATAATTATTCCAAGGGAAAATATAGATCTTCAATTGTATAAAAGTGGTGTAACATTTCCCTTTGTCGGGTGTCGCCACCGCAACCAGACACTTTTGTATGGATTCACGACTAGGGTTGTAAAATTTTATACAATATCATTATAATAAACTTCCTTTGACAATACAATATGCTCAGGTGCTTCGTTTGTTTTAAAATTCTATTTTTAATATTATATGTATTTTCTAGAATATGACAACCCTAGTTAGGTTAATGACATTGATATGTTATGACGTATTTAAAAAGGATTAATGCATATAAGTTATTTAAGTTTTATAATAATATAATAATAAACCGTATAGAATTATCTTTATGTCATCTGAAGGACAGTAATATAAAAAAAATTAATTGTATAAAAATGCCAATTATTATGATAAATTACCGATAGATTATTTATGATATAAAATAATTCAATATAAAATTAGATCGAAATAAATGTAATACAAAGTATTGTTGGTTGCGTGAAATCCAACACAAAGCAAGCAGAAGAACAGACATTGAAAGAGATATCCGCAGAGCAGCGAGCGGCGTTCCTCTGTCGCTCTATTATATTCGCATTTGTAAGAGGCATTAGTGGGAACCCCAGCCCTCGACAACATAAAAATGTAATTACAAGAGGGAACTTCACGAGGCACTTAAATATAGATTTACCCTTTGAAGAACGTTTTGATAGAGGCGGAGGTGTGAGATCCATCATATCTCGATTGTGCCTCGTCTCTCAATTATTCCCTTCTCAGGACTGATAACTTCATTCATTTTTCAAGCGGTTTCTCTGACGGGTGTACTTAGATACCGCTTTTCGTAGTTGCCAACTTTACAACATTTATCCTTTCTTGCAAAATGTTGCTATGCCATTGTTTTCTGCTTATTGCCTTTATTATCATATATAACTATTGTTTAATTATTTTTTAGTATTATAAAAGAGTTATGCAATAAGAAATGTAGGTAATAGTTTTTATTAATTAAAATTAATCTCTGTGAATAAAAATCAAGATATCGTGAAGATAACTTTATTTTAATTTAAATGAAAATGAATTTTCTATTATCCATTGTAAATAAGAGGTGACTCTTGTATATGCACCTGGTAATCCTACTTCACAGCCACTTATTGCACCAAATGAAGTTACGCCAACCTGCAAATATTATGTTTTTTTTTATTATTTTCTTTTCGATGATGTCAGCTATCCAGCCGTTTCCATAATACCAGCTCTGCGAGATGACGGTCTATCCGGTTGTTACGCTGCACGTTCGTTATACTTCAAGTTTAACGTATGATATTTAAAATAATATGTTTGTTGTAGTCTAATCTAGTCATTGACAGAGAAAAAAGGGTTAAAACTATTTAAAAATAATAAAGCTATTTACCAAAATATCTCTTCCATTACTATTAACAACAAGAGGTCCACCAGAATCACCACTACAAGTCCCTGTACCTCCAACTCCAGAAGTGCACAGCATTGAATCCAATATAAACTCCCCAAAAGTTTCTTCACATTCTTCGTTTGATATGATTTGTAATATCGCTAGGTTCAATTGTTGTTCTATATCCCATTCTTCATCTTAAACATGGAGGAAACCTATGAACATTGTATTTCAGTAATTTACGTCAAATTGTTTTATCAACTTACCATCACTAGTAAGACCATATCCGGAAGCTGTAGCATAATAGTCAACGAAATCTTTATTAAGTTCACTTCCAGATGGCAGAGCAATAGGGGAAATGGATTCTGGAAATTAACAATTTATTGATGCAATTATTTATGTGTTTTAAAGTAGTCCGCATTTCATCTTATATTGAGCAGGTGTAAGCTAGCACAAGTAAATGCCTACAGGCAACAATTATTTTCGCGGCTAGACGCGTGTTAGTTTCTACCCCAGAACTGTGGGCTTATCACGAATTTTAGTCTGGCTTTCGAACAGAGTTCTCTTCAAGCGATTTGTATGGAAATTTGAGCAGCGCCACCGCGTGCGGATTTGGAACTACAATATTTTAGATACTTTTTGTTAATTTTCGAACGTCTCGATCTTTCGTTCATTTGATAGATTGCTGGTGCTCGTTAGTCGTTAGTAAAAATTCATGATCCCGATTGTTAACGGATCCGTTTTACTTGTGACAGCTCGATTCGAAAGCCAGACTAAATTCGTGATAAACCCACTGAGCTGTCAACAGTCTGCTTGCCAGTAAAACATGTGCCAAGCATAGCGTGTTTGCATTAAAATCAATTTTAAATAATAGTGAATATTACTGGTGAATGTGACAGTAGGAATATGCGCTAATGCAATATCATTGGCAACTGTTTCTGGATTCCATTCAGGATGTGCGATAATATCAGCTGTAGGGAATCTTTCTCCTCCATAGAATAGTGACGTGGAACCCAAGATAATTATAAACATTGGTGCTGATGTTTCTCCATCATTATAACAGTGTGCAGCAGTGATGACTGTTGTATCTGATATCAGGGATCCTCCACATATTGACGAGAGATTGTGTGTTATTGGAATTATTATTCCAGCCTGAAATCAAGTAGTTAAATTGATTTGTAACTTTAATATTTAAAGAATATGTGATCATTTCATGTTTTTGATGTATTTTTTTGTACTAAATCTAAATAATTGTTTTACCTGGTATGGTGTAGCGGTAATGTCTATTTCAAATCCACCAACAATACGTTGGTCTTTGTAGATGCGATCTTCATAATCTTTCAATTTTTCCGCAGCTGGAATTCCGATTTTCTTATGATAATCATAAAGACTGATATCACGCTTTATTGTCTTTATTTCGGCAGCTTCATTTTGATAGATGACGCCAGCAACATATGTAGTTAATACTAAAAATTTTAACATTTTTAATTTGTACACAAAATATCTCACAGGTGCATGTTAAAATTTGGGCAACAAGTGATGAAAATTCTTTTTATCTTTCTTTAAAGTATCTTGATAACATACGATGTTAAATCAAAATAGATATCCCTTGAGTTGTAATGATAATATTATATGACCTATTTTAACTATAGAGTTTTTACATGTTTATATTTTATTTAGATAATTTCAATTCTAAAGATATTAGTGTTATTCTTAGTATTAAAGAATTAAATTCAGAGCCATCGGCTAAGCTGGTGACGTCATAACTAATTAAACTAAATTGCTTAATAAGTTTAAAACACGTTATATTTGCTAATTTCCAACATGCACGTGAGACACTACTCCAACTGAAGTTCCTCTTGGCTAAGTGCAGTGGCTCGGTTGCGGTCGGGAGCACTTAGAGCCATTTATAATGTACAGGCCTCGTAACTTAGAGTCGTGTATTCATACGTCTTTCCTGATGCATGAACCTATCTCGGGAGTGCTCGCTTGTCTGCTTCAGTCATATTTGTTGTCACGTACTGAGAGCTATTTATGATGCAGGTGGTAAAGATCTACGTGTTGGAAAATTAGAGTTTTATTGTCTCAATATGGTGTTCAACAGAGGGCACTGCTGTCATGGTTACTTATAGATATATTTTATGTAAAAAATAACACGAATATTATAATACGCTACATGTAAGAAATCTAAAAAAATAGTACATCGGTATTTGAAACATTAGAACAAAGGGGTTCTCAAGTCCGCATACATAATCACCATGATCTTTCTAAAATATACAAATGTCTGAATATTAACAGCGAAACAGACTATAAATTAGTTTGCTCAACACACAATATATTAAGATCGTTATAATAATAAGTTTTGCAAATGTTAACACATTGCTAACAGGGAACTGGTGCAATGGTACCTACTGCAGTGTCTGCATATAAACTTGACTACAATGCCGTCTAATAAATTCCAACTTGAGTAAACTGCAATTAAGAAGTTGTGGTCGTACTCTCTCCTGACTTATGAAGTAGAAAAATATGAAAGGAATTAAGGTTAGAACGTGACGTACGGGTACAATGCTCGGTATTATATTATTGGTGTAATTAATAACAGTGATATATATATTCAAAGGTATAAAAAATACAATAATATAGTAAATATAAGTTTACGAAATTGATTTTCGTTATAACATTTATAAGTCTATATCAACTTAGCCACGGTTCGAGCTAAACTCACATAAATTAGATTCAAGGGTTAGCCTATAATGGGTAGAAGTATAGGTAATCAATAAACAAATAAAATAAGCATTTATTGTGAACAAGGCAACATTTGTAATGTCCCACAGGGATTAAAGTTAATCCTAAATGTAATGAAAATGAGTCTCGCAAATCTCTCCGATCGCGTCCCCTGACCTTTAACAGCATGAAATAATCCTACTTGGTTCATGCCTCAAAAACTCTAATCTCATTATATAATTATCGCCGATTTATCCAAATTAATTTAAATTAAGTAGGTAAGCTCTTACAAAGCAACCTGTTTCTCGATTTGAAGGTAACAAATAAAATATAAACAAGCTGTATTAAAAACAAATTTCAATATAAGAAAATATATTAGTTAACAGAGTTTATCCAGCTAAGGAAGGAAGTCACTCTGGCAAAAGCAGCTGGGAATCCTTCTTCACAACCAGCAGCTGCCCCAAAGGAAGTAACACCGACCTGTAATAAACAATATTAAAATTTGCATAGACGAAATTATATGCTTGGATTTTGACATAATATGTACTAAAATATTATATTACTCTATAATTATATTTGGCATTTACTCGAATTTAAAATTCTTGTTCATTTCACTCATAATACCAAACAATATCCGAAAACCAAAAAATGTATAAATCGATACTGCCAAATCAAAATTGAAATTATTCGACTTTTAACAATGTACTTACCACAGTAGGTCTCCCGTTGATTGAAAGAGCAATTGGACCACCAGAATCCCCGCTACATACACTGCGGCCTCCCTCTCCACTGGTACAGATGTTAGAGCTCACAATAAATTGTCCAAACACGCCTTGGCATTCATCGTTTGTGATGACACGAAGGTTGACAGAGCTCAAACGTTGACCCAATCCAATAGTACCACCTTTTACAAGTAAAGAAATTAGGTGACCAAAAATCTGAGAAGTCCTCGAGTCGAATAAAAATATAAACATGGTATATGTAATTAGTAGATAAAAATATAATTTACGTGATTAATTAAAATTAATTACAATCTTAAGAACTGTTTTCAAAACAAAGTGATTTGTACTGAATACTAGATCCGTGTCTGTTTTGATTATAATGTGATGTATGTACCTATTGAGTTAATTATATAATTACCGTCTTGTGTAAGTCCGTATCCAGAAGCGAGAACCATTTCATTAACAAAAAGTAGGTGAGCTTCACTCGCTAATGGTAAGGCGATAGCTTGGATTGTGTCTGTTTAACAAATATTTTTAATTAGTACATATTCCTTTGAGGATTTTAATATGAAAAAGTAAGGGATATTCCTGAGAAATATTACCAGAGAAAGCGACAGGTGTGATACGTAGGATAGCAATATCGTTTTGAATTGTTCTTGGTGACCATCCTGGATGAACGACGTGGTCATTAGTTACAATGCGGGTTCCACCAGTGAATAAGGTATTAGATCCGAGCACAACGGTAAATGATTGGGCGGTTATGATTCCATCACTTTGACAATGAGCTGCGGTCATCACTAGTCTGTCTGAGATGAGGGATCCGCCGCAAACTGAGTTGAGGATGAAGAGGATTTGGATTACTAGACCAACCTATAAGAAATTAATTTTTAAAAGGAAAACGCAATGAAATGAAATGAAAATAGTTCATTAGCATAGGCACTAAAGGTGTGCGCTTGGTCACCACACAAGACCACAAGAAACTCGTCAATGCTCCTTTAAAGAAGAAATTGGCTTTATTGAATTAGTAATTCGGGTGTTATCTTTTGGAATTGTTTTGTGTCACATTTTAGCAAGTGGTGAATGTACTGGCACAATTCTTAATTGTTCCTTATATACCAATGTAAATGATAAGGGTTTTGCAAGTTAAGCAATTACATTACCTGGTACGGAACATCAGCAATATCTGTAATCTTTCCACCAACAATTCTTTGTCCAGTAGTAACGCCTAGTTTTTCTAGCCTTCTGATCCGGTTTGCTTCTGGAATACCGGTCTTGGCATGATAGCCAAATATTGGATTCTCAATTGCATTTGCAGTGACAATTGCGAACAAAATGCATACAATAATTGCCCTCATCGTGTTTGCAATCCTGACAGGCCACTGCCACCAAATGCAGCTTTATTTTATAGTTTGTATTAATCTAATCATATTCATTAATAAATCTTTTATCTATACAAACTATTTGGTCATTTTAATTCGAAAATTGTTGTAATCGGATAAGTTGTTGATTATAATGTGAACGTAATTAATTTTCAGCTTGTTTTAGATGTATATGATATTCTATTTACGTTTTATTATCGTACAAAGGATCTAATTATGTTTAAACAAACATAAAGCGGTGAAAATGTACGACAGAAATGGTTCTTATATAATATTATTTTGCTTGTAAATTGAAAATAGCTAATAAAATTTGTACAAAGTTTGATGAATAATTGAGATACATCAAAAATAATTTGGTAACATATTAACACTTTTTTTAAAAGTATTTTTTGAGTTTTAACTTATTAATACACCCATTTCATAGTTCTAATTTGTATGGAAAATAGAAAACGTATAATTTAATTAAAGTATTGCCTTGATCAAGTAAACGATGTCTTCTCCTGTAAATGTATAAATATGAATATTTGATATTATTGATTCTTAACCATCGAATATACACGTGCATGCACTAAGTACTAAGAAAATAGTGTGAAAGTGTTTACACCTACTGCGTGCCTTTGCATATATCTACACTACAAATAAAATCATTAAGTTTAAATATACTAGAAAATATATGTCAAACGAAATTTGTATAAATATATCAAAAGCAGCGCAGGTATCTAATTTCGCTTATACAGTAGTGCGAAAACCAAATGAGACATATTTAAATATGCATGTAAAATTATTCGAAATTAATAAATAAAAGTTCTATCTGGACCAACTCTCTTTGAATAACACTATTCTTTCTGGTGTATACTCTAGTATATTTAATGATGTTCTGTAGGTATTATAGGTATTATTTAACTCAATAATATCTAATATTATATGTGACTCGGTTATATATTTCGAAATATTATGATAATTAAATATTTATTCGTTGTAATTTTTTCCCCATATTCCTTATAATAAAAGGTAAAATACTCTTTTGAAAAAAAAAATAAATAAATTTGGATATCAAAATATTACCACAAAGATAGTCAGTATGCAATGATGCCTTGTGCTTTCAAAGTTCATAACTAGATGGCGCTACACTTAAACGCCTCAATTTAAGAATGTTACGCCCGAATAGAAAATGTTCAATGTAACTAATAATAAAAAACCCAAAAAGGGAAGTCTTAGTATAATTAGAGGCAATATTAAAAATGAAACAACATAATAGTGTTTGAAATCTGTTTTCAAACGAATTTTACTATTATATTAATTATGTAATCCTGCTATATAAATGGAATTTGTAATTTTAATAATTTATTAAAAACAGTGTATTATGTAATATATTTTCTTATATAATTTTATCTTATCACAAAAAGGATTCAGTCTTTAATTACTGACTTATAGGAAGGAGTTGATCCAGGAAAGGTAGGATGTGACTCTTGCGAAGGCTGATGGGTAGCCAGATTCGCATCCAGCAGCAGCACCGTATGAAGTTACACCAATCTGCAAAGATGCATTTACAATGTTAGAAACCAATGGTCACTGTTCGTGTTATTAAGATAACTAATGGGGAAATGTTAAATTAATACAAACCACGAAGGTTCTTCCGCCAGCGGTAAGGGCAAGTGGGCCACCAGAGTCTCCACTGCAGACGTTGCGTCCATTGCGAGCACAGACGCAGAGGTTGGAATCATGGACGAAGTCACCAAAGGTCTCACGGCATTGTTCATTGGTCTTGACGCGGAGGAACACAGAGCTGAGGCGTTGATCTTGAGTGATTGAGCCACCTGATTTAGTCAAATTTAAAATAACAGTATAATTTAATTAATCAAATTCATAACTATAATATTCATAAGTATAATATTAGAAATATCATTACCATCACTTGTGAGTCCCCATCCAGATCCGATACCGAATTGGTTGATGAAGAGATTGTCAGCATCAGCTGCAGCGGGCAATCCAATAGGTTGGATCACATCTAAATTGAAAGAAAATTAGACATTGTACTGAAGAATTTGAATTTAAAACAATAAAATTTAAAACAATAAAAAAATAATTCAAACCTGAGAAAGTCACCGCTGGGATGCGGATGACAGCAATATCATTTTCAACAGTGCTTGGAGTCCAGTCTGGGTGCATAACGATATCAGTGTTGGTAATGCGGTTACCGCCAGAGAACAAAGTATTGGAGCCAAGAACAACAGTTATGGATTGGGCGGTGAGAGTACCATCATCGTAACAGTGAGCAGCAGTCAAGATAAGATTGTTAGAAATAACTGATCCACCACAAATTGAAGTGAAGATGACTAAAATTTGGATTACCAAACCAGCCTGTAAATAGAAGATAATATAGTCTAATTATAAACTTACGCTTGACGCGGATAGTCTCATTATGAAGTGATAATAAAATTGTGTATGTACCTGGTATGGGATTTCAGAGATGTCAGTGATGTGTCCACCGATAATCCTTTGTTGGACACCGGATTCTTCAGCAGCCTTTATGCGGTTGGCATTTGGAATACCGGTCTTGATGTGGTATCCCAAAATGGGGTTTTCAATTGCCTCCCCAGCACTTGCAAGTGCGATGGCAACAGCCAAAACAACAGAAACGATGACCGCCTTCATGTTAGATGCTTCCTCAACTTCGCATTAATGACATTGAACTTCTTGTTTTATAACTTCCATAATCTAATCATTGTCTTTATTAAAATTAGTAATCTGCATAGATATTATTTATCGTTTAATGTCTGACTAATTTATCTTTTTATTTTTTAAATATCAAAATCTGTGTCAAATCATACCTTATCATTCAAATTAATCGGAAAAACCTGACCAATTTGACGTTTTATTCCTAAATTATGTATTGTACTTAAGGCTACAATCTTAATAGATAAATTATAAACAAGTTAATGATTTATTATTGGAAATTCATATTTCCTTAAATTGTGTTTAACAAATTAATTTATAAATAAATAGATAATGGGTGTGTTTAGGATTAAATTAAATAAAAGTCGGGTTTTACCCATTACAATTATGTTATCTACGAACTCTATACAATTTACCGAAACGTTTGCTTTGTAGAGAAACATAATAATAAACACGATAGAAGCAGATCTAAATACACGTCATATTATTACTGATGTTAAGACATTTCTGGCTTTTGTCTCATTCGTCAATGTGAGGGGTAAAGTGTGAAGTGCAGTTAGAAGTAGGTCACGAAGGCATCTCTGCAAATGCTTTGTAAGGGTAAACTTCCGTTTATGTAGACATGCGCTATTGATTTTAAAAGGTACACATCGTTTGATCATCTACCATTTTCTTTGACCTGTTTAAGACACGTGTACAAGTGTAATATGAAGACGATGATACATACAGCAAAAAATCTGTGGCTCTCTAATTGTCGGTAACTTCAGAACATGATGCCTAATAGAGGAGGGTGTGAGCCATATATATGATGAGTTGTTTCTAGAAAGGAAATATGTTCAGTATTTATACAGGCTGGCTTGTAAGTAGATTCAGGATTCTTATATATACATATATTTTTTTAAACATTCTTCCTTGATTCGACTTAACAACATGAAAGAAAACAGTTAAAATTGATATGAAGAGCTAGTCCTTAAGAGGCCATTTTATAACAAATTAATTAATATAAATTTTGTCATAAGATTAATTACACTTATCTAATTATATCGTTTTTAGATTTAGATAATTTCAATTTATAATTCCCTTTCTGTGTTTATATCTAATTTATAAATCATAAAACAAAAACAAAAGAAAAAGCCCTTATGTGATGTCTGACATTTCTAAAATTTAACTTTGCGGCATACTAATGCGTTCTTTTTAAAAGTATTTCTAAGTTCTTCTAGCAGTCATTGTAATTGCGACGAAATAAAAATAAATACGATAGTGAACCGTATAAAGTATTTTAAATTAGTCCAATGAAGGTACTGTTCTTTATTTACCCAATAAAAGTTTTCCAAATGTGTGAACAAAAATGGTTGGTTGTATCTAATTACAAAACACGGTTCAGAAAAATACAAAAGGAACTTTAATGAAATTGCACACCAGTAAAGTGTAAAAGTGCAAAATTCGTGAAAATTCCCAACGAGATCCCTCCTTTGTTTTAGTAAAGGAAAAATCAAGGAAGAGATAATACAAAACGCCGCCGGGCGTCCGCGGCTTCTCGTAATCCGGCTGCTCTCGGGTGTAGGGTAGTAAGTATAAGGACATAGATTGGCATCGAGTTTTGTTATAATAAATTATTTTTAATACATACATTGTATTGTGCTTAAGAAGATGTAAAAACTTTAGCTCTATGATTTGATTTTGTATTCTGTTAAGTAACTTTCAATAACAATATTTCTAAGTTAATTCATTATGAAAATTTAAAATAAAAATATTGTCGTCTCAATGGATGTCGTTATTACAGAACAGGTCAAGTTTAAAAGAGGTTACACTAAATTTCGACTCCACCAACAAATCTACGTCGAAATATAGGGGACACCAACATTGTTAGGTTTCTACTGTAGAAGCTTTTTGAAACTTTCGACGAATTTATTTCTAAAATCTTGACATAAGGTAGGTAAGGCATGATGTACTAATATCCTTTATTTAATTTTCAGTGCATAATAATAAAAGTATAAAGCAAAATATTGAAAATTTTAATAATAAAAGAAAAATATACAATTACCGAAAGCCGTATATGCGGTCAAAAGTCCAAAAAAACAAGTTTCTATTTAGGGTTTTTTCACCCTTGAGTTGGCTGCAATGATTCTTCAAGAAACTAAAATCGTTCATAGTGATGACTAATTCGTCATGTAGGCTCCTTAGGCTCAGTTGGAATGTGACCTTCTCTCGAGCGTCACTCTACAGTTAATACACTGAGAACGGTTATACAGGTGAAAAATTTTATGTAATAAAGAAAATCAAATAAGACCAAATGGAATCCACTTCTGAAGGTGAGTAGAACATGTAAAAAAAGTACTAATTATCAATTGTTAAGTAGTGGATTAGGGAAAACATAAACAATATTGTCATTTTTTCACATAATTTTTCCGAAAATTAGACTTTTCAAATGTTATTGCATTAAAACGCTGCAAAACGCTGCTTTGAAACCTTATTGAAATGATAAATAAATATATTATCTACAAATAAAACAAGATTCAGCTGCCAAGAGCTGCCTATTCATCTTTTATGCCCTTTTTTCGAAATCAAATTGATAGAGAAACGAAATATACACATTACACATGGTGCGTTTCTCTTTTATTTATCTGAGGCTGCTACCTATAGTTTACTGTGAAAATGGGAGAGTATGTGCGTGTACATGAGTATGTATATGTGAGTGAGTATTTATTCGTGTGTATGGGTGCGAGCGGCGCGCAGCAGTGTTTTCTTCTTATTCTTCTTCTTCTTAAATGTAGGCGCGCGCTCTTTTTAAATTGAATGCTACGAGATTTTCGTAATTATTAACTTTTTTTTAAATATCTATAACATTTTAAGTGTCAAGGCTTTGTTTATTAATTTATTAAAATACTTAGTTATTAAAGAAATTGAAAGATCGCGATAGACACAAATAAAGTTTATGTTTAAAATTTATGTATTTCAGGTTGCAGTACTCCCACTGAAGACCACTTCACAAGACTAAAATTAAGTATTTAGCGGATCGAAATACATAAAAATCATGCTTGGCTTAGGTCAAAAAAAATTTTTACATCACCGAAAACGACGATTTTTGTCATTTTTTTCGGTTTTTTAAAGTTTTCTCGAAATTTTGAGGGTGTACGAGTTAAATGGATATCCTCATATTCGGATTCAGCGGGTCAAAATACATAAAAATATATGAGTCTCGTCAAAAGTACAGAGAACTTTTTTTTTGTGTGCCGGTGTTATGAAAATAAGGACACAAATACACGTTACAGACAGAGGCACAGTTTGGTTTGACAAATAAATTAACGGTAATTAGTAGGTACATAGGGAATGTAGTAGAAAAATACTTAAGACTGAAGCTTGCAACGTAATGCGCTCATTAGGATGGTTTCATGCATTTAGAGCAAATATGCCGTTAGCTCGAAGCAAAAAGCAGAGATGCTACAATTTTCCCAAGCTCTTATTCTTGCTAACGGGCATTCCGCCCTCGCGAGGTAATGAGACCCGCAGGCATATTGCAATTAATTGCACCGAATTCTAGAATATCTATTGTTTCGAGTGTTGTTTTCTTTTACAATTAAGGCGAGAGATTTTATGTTTAAAATATTACTTTATGGCTACACGGTATACATTTTGGTAGAAAAAATATTTTATACAAATGGAAATGTTTAGCTAGTCTGATAAATAAAATTGTAAACTGTGGATCAATTCTTCAGGGCGTCATTAAACACTATTACTAATAAAAAGACACAGCTAGAAGCAACTAACTTTGTAAATAAACGATATTTAAGATTAAGTTTATCGTATTTTTGAATTTAATTATTTAATTGACGTCTTATATTAGTCTGTAATCCTTGGCTGGTTTTTTCTTACTCTATAAAGATAAATCATCATGCTCCAAATATGAAACAGTCGTGCTATCCAACACTCTGAACTGAGTGTATAAATAGAGAGCTTATAATTGGGAATTTAATTCTGGCACTGCAGCCGTGTGTAGAAATGAGTTTTATTAACGAAATAATGTTACATTTTGGATTTTCTTATAAAGTAGATTTTGTATGCATCATATTTCCCAAACGATGTCATTGATAAATAAATATTATTTTACAAATTTAGTTTTCATATTTTAGATGAGAATTGAAGAGGTAATTTCTGCATTAAATATTTCCACGTTTTTATAGCTGTTCAACTTCTGAAAAGCGGAATAATTTTCTTATAAAAGTAATATTCTCTTATATCCACAGTTAAATAAGATACGCTTTATTCATTCTTCGTATACTGTATATTTTTTCAGACGTTTATGTTTTTAATTTCAGTTTATTCGTGAAATTGTTTTTTTTTTTCAAACACTTATTTTCCTCTTTTATTAGTTATTCTTAAAAGTACATAAATACAATATTTAAATTATTTTCGACAACAATACAAAAATTAGATTTGCTTTTAAAACTATCCTTGTGAGCACTTTGTGGCAACCAGCCAAGTTCGGCTAATGCCTTCTAGCAATCGATGGAAATGAGTTTTACATTCCTTTAGTGCGCTACTTTAAAGAAAATATAAAAATAACTCCTGTTGAAATCGGATGTAAGTGCTTACTCATTATACAATGGAGAATAATCCATTCGTATTCATAATTAATTCAACAGCTTGGTTTGCAGCTGTTCAGCCAATACTTTCTAAATGTAAATGTTCTTATATTCGACATTGTGGTGTGGTGTTAGAAACGGCTTTTTTACAATAAAAGAAATGCGTGCGTAAATATTCGAACAAAGGATCATTTCAAACGTCGCGAAATCTCTACCCTACATTGAAAAACAGAAGCAAAAGAGCTGAAATATGTGGCGCACCAACATTGTTTGAGGTACAATTGCTACATTGTCATTGGTTACTATGAATTGAGGCTGTAGGGCTGTTCTTTATATGCGAAAGGAGAAGATTAAACGAACTAAGTATTTATACTATTTGTTGTATTATTGTATTACATGCTAAATAGACCTTTTAACCTAAATAACCTCTGTACAAATCTTTTAGCAGTATCAAATTACGGAAGAGCACAAACCCTAGCTACTTAGGTCCAAGTAGTACCTAAATAAAGTTATTTTATTATAACGTGCATTTATTGATATTTTATCTCGCATTAATGTTTAATATAGCTTAGAAAATAATGAAACACGCGCGTTTGCAGCATGTTATGAACAGAAGTAGAAGTGAGAACACACAATAGGTAGTGGTGAGGAGTAGTTTCTTCTCTGAATGTTAGTAAACTTATACGGTTAAACTTCCTGAAGATTCGAAGGAGGCGTCGTTTATGCTTTCTCACTTCTCACCAACGTATACTTCACACTAAATCTATATAAAAACTTTTACAAAAGTATGACCTTTATAAAAATTGTCATTGTGACCCTCGTGATTCCGTTGGACAAGGAGAGAGAGACCCATTTACTATATACTCGCACGTTGTAAAATATTATAAAGCATTTTTCATCATATATTTCATGTCATATCGAAATGTCATAACGAGTTCAAAGTGATCGAAATTTATCATGCAATATTGATAGATAAATCTTTATCTACTCCGATAAATTCTGTGACAAACAAAATTACAAAAAGGATATTAGAATTGTAACAAAACATTTGGATGTGTTGACGTCAATTCATTAGCGTTTATATTTGGTGCGATACAAGCTGTATTGAACATTGGCACAATGAGGCAACCCCTAAGAGCTCTGGGGAGAAATAAAACAGTTTCAATGCTATAGAATGTGCGTAATTTGATTTCGACGCCTTGGTTTTTAAGCTAATCGTGGTTGGATGAAATATCACACAATTTATTAAAATTAACTTTGTTTCATTAATTATTTATGATTTTATATAAATTGTATTGTTCCAGTAATCATTTCAAAAGGAAATATATCAGGATCGGCTTGTAACTTTATTTTCCCCCACTGTTGCTATGGTTGCTGTGTAATAAAGGTAAAATGTGATTAACTTACGATACATTGTATTGAAATAATCAAAATAAACGCAATTAATATAAATATATAGATTTTTAAAATGTAATTCTTTTAAGATTAAATATATATTCTTATATAACGTATAACTTAACGATGCGTTAATAGTGCGTGGGTAGAATGAATTATATTGTACCTTCTGGGGAAGCTGTTTTGCTTTATTCTGTAATATTATTCCTTCAATTTAGCTGTGAACTTGGATTGTTTCGATCGTAACATTACTAAAAATGATGATTAAATGATTTATAACGGTTACAAGCAATACCCATAAATATATTTTTGGTCAATATTCATAAATATTATTTTCTTAACTATAATAACGATGTCATTAAAACCCAATTAGTCTATTATTAGTAGCAAAGAAAGCCACTTTCAACAACAGCGTTATCCCGTGGGAAAGGAGGTAAATCGAAAAACTTTTATAGTTCATAAATAAAAATATTCTCACGACATGACTCATGTGGGAATAACGTTCAACTTCTACGGTCAAAACAATATATTTTATGTTGAACTAAAAAGTCCATTACAAGTGCACCTGAACCAATTTCACATTTATTCCGTATACAATTATAGCTGATGAAGGCCACTTGGGAAATTATAGGGAACGCTCAAATTACTAATATTCGCCCTCTTTTTGCATACTTCACATAGTCGGGAACAAAACGTGTGTTATAAAAGTTTATATAAAACATGTTTGCGTATACAACTTTATGCTAACAATTCTAGAGTAGTCGTGTTCATGAATAACCATTTAAAAGTTGTACTGTCCACTAAACATAACATTTTATCAAATTACCTATTTGCATTTATTTTGAATATTCATTGTGTTTATTTGACAGCTCTATCGTCGAAATGATGATGGTGGTTCTCGAAACTACGATTTAATAACGTGATAGATAGTACGACGCAAAAAGTTTTTTTTGAAACATTTTTAGAATAATTTATATTAAATTTTTAATCTCTTACTAAATTTATTTAATTTAATAATATGTCTCCTTTAGTCAAATCATGTTCGTGAATAATTTCAGATGTCACAATATTTTGAACTTCCTTTACACGACAACGAATACAATTTTATGAACGTAGTGGATGAATATAATATAAGTGTTAGTTTAATATGTCTTTCCATTTACAAATTTCATTTAAACAGATCATCTTAAGTTTAGTAAGCGTTCACACATACTGACATGCGTGCCTGTCAGTTCCATACAATACATAGTGTATGCGTTAGTATACAGCGAACGCAGTTATCTGCCGAAGGCAATTTGATCAAGATCTAATCTATCAATAACTGTATCTATACATTGAGAATATGTATATATATATGTGTGTGTATGTATATCAGTCAGGATGTTAGTTCTAAAGGCAATGTATGATTTTGCATTGAAAGCGGGGATTAATTCGGATGAGTGACGGCTTTACAACGGAATTAGGATAGAGAATGGACACGCTGCCAATTGGATTATTGTAACATAACGTAATTAAATTAAAGCAGATTGCTCATCACCTACAGACATTGATTGGAAATTGGAATAAATATAAAATGTTTTCATGTTGTATTTCACCAATTTATTATTTAATTTGAAAGAAAAAAAAACAAATTGTTATCTTTCTGTCTGTATTCATTTATATGGTCTTGAAAAAACAATTTCCTTGTCGTCATTGCCGTCTCTAACGTTTGATTTAATTTTTTCATATGCTCTTGAATGAAATACGTATCTAACCTAACTATACCTTCAGCACACTGGATTGTAGAATATGAATATTGTTCGATAAGCCAACGTCGATATTTATTTTAAGAATTGGTAGCAATGGGACCGGGTCCAGCGGGGGCCTATTGTGGGTTAAGCCGAATGCTTTTGTCATTGGACAGTGATTAATGCAGACCAGAGGTTGGTAAGCGCAATAATAATGGATGTTATTCGCTTTCAAACCAAATTGATCAATGTTTGGTTCTTAGTCTGCTTCTGACTATGACTTTGATTCAGGAGATAGATGATTTATGTAATACTATTATAAACGTTCAATATTAATGTTATTGTAAAAAGTAAATTTTATTTATTAATTAAAAAAATTTAGATAAACAAATTCAATACAATGATATAAAAATAGTTTCCGTTCATTTTCTACTAATTTCCTGACAGTTTTCGAATGAAACTACAAATTGCGCGCGCTCCCGATGAATTTCCGTCAGCCAGCTACGAATATCCGCTCCCTATCCCTAAAGTAGATCACGTGATCAATATAATATTACACCTTTTGATTAAATGCTCCAAACATAACTTAAATTAATCCTTATTCACTGACATGATTTTTTAAATTGTTGGAATTGATATTTCTTTTATATACACATAATTTAGCAGTAATAATTTGAAAACTGAATAAAAGTTTATGTATATTTACGTACATTACTTACACAATATATTATAATATATGAATGGGTCTGACATGGAGTCGTTTGATTTTCAGCATATTTGTGTAATTCGGAAGTTGTTACGTGATATTATCGCAGTCATGAAGTTGTTTCACACACGTCTTCGTTCGTGACTACATAAATATGTCAAGAGTCTGCTAGCACACGACAGCGCATTATTTTTTAACTTGATGAGATAAGGGAAGAATTTTATATGTTACATACTTGTTTAGGTCAAGAATCATTAATTGAGGATTCTGTTTTATCGGGTATTTAGTAATATTCAAGTAGCATGTAAAAACAAGAAAACCAAAAGTTGTGTGTTTTTTTGAACATTGTAGTGTAACAAATATGTACAAAGAAACCCTTGAGGAGGGTAATCCTTGCCACAGGTCGGCGTGACGTACTCTACTTGGCATATCGAGGGCAGACAATAGCTTAGGAAATGTCACGAGGGACGTAAACACTAAAGACAACTAAATGTCATTTTATTTTCCTATTATTCACTTTCTAATATTAATAAAATGAACAATAATTTAAAGATAAAATATAACTAATAAACTGCTTTCTTCGGATATTGTAAGCAAAAATATGACGTATAAAATTGTATCCGGTATCCAACATATTATTTGGCTATCTGCCGAAGCTATCGAAAAAGTCGATTACAAAAGCCGGATATTTATCTGATAAAATGTTTCCTGTATATTAGGTATTAGACGAATCTGCCGGCCGATACTTTTATGTGGAAGGAAAATATAATTTCTCATACAAATGTTCGAGACGATATGATTAAATTTGTGATTACAAAAGGTTCCTTTAGATTACTATAAAATAATGCAGTCGTAAAACGAATTTATATTTAGAGGGAGGTATTTCAAAAGATACAGCGATAAATTGATGTCATTTTGATCACATTTTATGTGTAGTATATCGGTGACGAGGGATCTATGTCGTATTACACATAAATATTGGCGATACTACGCGGACGTAAAAACTGGCAAAAGGGTTTCATAATATTGACCTCTTGTAAACCAAATGAGGCTAGAGAACACCGCGCTTTGGGTCCAAGTAATTTCTCGCATTTGTATTTTCCTGTTAAAAATAAAATTTCCCTTTATGAAATTTAAGTTGTTAAAGTTTAGTTCTGATTAAGACTTTAGTATGATTACTGATGTTGTTTTAGGCAATACAACCCAAGCTTGAAGCCTATTACGTAAACGTAAATTATTCGTAAGCGACTACGAGAGTTGCTCCGGTTAATGTCTTAGAATGTGGTCGTACGCGCTGTTAGACGATCGCACACCCTTAATGAATTTCTTGCCTAAATTATGTCACTGCGTTTGGAGAACCAACATCTACATGATTTTGATGAATTAAAGATGATATGTTATGCAAATTTTAATAGTTTGTGTTTCTATTCAGCAAGTAAAGAATTCATTTCCTTCGCCTTTCTTTTTACAGTAAATAACAGTAATCTAATGACGTGATTGGTAAAAAACATGTGAGCGTGTAGCATGAAAGGAGCCTTCATAGGTAATTGTGATTAAATAACTCAATTTTCTTTCCTTATTTGGCTCAGGGGAAATGAATACAAGAACAAGTTGGCAATGCCACAAATGTTGTCTATTGAATCCGCAACAAGACGAGGATGTCTTCTGAACTCATTAATGGGTACACCAGTTGTTATTTGTTAACGGAAATTTGTAATCGACAGATATATTTAAATAAATACTATTACAGCAAGTTGGTTATAATTTTTATGGAATAATTTATTGTTGAGTTCTAGAAATATATATAACAGAGAGCAAGAAATAATAATTATATACATTTTGTATTTCCACAGGCAACAGCGTGATGTATCTAAAGGAAAGATCGACGAAAGAGTCAACGTAACCGTCACATTCGAAGAGGAATGAACGAAGAATATGTTCGTTCTGATTTATTTCTAAAAATTTTCGTCAAGGTATTGAAAGATTGATATCGGGACATCCTTCCCTTCTCTTATTAATGTAACTTTGAAAATTCAATTAATTTTCTTCAATTAGTTACTTTGTAAGGACTTATAAGTTAATTTCCGTACTACCAACGGTTAAGCGTCTATATAAGCCGATTCTCAATGGCTTTCCAATAAAAAAGTTTTAACAATCCCAAAGAAACATGTAATTTAAAAACTTTACTTACTAACATAGTATTATTTATAATTGGATTTAATAAAATACAATGCTAAAACATTTTATGAAATAAAAGGTGGTGACACGCAGCCAAAACCAGTCGTATTACTTCTGAGTGTAGTATCTGGAGTTTTTAAGCTACTTTAGATTTTAAAAAGGGTTAGTTGGTATTTTGTTAGTGTGTATGTGTTTGTTATTGAGTGTGAGTATTTGTATCTTTACGTACAACACATACATAAAGATACAACATGACACGTGTGTTTCTTTATGTAGGTAGGTATGTGTTGTGCGAGTGTATTGCGTAAGCACGTGTGTAGTGCACGTGTGAGCTTATTTTGTTTCTAGAATGAAGTACTCTGTCTCTTTATCAAAGCGAATAAACGATGTCTTTAATTATTATTTGTTTTAGTCCATTTTGTTCATAATATATAGTTTGCATTTTTATTACATTTACCGCTTCTACATTTCGCTTAAATTCGGTCTTTGCAACTAACACAAATAAACATATAGTAAATGACCAATTAATATATAAAGTTATTATTAATTAGGACAGAGAATGTATAAATAGGCTGGAAGTAGGGAAGTGAGTACTTAATGTGTTTTTTGGGCACGTTTGCGATCATAACCCGCAGGGCTCTCACAGTCTCGAGCCGTATTCGAGTGGTCTATTATGCTGATCCGGACAAACTTATATTCAATGGGAAGGATACCGTCGTTTATGACTTTCTTATGACAGCAGACATTTTTCCACAACTTGCGTTGATTATTTATGTTGGCTTTGCGAGTTACGCTCATCAGCAGACAGCCGCGTGATTTAAGAATCCAACACGAAACTTGAAAGATGAAATGTATAATTTTGTTTTTCTTTGATTTTTTTCCATATCAATCATAACTAATTTATCTGTTGAAAAACTATTTAGTATAACTTATAATTACGTACGTTTTTTTGTACAATTTATAAATTGTTTTAATTAAACACTAGACACTTGGGCTAAATAAAAGGCTAAAGCAGAAACTTCACTTCAGATAAGTTCAGTAAAACTTGCACAGAGGTTTAATTGACTGTATTCTTAAATGCATTTAAGTTTTAATGTTATTAAGCAGGAACACTTGGTAGCAGTTAATAAATTAATATAACTTTATCCAGTGAGAGACTTGAGCGGAAACTGAAGTATCCCTAAAGCATCTCGTAAAAAGTTACGACCACTTGAAACTATAGTCTAAGTAATTGTGTTGTAAACGACAACAAATTACTTTTTCGGACAGCACAGGATCAGCTCTGGAGATTTATTTTATCCACAGGATTAGGTAAAACGAGAAATTCAGTTAGGTCCAATGTGTATAATTGATTATACCGTTTGCGACATGAATAGGGGGAAAAATTATTGTACGGCTCAGAATCACAGCCATATATTAAAGAGATTTGCGAGTAATGAATTGCATTTGTTTGAAAAAGTAATTCCATTAGTCAAAGAGCTGGGCTCGACCAAAAACGCGATTTTTAGGTGCGACTTTATTTGTTGGTAATTAATTTACCTAATAATATCAATAGATATGCATATAATCAGAAGCATTTGATTTCATTGGTTTTCAGTTGTTTTCAGAGCAATAACTATTTTTTACTTACTTAAAAAGAAAAAAATATTTTTTTATATATTTATTATGACATAGAATACATTTTTTAGTAGTTTGCTAAAATCAACTTGCTATTGCAATAGCTTAAAGACGTCAGTCAGCGCGTTGTATATGTAAGAGCAGCAAACACAGTCGACGAGTAAACAGTAGCTACCACCGACCCAAAAGCAAACATATGAGATTGCTACGAGGTTACTTCTCAACCTTCTTCTGAAACTATTTAAACATTTATTATACTTCTATTGAAATTACTTCAATGAATGTAATGATAAATATGATTTTAAATTTATAATTATGGAACAAAAAGAACAACCAGTTGTTATTTTTATGTATCTAATTTTCTGATACAGGATCAGTACGGTAACTATGGAACATAATTTTAAAGCCATTATTATTAAGTATCTAAAAAAGGGTTAAGTTTGGAGAATAGTCAATGAGTGTGCATAAATTAAGATCATGAACGTGACGTAGGCGTGCCTATTCTGAGCTCTACGTCGACGTTGAAATCCAAATCTCTATCTGGACTCACGCGTCGTTGCCTTCTATGTTAAGTTTACACTCCATTCATTCCGATATAAAGCAGACAAATATCTACGTATTCAAAGGAAGCTCTCATCAATAATTTGCAAAGAAAAACCATTTTCTGGTTCCAAATTGAGGACAGATTACTTCAACAAATAAACTGACGTTTGTATTTACTAACGAGGACAAAATAATATTATGTACCAGAGTTGTAAAAGTTCTGTAGGCCCAAGTTTAACTTTTTTCTTTGACAAAGCGACAGCAGTCAAAGTTAAAAGTGCTGTAAGGAGACCCGTTATCCAATAAAGCTTTCACAACTTCCTTTTTATGGGTGGTAAGGGAAAATAGATTTACTTCGTATATCATCAACCTACATTTAAAAAATAATGAAGGGAAACGTTTCTCATCAACACTATATTATTTTTATAAACTTATTTTATAAATATAGATTATATATATATATATACCTAATATAGTGTTGATGAGAAACGTTTCCCTTCATTATTTTTTAAATGTAGGTTGATGATATACGAAGTAAATCTATTTTCCCTTACCTATACATATATATCAAAACATTTTAAATGTGGTATGTACTATTAAGTTTTAGTTATAATACAAAAATAAAATTGAAAAATTAAAGATTACACATTTCTCATATTTCAATTCCAAACGTAAGCGGTGTACTTCGATAAATATCATAGAAATCTTTAGGGCCACGTGAAAATAGTTTACGAGGGGGCACAACGAGACTGGGTGGTAAATATTCAACGACGGACGCAGCTATATCCCGCTGGAAACTTAATTTATGTTGCTGTGTTTACGACGGAGGCCTTTGCAGGAATAATATTTGGCTTTTGGGTGCGACAGTTTGCTTTCATGTGATACGTTATACTCGTGAGTTAGTATTTCAGATTAGTGTTTTGTCGCAATTAAATTTCACATTAAAGATATTGTGAGAATTTATTGAAAGTATACTTAGCACTTTAATAACTTTCTGCACGTATTGCTTTTAGATATAATTCGAAGAATTTAAGTTTGTAATAAAAATTTTATTGGTGAGAATGAAAATGATATCTTCGTTACGCCACATTGTCACTGAAAAATCGTTTTATTGATCGTAAATTGGGAAACGAGGTTATGTATTGAAATCGTAATTGTAATAACAAAAACAATATGGACACGCAAATAATAGAAATAAAAGTTTCCTAAAAAGTTATTAATAGTAAAAGTAATTTCTCTTCGTATAATTTGGTTGAAAATAAATTTGATAAACATAGATTTTTAAAATGCGCAATAGTTTATTTATTAATTTATAAGACTACGCGATTTATTATCACGTTTAATACGATTAGGATTTTATATTTATTAAAAATTTTATACCAGAACGTTCAAATTCATCGTTCTTTTGAAACGTATGATTAAAAATCTTCAAAATAGATTTTATTATTTATTATTGTTATTTATTAGTTAATCCAAAACGGCTACATAACTTTATTTACTTACAAAATTCGTTGTAATTTAATGAACAATCAATAAATCGAATTGAGGAGGTTAACGAAGTGGCATTCTCGGAATCCGTAGAGAGTTAATAGGATAAAGTAAATCAGGCAGCCATTTTAACAAAATGCACATTTCCAGTCTATAATATTCTGACTGCTCTACTAAAAATTATTGGTATTTATTATTTAAAAGTAGTACTTTTTAATATAATGTTTCTACAATGTCATCTAATTATAGTAACCCATAATTTCACATTAAAACAGATCGCGCATAAAAAATGTAATCACATTTCGTAACGCCGATGTTAAAACTAAGACCATTTTGTAACAAAGAAGTGCGGTAAGGCGGGTTTGATCCATTAGTTTATGGGATGTGGTGTTGGGAGCGGCTGCGGCGGGCGACGCGAAGGCCGACATCGACACCTGTATTTATTAGATTTGTTGCGATCCCAGATAATCTTGTTACTGAGCTGACCCACTGATGCTCGCTCGTTTAATACGCCTACTTCACTGTTTGAACATTCGGCCCTTCCTTTTGGCGCTTCCTCGAAAGACAAAATAGCTTTCCATCAAGGTTTATATCGCTATTTTCGGAGTATTACTAAACTTTTTGATTTCATTTACATAAACATGAACGACCTTGCTATTTTGTACTCACATTGGCATTGACTCGCTAGTATGATAGGATCGTATTATGGTTTAAAGAAATTGAATTTAAAGTTAATTAATAATATTACATTAAGCTTTGGACAAAGTACCGATTTAGTTAAGTGGAGATTTACTGAATTGAAAATTTTGAATAAAAATTCATTGAATATTTCTTAGTATACGATCGTCGAGCACTGTCACGTTACAAGTTTATAGGTCGTAAAAGGTGGTACATAAAACACAGAATCTTGATGATTTATAACACGTGAAACCGCATCCTAAATTGATTTAGAACATAAAAGAGTGTTTTAGTTAAAAATAACTACGCTTTAAAGAAAAAGTAATGACTTTAAGAATTCATTCTGGAATGTTAGTAGGTACATATACAATACGAAAGTTCATAAGCAGGTAACAAGAAATTATCAATAGAGACCTATTTCTAAATAAGAACATTAGTACATAACAATTAGGTTTCCAAATAAAATAATAAAAATAAACGCATTGAAGTTGTGTAATATAACATAAAGTATTCCCCTCTTTTAAGAAATTAATTTCAAAACAACAGGCAACGAACGAACGGTGTGCGGAAAGGGATCTTCTTGCCGCCGGCCATTGTGGAGGTAATTTTCCACTGATAAAAGTAAAATGAATTAAAGAGAGAAAAAACAATTCTTTTGTACAAAACAGCTATAAATCCATGTAGAGTAATGTATAGTACCTACTGCTATATTGACCCGTCTGGGAAAGCCCAAAGAGTCCGGTCTTGTGTGAGCTTATAGCGATGTCACAATGCGAACTTAGAATTAATGTAGAATTGGGAACCTTTTGTGTTAGATATTATTTTTTAATTTACAGTAAAGCTATTCTTTGTGATATTAGGTACATATTATACCATATTATAGTTCTATTTATATTTATGTTCATTGTGCATTGTGAATTTGAATCTATATTTTTTGAACGTTAAACGTTTTATTATGCTTGTGTGTTATTAGCCTTGCAAAGTATTCGTAATACTAAGCGTCTTTTTTTTTTGAGTAAATTAAATTGATTAATTTTATTCGAATTCATTAGTTACTTATTTTAAGATATCTGATTTACGCAGTCACGCGCTTTAGTGCTTAGTTTGTGAAGATATGTACATTCTTTGATAGTTATTTAACACAATGTTTGTAACATATTAGTATTAGTAAAACGTCAATATTCATCTGCAGGGCTTTGTCAAAGAAACACTTTTAAGTGAAGCATACTTTGTAAGCGAAGTCACTTCAACGAGATTGGTCACAATGTCTGCAACTTTTTGTTCCGCTTAAACTTTTAGTTCTACTATTTCAATAGATATCTATACAGCCTATCTCTAATATAATCTAATTTAAAATATTTTTTAACCTGTATAAATTATGTTACACCAAATTAATCATGCAAAATATTATAATGTAGTATAACGTGTGAAATAAATATTTTATAGATAATGGAACAATAAATAAAGTGCCGCGATTGCAAATATTTGGAGCAAAACGTTTATTAATTAATTATTCGTAGGTAAGTAATGCTGTTAATATTAAACAGCAAGTTTCCAATAATTAATTTAATCATAAAATAATAAATGTACAGTCAATAATTTCAGTAAATCGGAAAATATAGGATAAGATAAAACGTTGTTGTTAAAACTAATTTCAATAGTAATTTAAATTCATTCGTAGTTCCTTAATTTAGAATTGTGTGTTAAGTGTAAAACTTTAATGAAACGCTTTTATTAGAGACGAACCTTGATGAAACGACCCCTGGAACTATTTTAGCAAAATGGCACTTTGAGCATAAACTTCCACTAAGCTACCTCGATTTGTATTCAAATTTACGACGATGCCCGTTTGACCTTAATTATAGTAATAAGAACTTGATAAAAGTGACAAAACTAATTTAAACTTCTATCTAAAGAGATTTAAATTTACAACTGAACTTTAAAAATGTCTTTTGTTGTCGGACTACCGTGACAATAAAATAAACACACCTGCTGCTCTTGCATCCTTGCAAGCGAGCACCATACTGTGTCGAACTTCTGGATTGTCGTCTGCGATAGTCTCTCCAACAGCAACGAACCGTTCGACGGCACAGCAGACAGCGGCCCCTACGCGTTGCACGGCTGCCGCACTGCAGGTAGACCCACCTTCACCACGTGTAGCTATCAATGTGCTTATCTGTAACCAAATTAAGATGAAATCAAACATTGAAGCTAAAAGGTGTCGGTAGCAATTTGTGATTAAAATAAGGTATTTATTTGTAAATATCGTAAACTATTAGTTACTGAAATCGTAAACCAAGCAATCCCAAAATTGCTCCAGTTTATTCTGTTGTTACAAAAATAGTTTTGAAATTTGATACTGAAATTTTTTAAAGCAATATTTTTTTAGATTAATTCAAACACTTTGTATTTTTGGCAACTGTTTAATAATTTCAGTAATCGAGAATGTCATCAGTGTCATTTATTTTCCTGTATATTTATGTGCGGTTTACGCAATTTCCTCTCATTTCTTAGACTATCTTGTTATTGCCTATTTATCGTCTGTGTCACGGTCATTCACCCGGTTGGATTTTATTTCGTGTGTAATGTAACCTAAATACTGTATATTATTTTGTATTATGATATTTTTATCTGAGTATTTCAATTACTTAGGACAACTTTGAAGCTCGAAATATTTCAGTACAATATGTAAATTTAGTTATTCATGAAGTACTAATCGTTATTATTGATGAACAGTCTCGTGTACTGGTAATGTTAGAGATTGCATTGTATTAGGCACTATTTTATTGTTAATTAGTAGTAATGTATTACTTTCATTACATAGTTATATCAACACAAATAAGACACTAGGCAACGAATTCAATTTTCAATAATATTATATCTCCTAGAATTCACACAAACAAGAAGTTCTTAGATGTCGATAATCCTCATCAAAATACCATTAATAAATTGGGCTACATCAGATATTCATGAATCAATTATGAATGATCCCGCGCTAAAAGGGTTTGGATATTAATATATTTGCGATAAATTATATATCTATAGTCATTACTGTATATGCATAACTTAGGAATTAATTTTGAAACATAAAAAGAAAATACTTTAAAATAATTATACATTTACTAATAATTATAATTGTCAAAGGTTTTTATTAAATAGTAAGTGTGTCTGCAAGTGTTTTCTGATCTAACTACTTAGCCACTCATAAAGAAGTACAAGCATTACTGCGAATTTATGGGACCTACATATCTTGACGTGAAACGACTTTTTGCCAAAAATATTTCCCACAGTTGACAAACTTTAAAAGAGCAAGGTTGAATTGGCACGCCACTACTGACACCATAACTTGTTGCATTTCGTACTGGTATACCACTAAGACTTTGCATACCACGAGCTACAATCAGCTGTTTCACGTGTTTATGTTTGTTTACCTGGTGTTCTCGGCGAGCGAGCTCGTCCTCATCGGAGAGTGCTTCCATGTCGTACATAAGCAGACGCGCGCCGGGCGGGGGCGGCGTGCGAGCGGCGCACTCTCCGCGGACGCGCCACGTGCTATGTCGTGCGCCGCAATGGCTAGCGGCGCCGCGTCCTCGGCCGCGCTCGCCGCGGTACTGCCGCCCGCCCCCGACTCACATCGATCGTACGCATCCTTCCGCCCCCAAACAACCCCGCGCCCTGCGCCCACGTGGATTATCTCCCGCAAGATTTTAATTTAAATTAATACGAAAAAAGTTTCAGCAGCGATTATTAGGTATTTCGAATATTCCATAAAGTTAGCAAAGAGTTTAAGGCAATAGCTATATAAAATGTGCTTTAAAATGTTTGTTTATTATAAGAGGCAGCGCGCGCAATAGCAACCGTGCAACAGATTGTTGCCGTGGGCGGGAAATTCTAATTCACAGCGCGGTAGACGTCGCTCATGAGTTTTACGATCCACCGTCCACAGAAATAGAGGATACATCGTAATTTTACGTCACGAAAATACACCGAAACGTCAGATTTCTAAATTGTGTATCGTCATAAGTTTAATATACACATTTTATGTATCTGATGAGTAAATATTCTCACGTACTCGTATGTATCAAACTGTATCACGGCAATGTGAGTGCCATACCTGCTTGATGAGCGGGAGCAGGGTCCTCTCGATGGAGCGAGTCTTGATCTGCGCAAGGTCATCCGGCAGGCCGGCGCGGGCGGCCGCCATGGTAGCCGCGCGCACGACTGCGCGTTTATGACTTTCGCGCCGTAATATTGGCTACGAGCCTAGTCACGTGTATTCCACATGGATACCTATTGCAAACGGAAATCAACCAACACTACAAACAGAACATGTAAAACTTAAGTCTGTATTGTATCCATCAACATGTTTATTAAACTATTGATGTAATACCTATAACAAATAATAGTAGTTATTTGCGTTTAATCCGTATTTGCAATATTTGAATGACGGAGCTTTTAAAGGATAATATGGGTAATACAAATAAAAATGCTAAATGCTTGATTATAAAGTATAATATATAAATTCACAAATAAAATTATTTTTATTAACTTAACAAATCATTGGCACTTTATCACATAAAATTAGAATTGTCAATGATACCTAGATGAATAGTTTCACACGTTACGAGTATACAATAAAAAAAATAAAATGGCATTAATATATATTTTAAACGATTCAAAATTACTTAGGCACTATACTCTATGTTATATGCAAACCTGAGATCTCTAAAATAAATACCAAATTGTTATTATTTATTAATACTGTTTTAACCGTATTCTGAAAATGTATATTGAAAAAAATATGTAACTATACAATAGTACTAATATAAAAATCTTAAAGACGATCATAAAAGCAGTTAAATATCATTATTATGACAAAATGAAATATTCGATAATTATAGTTTTAACTTTGGTAATTGCTTTGATTTTTATGTTTAATTTCAACATAAATATCTATCATTAAATATGCAATTTATAAAAACACACAAGTATAATTAATAGCTTATATAATAGAGAGATAAAAATAATATTCAAACTAATTTCACTCAGTGATATAGAGGGGAGATAGGAATAATTGCGAAGTAACCTACATATTTAGGTGGTTAAATCTTAAACAATGTGTATTAAAATTGAAAGGCAGTCACAGCAACAATTAATTCAAATTTTTAGTTATAATACACGCCCATACTTATTTGAGGGCGTCTCTTATTATACATTGCTCTGTTGGAACTAGAGCTATCCTGGGAACTGTCTGACATCCAAGGACTTCGACCGGGCGAATTACGAACTTTTCTTTTCCTTAAACTTTCTGTAGGCCCTAACGTCGGCCTTAGCAATTGTTTAAATCTAAACGGTCCTTCGATATAATCATCGTCGGAGCTGAAAGCTGGTGTTGCGAGCATTTCTGGTGAATTTCTAAGGACTTTTCTAAAGTCTGATTCTGGGTCGAAGGCGAGACTGTAGATTGGTTTCGGAGGCATATCTGTCTTCTGCACATGCTTTGATAATTCTATAATTTTGTTACTGCAAAAGAAAATAAATTTAACTTTAATAATAAATAGTTTAGCTATACTACATTTAAGAAAAACAGTTCATATAAAACCATTCTATATGCGGATGCCTCCGTTATTTTCATACCCTTTTTTCCTGTTACGAAGCATGAAAAAAGAGTTTTCTATTAATAAATGAGTTTGCATATTGGTTCTTGAACTTGTGAGTACATTACCACCAACCTTACTAAACCTCCACATTGACGATTGCACGGAATGTTGTGCCAATTTGCGTTTGGCTGCAGATGCCTCTCGTCTTCGTATCTTCTTTCTACGACGTCTTGCTTATTTCTACAAGAAAGATTACAATTATTGCCTAGTGATATTCCTAGGTTATTCCTAACTAAGACTTAATTAATTTAAAAAACTTTATGTGGCTTTATATTGTTTTTATTTTTAACAATTTATCTGATTTGAAGTCTCCGTTTGCTTTTACTGCTAAAATCTGAACAATCAATCTAGTTTTGTCCACTTTACAATTGAGAGTGAAAGAGGAGGCATTGCCACTATGATGACTGAAAACCTTTCGAAACATTGATTAAATTTCCAAGTAAAAGCGAGAATAGCCCGCATAATTTTTAAAAAATAATTTGCTTAACTTATAAACAAAATAAGAAAATACTATTTTAGGCTCAAAATTGATCAATAATATTTAAGTTTTGCTTATGTTAACTTTGGTCTTTAAATGCCGAAATCCAAAGATAAAACTTACCTCGGCCTAACATCATATTCTTTTCGTACAAATGGTTGATCCCATGGTCTCGTTGGACTCTCAATAAATTCAGGTGATGGACTATCCAATGTGAGCATTTAGATATGAAGTAAAATTACTTATTATATAATTTTGAATAGCAAATTAATTAATTAATTTAAGGATCATATAACATCGTATGTGTCATAGGCACGTATACAAAAAATATTATTTATGACTCTAATCCTTTAAATTGCTTCCCTAACTACAATAAATTATAAGTAGTCTCTAATTAAATTTAACGAAATTATTATTAATTATAGCAGTTATATTTTAGTAGCATTTTATTTAATTAAAATGTTACCTAGAAAGTCGACTAGCGTCTTTTTCAAGCTGGGACGGTTGTCCACGGGCGATGGCTGGCACAAGTGTGAAGCCAGGTGGAGGATGATATCCGTCGGGTGGTTTCTTAACATCTTGTAAACGTACACCTGGTTTATTTCTACGAAGATTTTTATGCACTTCTTGGTTTTTGTCATGCACCTTAACAAACAATTTTAATAATAAAGTAGTGGTTTTATTTCTATATATTTTAGTGCGCAATAAACTCAAAAAAACACTAAACCTCTATTTACCGCAATGTCACGCAAAATATAAATAAATCTAATATAAAACCGAAAACACATAAATAAAACATTTTTCATCAGATTCATGAATTACCTAGTAGCAATTTTAGAATAAATTGACTCTTTTATATTGTTTTTATTGCAGTTTAATGTCGCATCTGTTTGAATCATAAAAGCAATAACAATTTTATAGCATCGTAAACAATAAGTCGTATCTACTTGTTTCTAGTCTAGATAAATCCTATTAAAATTTTAATAAAGTGTTCTTTAAAGTTGTTTCAGCGAAGTTGTATACTATAAAAATCACAATATTAAATATTATTAGTACTTACCAACCTAATAAAAGTAATAAAAACAAGTTTTTATCTGTTTTCCTATTTTGTACAGAATCTGCGGAAAAGAGACGAGATCAGGCCGCGACTGAGTAATAAATAGAATTTGACTCCATACAAATACTGAGTGGCACGTCGTCAATATTTATAACTCTGTATTGTTTTTACAATTGTTAGCTATAAGCCCCACTACCATGAATTTTGTTAGGGGAGTATATTTCATATTTAACAAATAAAGCTTCTACCTTCAATTTTTATAGTTTTTTTTATGGACAGTCTTCATGTGTGTACTTTTGGATTCTGGGAAAATGAGTTACCTGATTAGAAAAAGTCTGTAATTGAGCTGCTCTCTCTTGGACAGAATATTGTTGCATGGATTTTGGTGTTGGTGGTGGTGACTCTTGGGGAGGCGGCGGGGCTCGACCCTTTGCCCATTTACGACGTGCAGTATAGCCTCGGAAATCTGTTTGAAATTAGATATTTAAATTAAAATTAAAAAAATTAAAAATTTAAATTAAAGTATCTAATGGAGAATACGCAATCAATGTCAGTTGTTTTATGAATAAAATTTTTTTTTTGAACTGATTCAGACCATATCCTTTTTGTAGTATTTACGATTTACACTTGTCTTCTAGATTTTTTTGCAAAATATTTCCAAATATATTCTCTTGTAAAAATATTTCGAGCGAAAATTTAAAATTGTAGTACCTATTATCTCATTTACGTTATATTATATATTCGCATTATATTTATTTATAGATAATTTCTATAATTGCTAAATAAAGCACATGTATACATATGCTGTGGATATTTTAATAATAACTTACGACTCTGTATAACGACAGCAGCTCTATTATTATCGATATTTTCTTTATTACCACTGCTTATCTCAGTATCGCTGTCATTTGATGTCATTCTTCTTAACACTTTAGCTTTCATCATTGCTTTGTTTTTTGGCAGATCTATAATATGGAAATGAAAATTAAGCCGTAATATATTAGCCGAAAACCAAATCCTCAGTGTAAAATCCACACAGACATAGTATTATTGTTCAGGTCAAGTGAATAAAACTAAGTAATTATCGCTTACCCTGTTTGTAATGTCTCATCAAACTATCATGCTCCAATTGTTCCCGTTGAAATTCTCTTGCCAACTGCTTTTGCCTCTCTTGTAAACGTTTCCTTGTCAGCCATCCCCGCACGTGCTTTTGCAATGTTAACACTGATATTGCCATTTGGATCTTCATTCTTTGGTATAGACGTTTTGCTAACCATCTCCGAACACAGGCTTGGACCAATATGATTTTTCTTACCTAAAAATAAGTTAATTTTTGATTTGAACAAAACAAAAGAGCTATGTACTATATGTCATGATTTTATATTCTTAAGTTGCTTACCTGTTCCTCATAAATTCGTGCAAGCATCTCTACATGATAGTACTTCAGGAAAACTTTAGACTTGCCAAGAGCCCATCCATCCATTTTAAGTCGAAGTAATAAAAGACGGCATGTATCACGATTTTTCTTAACTTCCTCTTCATAACTGAATGCTAAGAAACTGTATCTGAAATACAAATTAACATAAATAAACCTAATATTAATTTCACCTTTGAATTTTTCATAAATATTGTACCTTTTTAAAAACTCATCAAATGGTAAACGGTGAGAGAATCCATTTTGTCTTATTCTAATAGTTTCAAGTACCCCCGTATATCTCAATTGCTTCAAAACTTTAGTTGAGTCAAAATGCTTCGGCGATCTTGAGTCGTTGGGCTTGAGGCAGCGAACGAATTGAGGTGATCCGCTCACCATTTTCTGTAGTAACTCCATTAAAGAATAACGGAAATATGTTGATACGGTCTGTTGGGCTCTCGATTGGGACGCGAGGCCCCGACTGTTAAATTTTTCTTGCTGAAATTACAATTTGAAGGTAATAATATCAGTATTTTTAATAGATATGACAAAATGGCGATTTTAGAAACATTTTTATATATAGGTATATATATATAAAATTAGTTATTAATATGAATATACTTACTCTCGTATTATCAGTAGAAGTGGGGCTATCTAGCGTTCGAGAATCTATGTCTCCCTGAAGCGGTGAATATAGGTTACCAGTTTTGGTAATAGGACATTGAAATAGGAACCTTATGATATCATATTGACTTTGCCTCATGAGTTGAACTACTTCTGGTGGGAGAAAGTTGCGATTTTTCTCAAGAAATCCATCAGCTTGGTACACCACTCGACCAGCAAAATGATGTATTGCGAAGCAAACTGCGTCAGATTTAGGGCGGACGTAGTATTTGCTTTTTATATTATTGTGGAATTTCTCTGAAAATCATTAATTTCATTAGTCTATCTATTATTAGATTATCTATAAGACACGAAGTATATTTTTAAGTATATACGTACCAATAAGAGACCGATCAGAAGATCTTGGAAAACGACTCTCTTCGTCTAAAAGTGCAAGAAGTCCCATAGGTCTTGACAATAGCATGTCTAAAACAGGTCTATTATCGGAAAATTCAACCAAATCAACTGGAACCCCCTCTGCCATATACTCCTGAAAATGTTTGAAAGAATTCATAAGCGCATATTTCCGCAATTACGATCTTAAGTAAATCGATGTAAGTAAAACTTTTACCTGTTGTTCCCACGTAAATATGTGTTGATTGAAATAATACTGAATCTGTTCATTTGCAATGTTAATGCAAAGTTGCTCGAATGAGTTCCTCACAAAATTCTCAAACCCAAATATATCTAATATGCCAATGGATAATTGTTCAACACTGAAAGATTAAATTATCATTTTAAATAGATATATACCTTTATAAAATACATATACGAGTACATTATCCAAATGAGTTATTCAAATAAGTCTTCACCTGTGTGGTCGATTCTGACAAAGCAGAGCATTTATGCGTTCGACAATCCTATCGAAACATCTGGCATACAATCCACGTGCAGTCGCATCTCTGGCCACTGCAGCCTCCACTGGCGAACAATGGCGAGCTATAGTCTCCCCTCGAGCAACTACACTACTACTGGTCAAACACTCGCGTAGATCTACAGTCTCCACACCAAGAAGACAAGATGCTGTAAAATTAATTTGTTCCTAATTATAGTTTAAATAATATTTACCTTAATAGGTGATATTTTATTTCCTATTAACTTTTATTTTTGTGACAGAATGATGTATGAGCTATACAATGGGAATCACAATAAAAGTATTCGATAGAGATCTTATAATAATTGTCTAAATTGCTTCGAGATTACTATCGTCATGGTTCACGATTATATACAGTTAAACGTACCGCGATGTAATGGAGCAGTATCTATAATCGCAGCTCTGTTGTCTGTGTTGTCTTCACTTGCCATTTCGCCAAACTCTATGTCACCTAAATGTAGAATGGCTGCCAACATTTTGTATATTATTTGTACCTCATCTTCTTGAAATCCAACTACCTGTTATTATGAGACTATATTACATACAAATAAAAATATACATACATTTAAATGTTCACTTATTGCTGTTTTTAATCATTGCAATAAGTTGTTATACATAGTTACGAGTACCTATATAATTGTTCAAAATTTGTGAATTACCATCGCGTTTATTTTGATCATTTTAAACACACGTTTTGACAACATTTATTAATTAATTTAATGATAGATTAAAATTATGCATTATTATATATAATATACTTAATAATAATAACCTTAAAAGCTTGGTTAAGTTGTCTCCATCTGTGTACATTATGCTCTCGATGTACTGATGACAGCGGTTGTAGATATCGATGTCGTGACTTTAACTGTTCATCTAGATAAAATTTTCTCCATCGACCTTCACTTTCTAACCCATCATAGAGGTAATAGAACACATGAAAATTACTCTCTCCGCTGAAAGACAAAATTTAAAATATTAAAACTAAACAGATATCTAGTTTAATGTAAGATACATTTATAAAAATACTAACAGAGCCTGATGTACAACTCTAGACTGCTCCAATAGGTAAACGGAAATTCTTGCTCCGGATATTCGTCCCACTCTCATCATTGATAAATCCAAATATTTACCGAATCGCGAACTGTTAGCGTTGATGCCAGTTCGTGCGTTACCGAATGCTTCCATAATGGGATTAACTTGCAATATTCTTTCTTCTAAATTTCCGCTTTGGGTCTGAATAATTAATTTGAAAGTTTACGGTGCAATCAATAAAATGAAATAAGAATATTATTGTGAAATCTGACCTTAGACAAAAAGACCAACTGTTTTAGAAGTAAATTAGCTGATTCAGTTTTACCAGCCCCACTTTCACCAGAAATGACTATAGCTTGATGTTGTTTTTGATGTAATAGTGCTTGATGAGCTGCGTCTGCCACAGCGTAAATGTGAGGTGGATTATCAGAGCGACATCTACCTTGATATATTTGTTGACTCTGAAATGATAAAATGTTTGTAACGCTTGAAAGATTAGACACAAAAGGAAAAGCGACTGCAGTTACCTTGCTTGTATAAATTCCAATGTCAGTAAATGGGTTTACAGCGACAATAATATCACCTATGTAAGTGTAAATTTGATTTTGAGTGTAACGTTTATGAAGTTGTTCTACAATTGCTTCTTCAGTTAAAACTTCTAAAGTAGCTAAATCGTCAGTATACATTTTCTGTGGCTTCTCTTTTCTATGTGATTTCAATTTACCCTTTTTGGTGGTAGCTTCTGCAGCTCTACAACTGCGGCCCTCTGCTCTTTGGCGTTTTATTTCTGTGTGTAGTTCTTTTCGAATCTACCATATATAAATATACGTTATAATCTAAAATTAATATAATAAATTTAAAAATGTCAGATTTTACCTTTTCTTCAAAGTTGTTAACAGCTAAAAGTAGTGGATGTTCTAGAAGTTCTCTAGCAAACGGTCTTTGGTTCATATCTTTTATCAGACATTCTGCTATAAAATCTGATAAGTGCGGTGAAAATCTCTCCGGGTGCGAAAGCCTGGGCGGTGGGTTTCTAGGAATTTGGAAAAGCGCTCTCATTGGGTGTAGTCCAGATAATGGTGGCTCACCCTCTGCAAGTTCTATGGCGGTTATTCCTACTGACCAGACATCACATCGACAATCATATGACTCATCTAGCTGTTGTTCACAAGCTATTACCTGAAAAATATAAACACATTATAATAATATATTATACAAATTTTAAAAGTTTTTATTAAAAATATGTGAATTTACTTCTGGTGCCATCCAATATGGAGTGCCGACTGATGTGTTTCTGCGAGCAGCTGTTGCAGCTAGGTGCGAAGATACGCCGAAATCAACAAGTTTCACTTCTGCGTCTTCAGTTAACAGAATATTGTGACCTTTAACGTCTCGATGCATACAACGATGCGCATGCAAGTGTGTTAAAGCTCGAACTGTTCCACGAAGAACATAAGCAAGTTGGGGTTCAGAGAGGCCAATGCCACGGGCTCGCATACCTGCACACAAGTCCGTGACAGATCCACCGGTACATAGCTGAAACACATTAGTTATATTTGCATAAAAAAGCTAATTAAGAATAAAAATATTTTTTTCTTACCTCCATAACAAACCAAATTTGGTCATCTTCAGGGCACATTCCACGCTTGAGAAACAATCCATGGAATTCAGGTATATTAGGATGACTGGACAGATCGCGAAAAACTAAAAATTCTTCTTCAATTTCTTCGATATTTTCTGTTATGTTTTCCAAAATCTGCAATTTCACTTGATGTTAATTTACATTGTATAAAATCGTAATATGAGCCTATGCACAAAATACAAAAGTAAACCAACGAAATATGAATGAGTGATCATATCTGATGCAGAAATTGCAAAACGGTTATAGTGATGTGATTTATTATGGCATCCTATTATACCATTTGTGTAAATCATTGACATGGAACATGGTTAGAGAGTGTAAACGAGAGGCTAGTCGTGTATTGTTTCCCGGCCTTGACACTAATACTTTAGCAATATCATCCATACAATCAATGTATGAGCTAACAATGCAGTGGAAATAAATGAGATATGTACTTCATGACATGTTTATAATAAGTATTTATAATTTTAAGGACTCGGAATGATTGATACAAACTTCCATACGTGTAACTATATAATACATAAATACCAAATTTATATTATACTGAGTTATATTTATTAAATATACTCACTTTAATGTAACAATGCGTTGTTTAATAATAAAAAATAGCGATAATGTTAGCTAGTAGCATTACGCTGTATTTGAATATGAGGTCACGTTTTCTTTGTGTCAACATGTGTAACCATACGTAGGTACTACTTATAGTTGTTTGGAATACTGGTATTGTTATTATTTCGCAATAATAACAAATGTTTTAATTTAATATTCGGCCTAAAAGTAAATATTACAACTAGTATAAGGGGAATAGCATGCAGCATTTATCTCGTCTCAACAGGTAGTCATAGGGGAACGCCACTGCTGTCCATAACTATTTTTCCATGGCAACAGTAATCTCATCTTTGGGACTCTCGCATAGCAATACAAATACCTTCACAGCCACCCGTTTCCCTGTCTTCTTATCCCGGGCGCAGTACACTTCTCCATAAGTTCCTTCTCCAATGAGTTCCTGTAATGTGAACCTATCCTTTGGCTCCGCAGCTCGGTCCAGCTCGACATGCTGCGATAGCCCGTGGTAGGCCATCTCGGTACGCATTGTTTAGCCCTCTCTCATTATACCTGAAAATTATTTTCTTTTTTAATTTGGTGCAAATAACAAATTAAATGAATATTAGTTATGTGTTTTGTTAAATAAATTCGTGCAAAAATGTAGTTTAGTTTCCTCAATAATTATTCCTTTTAATCGCAATTTAATTATGACGTGACAGTACAGTTATTGTCCGTGTTATTTAGTTTAACGAGTACCAATTATATGAATGAACGGATCAATTTTAATTGAAACTGAAACGATTTCTATTTGTTTAATTGTTTTAAACAAATAACTTATTATAGGAAATAACAACTTGAGCTATTTACAATGTTTATTATGGCATATATGTAAAATATACGGTTAATTGTTTCTAAAATCAATGCTATAAGACTTGTTTTCGAAGAACTATTTGCAATAGAACTTCGGATTTTGTGAGCGTGTTTGCCAGTTGCTAAAATGTGGTATACACCGCATACTAGGTACGTCTAATTAAATAAGTCATTAAAATAATTATTCTTTGAATTTAAATCGTATTGCGCTTGTAATAAGAACAACTGGCGTTTGTGGATGAGCATATGGAAAATATTCTTAATAAATATTAATTCATGAATATCGATTGGCAGATAATGAACAAATATTAATTCAGGTCAGCAGTACACTTCTATGTACACAATTCCACATTTACAAGATACGTAATGTGTGTTTTACACTTCACGTTGGTTTTAAAATTATTGCAATCGGTGTCATCTTGTTTCATTACATAAGTATGACATTATGCAAGTACGAATGAACCAAATAAAGGGCTCAAAGTTAAGTATAATTATTGTATACGTGTGATGTTGTGAAAGTGTAAAGTGATCCATCGCGATTGTCAATTGTTACGTGATTAATGATCATTGATGTACTCAATTAATGGTCAATGTTACTTGAATCGAAATCGAATTTATAAACGATATGTTGCGGCGATTCGCCTTCGGGTCAAAACCAGTCGTTGGTAGTAGCTGGATATACCAACGAAAGGCCCTTTTAACCTGAACTATGCACGCTCGTCTCATCAAGGCAGTTTAACGAAGGTGACTGCAGTCTATATATTATACATTTCTTCTAACATAATGTTAGACAAAGTGCGGTTAAATGTCGGACCATTATAGAAATAATTAACATAAACTAAGCTAGACAAATATAATAGAAACAATATAAATATTATAAAAAGTAATGTTTACTTATTATGAATAATTTAATATATTTTTTAATATGTATAGTTTCTATTAAGAAATCGCAAATAACCGATAAGAAATTTACAAAATTGTTTTTAATTAGATAAAGAAGGAATGTTGTAACAAAGTTCTCTGTAATTAATGGATTAAAAGATTTTTAGAATTAGATGATTGAGGTAAGCTTGATGTAACCACAAAGAAATATATAATATATATCTAGATATATTATATATTCCATAAGTTAGCATTATGATTAGTCACAATTCTAGAATTTAGTTTCATTTAAATTATTTAATTCAAGGGAGTCAACAGAATGAAGCTTGAAACAGTTAATCTAAAAGTCGACAACATTTCAATTCCTTTTATTATTTTGCTTTTATTATAGACTATATTATTATTTGACGATCATCATATTTTAACCAATAATACAAAAAAAAAAGACACTTTCACTGTCCACAAAGTATATTATATTGTTCAATTGATAACACGCATACGGAAGATTTAAAAACATCGCTTTAAGGCTAGGCTTACATTACACACGGTTCACAAATATATACCTATAAAATTTTCGCAGTAAAATAATGTAAATTCTTAGTTAAATGAGGAAATTATGAGCTATTTGAGTTTGCTTTGCTAAACAGTGATGTAATTTAGCAAGTTGTGACCCATTGAGTTAAATATTTTAGAGACGACATCAAGAAAAACGTTGTTAATATAAAATGTTCGTAAATAGTACGAATGTTATCATTGAAACGTTACTATTTTATGATTGAAACGTGACTACTTTGTAATATATATTATTTTTATATAGGGCGCATCATTGATACCTATTGATGAAAAAAAAACTGTTGATATTTATATATTATATAGTTGAGATTTCAATATTAAAATCCATTCTAGGGCACTGATCTCAGAAGCGACATTTTCTATAATCGAATGATTCAACATTTGCTGAGTTATTGCGAAAAGTAATTAAATTTATATCTTTTGACATACTTTTGTTATAGTTCAATGATTGTGAAGTGTGCTATTATATTATGTAGGTATAATTTGCTTTTGAAGAAGCGTGAAATTAGTGTAAAAGGAATCTGAAGCATATAAAAGTGCAGAAATTACAATAATAATATTTAAATTAGCACGCAGGCACATACGAGGAATAAAGCAAGCCATAAAAGAGGAACTGACGAAAATCGACTTACTACAGCGGCTTGGCCACGTACACATTCTGGAGAATTAATCAATTAAGCGAATCAATTAATAATTTTATTTGTTAGTCTAGGTATATCAAAACAACTAAATTTAAATAGAAGATTTTCTAATAAATTACGTCTAACATAATATTTACGGCGGATTTGTTAATGTGAATCAAATTAATGCCATTTCCTTTAACAGACGCTATTTAGACAGACTTTCACTAGTCTTTCTGGTAATGATGAGGTATCATGCCAAATGATCATAGTTGTCGTTAAATTCATTGCTAGTAATTTTTTAAAATGGCCGCCAGCACAACCAAAAGTAATCAAATTGCACGTACTTACTTTTATGACAGAAGATGTCATTTACGGTGAGTCGTTATTTCAAGTTATTTCGACTTGATTCAAGGAGTCTCATATATAATGTAATATAATATGATGGCATTGTTACAATTAACTAGGAAACTAATATTTTAATTACTTTTTTTAAATATTGGACTATTATTGATTTTATTATTTGGATAATAATTTATTTCTTGTTGTATTTCAACAACATTAATTAGGTTTCATTAATTCACTTAGCAATTATAAACTTATATTCACGAAACAAATTATTTTAACAACTGGTTTATTATTTAACATTTTTAGTTCCTATACAAAAATGTTCTCAGGAAGGTCGAGCTGTAATTAAATTTGAAGACAATGCCGTGAGAGATTTGTTATGCTAATTATGATCAATGTAAATTATTTCTATGAGAGGAAGCGTGACCCTCTTCCTACATTCTTAAACATATAGTATAATAATAACAATTGGTCTGAATAACTTTTTTAATTAATCATAAGACGTCACCTTAAATAAAACCAACGCTTAATTACAAAACTAGCGGTATCAAATTTGACTGTACGTTGCTATTTCCTAAAATTGGCAAACGGAGACGTCTAATGCAGATTTTTCGTTGTATTGTCACTAATGGATCGCCCTCTAGCTTTAAGAGTATAGTCACATGCCGGCAAACTACAATATAAACTAACTTTACTTATCCTATTTAAAAATACAGACGTGTTATGTAAGTGTGTGAAAGCAAAGCTTACTGATTTGTTGAAGCTACATAAATTCATAAAGAAGCCAATAAGGTGCGTACAATCCGTATTAGAGTCCTAATTACCTCTCAGGGTCTTCTGTTATTTCAATGTACCTATTAGATATACGTAATGTCGGTAAGTTTTTAAATCGGCCGTTCACGTCAAATAGAATAATCACTTCTTACGGCTCATTATCGCGTTGATTTTTAATTATTTAAATCATGTTCGCGAATAACCTAAGATAAGATAAAAAGGCGAGAATTTATAAATAAATATAATTGTTAATTATATAGGCGTCGTAAATATTAGTTTCTATAATATAACAAAACAAAGTTCATAATAAAATCGTAAGACCCCGTCATAAAATCAATTTCTTCCTAAATATTATGGTGATTTATTAATAATTGAAAGCCATTATTTACCCTTGATTGCGAATGGATAGAAAGTCTAGCACTTTCTCAAAATGTTGATGGCTGTTACAATAATTTCGACTTCACGCCTATTTGGAAGCACCACGCTTTTGTTCTCGTTTCTTTTGCTGTCACGATGAAGGTATTATTGAGTATTAGAGTTGTGTCGTAATATTCTCTGATGGATGTGACGATTTGTCGAGTTATGAACAACATCCATTCATTATAGGCGAGCGGGTATATGTAGCATGACGAGAAATGTTGTAGCGATAAAGTAATTGTTGTAAAATACCGCGAAGAGTATAATAATGAAGAAAGACAGCACTGTTTAGCTCTGATTATAGATAATGCGCATTACTAAATTGTTGATATCCTCTATACAGATCATTAAATAGATACAAATGAAATTGTATGCTAATTGGTTTTATTTATAAGGACGTTACCCAAACAATAGTTCAACCAATGAAGCGGTCTTCCGTCGGTTGCATGACGCAGTGACGATGCTCCGCCCCAGTGGATAGTTTGAAACCGATTTCCTAATTTAGCATGCAAACTTAAACGATCAGATGAATTGACTAACTGCACTAACACAACAACGGTTTCTTCATCTTGTGTAATTGGTAACATCCAAACGATAAATTAAAATTTTTACGGTATATAGAATTCAACGGTTTACAATGCATAACTACAATAGCGGTACCTACTGATATTGAAAATAATTTAACATTTAGGTTTTGCAGTTTATATACAAAGATGCAAGGTGATTTTAGGAGTATACTTTAGGTAATAATGTAGTATCAATTATCTAATGCATACGGATCAGTGTTAAACATTTGTCGCCAGTGTCGCGATCAAGGTTAATCTCTTGTAATCGCTACAAACTGTCCATTGAAACGTGACTAAGGGACATAGACCGACTATGTCCGTCATCGCGACGATAGCGATAAATGGAATTAAAAATACATACAAACAATGGATTTTCCCAATTACTATTTTAGAATTCTTGTTACCTAATTGCTAATTGCTTTAAGAGTAGGTACTTCTATCTTTAGTAATGTATTAATTGAAACAGACATTTTTAATATTTGTTGTTGATTAAACATCACAATACCTTTCACCTTGTTGATTGGACATAAAATATATATTTTTTAAATTACATAATAAGTAACACTCGAAAACTGATATATTTGTTATTCTTTTTCTTTTATTAATGGCTTCAGATATTTATTAAAGACAATTCTGCTAATATCGAGTATTCGGGCAGCAGCCCAATAAGAGATTATAAAATTTTAATTCACACGTAAATCCTCATTTTAAAAAAACCGATATACCTATTTGTTATACAAAACAATATCCACGAATTTTGTTGTAGCGTTTCACTGGAAATAATATTGTTTTAGTTATATTTTATGTGACAATTTAGACAGCATCTTTATATTAATTAATTTTTATAAGATCTAACATTGCGCATTGACCTGAATAGGAACTGGTTATTATTGAAGAAGTCATTAGAAGCCTTCCAGTGTAAAGGAAGAGTGCTTGTTCTTTCACTTTTTATCATCAATATCTTAGACAGGTTTAACTGCTTTTTATGCGGTTTATTATCGATAACTCTGTCAAATAAACTTGGGACGCCTTGTCAATGAACTGTGACTAACATTTTGAATTATAATTTTAAAATAAAATATTATTTATAAAATTGTTTGAAATGTGAATAATTAAATTAATAAACATGTCAATAAGAACGGAAATCGTATATACCTACTTTGATATATGCGTATTAGTTGCTAGTTTAGGAGTTCCTTCCTTTACAATTGTGTAGAGTATTCATTAGTAGTTATCACTATATCATTTGTTTCTGTCTGTATTGTTCTGTAAAATTATTCCGTCCAAGTACACATTATTCCAAATTCGTTGTTATGTAAGCTATTTATTAACGCACGTGATTAACTCAAATAGTCTAATAAGAATTTGAGGTCAGAAATAAGTAAACTTAAATTTATAAAATGCATACGAATTCGTTTATTATTGGGGTCAATATTAGTTGTCGTTTTCTATTGAAGTTATTGCTGCTGTGTTACATGTTACAATTGACAAACGAACGGTTTGTATCGATTTAAACGAACTACTTTCTGATAATCTATTTGGAACGCAAGTGAAATGCAATATTTTACAATGTTTGTCGTGAAATTAACAATTCGCGGAAGTTTAAAGAAAATTACATGTTTAGCTTTATGGTTATTTTCCATTTAATTTAAGCCATATTGCGACTATTTTTTGTGATTTCACATTGGTCTTATTAGGTGTATTATTTTCCTCGAATACGGGATAGCGTGACTTGCTTTGCTCATCAATCTTAATTACAATTAACTGTTCACGATTGAGCAATGAGTTAGCAAAAATACAACAAAAGAATCAATCTAATTCTGTAATTAGAGATTTTTCAACGTAACGCTATTTGTCTACATGTATGTTCTTAATGGTTACTAGTTCTGCCTCATTTTTTATTTTATATTTCACTAGTATTAACACTAAATTGGGTTAATTGTCTGTAATTAAGAGTTTTATGGAAATAAACACAAATTTTGAATTTGATCCCAAGTTTTCAAAGTTTGCAGCCATTATGGTTGTGGCTAAACGGATTGGCTGCAGACTTTCGAAATACATGATTAAACATACATAATCAAATTAAACGCAATAGTAAACCGCATAAAACCCTTTAATTAGTTAAATCATGCTCGTGAATAAACTAACATCACTACCATAGTATTTAGGTAAATTTATAATGACTAGATAAATTGTTAACAATCAAAAAGTTTTTACAGGTACTTTTTTTACCACCATTAAAATACAATTAGCACAAGTTAAAATTTCAATTGTGATTCTTTCTAGTTTATTTTCCAGCCATTCTTACACATCTATGCGTCTGTAACAAGTCATAGCTAGCGACAAAAAAAGAGTATTGTAGAAATTCTGAGAAAATTGCGGATAAGTGCACGTTCCCATGAATGATTTATGATTTTGACGGTTTTGCTCGTCTAAGAATGGAAGATTGCAGCTATATTCGATGTGTTGAACATCATTTCGAGAGCAGTCGATGCACTGCTGCAACTGCTGTTATACACGCAGTATTTATAAAACATGTTACTATTCTATAGTTTTTAAGTCACCAGATTCATGAGGTAAAAATTATTAATTAAAATCGCTATTTTTGTTATAAATAGACAATTAGTAGTAAATAAAAAGTAAAACATTTGAATGTAATTTGAGGCTATTCTTATTGTCCCCTTAATTTTGATTGTTTAATCCGGCATTTCGAAAGCTTTGCAGCCACCGTCTCTGTTTTAGTTCCGCTGCCACCTGTGACGGCTGCAAACTCTTCAAAATACCCGATTAAACATAATCAAAATAAATGTCATAGTAAGCCTCATAGTCTTTTAAATTAAGTAATATTGGTAGATTCTATAGATTTTTTAAAAATATTTTGGAATAGCAAGTCGCTTTTGTGTGTCGTCTAAAAGCGAATAATTGTGATTTGAACACATTATAAATAGTTTTACTACAACTTTTGGATTAATACGGGTTATTGAGAAAACATGTCACTAAAATAGTATTATACGAAAATATAATTAATACAAAATGAAAGATTCAAATTAAGGACATGTATTATAAGTAAAGAAAGTATGACAACCTGAATTATAAAGGCACAGTATAGTTCACGTAAATGCGTAATCAGAATGTTTAGCAGACCGTTTTATCTTTGAATATAATAAAAGCATTAAAGAACCAAAAACATCGTCAACATAATATAATATTGTACGACAGTTTAGTGGCGAGTTAAGTTAAACATTGGACTAATTAAATACAATGTTATTATAAACATTTGTATTAATAAATAATACAGCTTAACTGCTTTTATTTAACTTAACAATTAAAAATAATTACTTAACAAATATATAACTAATTATTTCTTTACTATTTCAGATTTATTATGAACAATTTATTTCGTATATTATAAAAATTCTTAAAACTGCGATAAAGTCACGTAATAAATGTAATTATAATAACAATGATACAATTAATAACAATATTCTTAGAATTCATGTTATAATAATCTTTTTATCACAATATGAAAAGAAATAATAAATTTTAAATTGATTTCTTTAATCTGAAAACAAATTCACTAAAATACACATACACATATACCTATCTTTAAATTCTTATAAAAAATTAGAAATATTTACTTGGGTAATAGTTAGACGATAATAGTTTTAAGTTCGGCATTGTACAATGTTATTCATGCAAAAAAGAATTATTAATATAAGGTATTCTATAATTTATACAGTCGCCTCTACAATATACCTAATAATTATTGATTATTCTAATATTTATATGAATATGAATAATTGAATAATGCACTCACATGAATTTCCAATAATTGATCGGCTCCAGTTCCGATAGCGGGTAAACTAGATGATTCACTCCAATGAGCAGTATAGGTCAGTATTGTATAAAAAATAAAAATAAACACAGTCCACCTATCAAAAATAATTGTACACTTTTTATCGGGAGTGACGCGGATGTTTTATTGCGTTTCGCGCGTGGTTACATTGCCGGCACTCTTTTGTACGAAACGAGTGCTCTGTGTTGTGATCTGTTACATATAAAATCAGCTGTATGGTTGAGGCAGCGAGTAACGGAACGTAGTCTCCCCCCTCTTACTGCTTGCTAGTTCACCGCAGCCGACTAACTGCCTTCTCACCTGCAGACATATCGCACTGATAGCCACTACCATTGTTTAATATGTACTGATAAGAATAGTATTTAAGTTGTTATCAGCATAGTTGATTATCACCATATTGTTACTAAATATATACCATATAAGTAACACTTGTGGTATATGAAATTGATTCACCAAAATATTTTGGTATACTTCTACAGTATGCTGTATTTTTTTATATTACCTTATCATAGAAATATTATTTTTATCAAAAATTAGGGTAGGCGGAAATATGTACTGTATAGTAAATTCAAGATACTTTTACATCATCTATTTATCTGAAGTTCTAAGGAAATTGAATTCGCCAGTCAATTATCATCATGCGTAGGATTTTAGGAATTGAAAAATTTCGTCGTCGTTTTCTGCGTATTAGAAATCTCAGTATTCGGTAACTATGGCCGTAAATGCCTCATTAGCGCTATAGAGGAGATGAAGAGTGTAAAACAAGGTCGTATATTTTCTAATCTCGGGTCAAGAAGCCAATTTATGCGTATAATTAATTTCACTCCTAGTTGAATAACTTTTCACCGCTCCCGCATGATCGAGCGATCATGCATGAGCGTAAATTAACAGTGCGTGTGCACATATGCGACATCATCTGTCAAACGTCATTTTTGCACTTTAGCTTGGGAACACGCAATGTCTAAATACCAACATAATCCGCGTTGCATTAAATTTTTAACGATCTGTCTATCTAATGTAAAACCGACTTTTAGCAGACATTTGCAGATAGACGGATTTGAATTATTTTCTTAAAGTATTTAGGTTTGTTGTTGTTGAAAATAATAGTTCTAAAGGTTTGACTCGATGCAAATATTCATTTTGACTCATGACCCCTGTTTATATAATTATTAAAAGTAGGTACTTATGTAATGCTATGAATTTTAAATAAATTACTTTGATTATCATAATAATTAATTTGTTCATCACAACAACAAAAACAATATAAAAACGCTTTTTTTATTTATTAAATATGTATATAGATTTATTATTATGATGTTCAATAAAGTTTATTTCATAAAATGATATCATTATGTTGTTAAAATGACTAATTAAAACTATATTAATACCTATTGTTTATCCATTAACGATTAATTTACCAAAAAAAATACGGAACCATATTTTATATTCAAATAATCGTTAAATACTCCGATATCATATATGAGTATTATTTCACTCTCATTATGACATAGGCTACTTGATATATAATTAAATATCAGACATTTAAATATCATTTGTATTTAACGATTATATAACAGTATTTCATATATTGTTGGTTCTTCTACCACTTCAAACGAATCTTTCACTTTCATATTATTTTCCTTTATTTGGACAATTTTCAAAGACATTAAACCTAACGACCCGAAACCTATAGATAGAGAGTCACGTCTTTATAATGGCTTTTCTTTGTGACACTCGAGGCGATATGGTCTGCTAACTGCCGCTGTCCTACCTGAATTCTCTAATAAACAACAATAATATGGAGAACAGAGATTTATTATGGCTCAACAACGCGTAAACTAATCAAAGTTTCTTTTAACGTTATTATTGTCAATTTTATTAGATGAATATCAGCAAAAACTTTTGCTTTGTAAAATATTAGGGCACAAAGGCAATTATACAATTGCATAGAAAATCAATAAAAGTGCTATTTTATTAAATATAAATAAACATTTCTATTCTAATTCACAAAATAATAACGCGGTATTTTATTGTCATTATTATTTTACACTTTATCTGTTATTATTACCACCAGAGCTCGTCTCTAAGTATTAACTGGTAAAGAATATCTTTGGCATTATGTTCGTTTTTGTACATTAATTAAGTTTTTGAATAAATAAATATAAAATAGTAACATTACAAATAAATTGCGTTACCTTGATCTTATAATGACCAAGATATACCTAAATTTAGTGGTCACAATGACCGATCTGACTCAAATGACCTTAACTATTAGGTACTTGCAATCTTTTGAAACGTTTCATTGCATCGCTTTTATAAGAACACAATACAATGGTGCATTGGCCATGAATGAGACCTTAGATCAATTGACAGATTAAATAATAATACTACTACAAAATAATTGAATAACCTATTATACAATATTAATGTGTGCGAAATTACAGGTCTATTATTATTTATTATAATGAGATTTATTTTTTTATTATCTTGTACATTGATTATAAAGATTTGTTCGCCTAATGCGAATCTCACTTACATCATGTGTGAACACCAGGCATTGCGCGCGACAGAAATCTGGGAGCTGCTTTCGCGCCATCGATGTCCACATGTTTACCTGGATCGTGAAATTCCAAACAAAGTTTGTATTAAGTACGATATTTTTAAATTTGATACTAAAATGGTATCGATGGATAAGTAATGAAATAATATCTAAGTAAATAAAGATTCCAAGAAGTGACCAATTAAAGATTTAACACACTTTCTCTAAGTATTAATTGTTTAAACAATGTGTCACGTAGTCACTAAGAATGCAGGAAAATACAATAAATTCAGTTTTTTGTTAACTATTATTATGTGCATTAATATGATAAGGTATATTTCCGATTTTTTTTTTGTAAAATACAGCCATAACTATGAGCGGTAAGAAATGCTGTTTTCCACAACGAATACAATTTTCATAAACTAGTAAAATAAAGGCTAGCCTGGCAATATAACTATGAAAAGGGCCTAGCGTGATATTATTAGAATTACGGTTATTTATCATAATAAAGTGAAGTAAACATTACTACCTAGAAACGAAGCTATGGGCTACAATTTAGTAGAAATCTTATAAAGTAGAAACTAAATTGTAGTAACATCAATTTTTCATAATAACTTATATTAACGGTTTGTTGAGGTTATAGCTGTTATGGGCGTTATTTTGTTGTTAGTTGCAAAAAAACCAAGAAAAGCGGATATATCAAAAACAAATTTATATACCTATATATTACTAAGCGTAGCATACTAACTTAAATAATCACTAAATTACCTATATACCGGGTTTACGTAATTTCTTTCTCACAAACAGGCTTTTTATTTACTTTTCTATTTATAATAAGTTTCCCGAAACTAGTTTATGAGAAACAACGATATATAGGTAAGTATTAACATATTTATATACTTATTTCATGTATTTAAAATATTAGGTCCTATATATTATACTCCAAGACAATAAATTCGTTATAATCACGTAATGAATGAAATATTCAATATATTGTTCATAAAATCAATTAATAAAGCAATTATTGCCTAAATACGGATTAATATGCAAATGAAGCGTGATAATATAATATTAATCAACAGAAAATTAATTAATTTACAATCCAACAGGCTGCGATGAATAGTTAAACTAGCTGTAGATTTAGTCGCTAAAATACTTGTTTAACATAAGATAATAGACTTTGACCTGTCTTGATTATAGACTTTAGATAAGAACAAAATTTCCAAATATATACTAGTGAGTCTAAAAGGAAGAAAATATAAACTGGAAAGCATCACCTATATTTAAGAGCTCTCCTTGTCTCTAATGCATTTAGTATTCTCCAAAATATGTGAAATATTAAAGATTTTGATAACATACAATAACAATGTAATAAAAATGATTAAAAGTCTTGTTTATACTTGTCCATGCAGCTAAAACCTAAGTCAAATGTAAAATGTTAAATCTTGAAACAAATCAAAAAGATTTGCATTTAATAACTGATCATAATAAAAGCGCCATTTTGTTTCGCTATTAAGGTCGAAGTTTTATAGGAAAAGTGACGCAAACCTGTAATAATAATGTTCGTGCGATATCTTGATTATAGGATGCAGTGGCGCAAAATATTATCATAGAAACTATTGGTGCAAAACGATGTAACATATCACGCATAAAAAAAAAACATTATCTGTATATTAAACAGGACGGGCAAGATCTATAATTTAATAATAATAAATATTAAAACTATCATATTTCGTAATTAGGACGTATAAGTAATAGTTAATTATTTATGTCCAGGTTTATTTGCGAATGTGATTCTAGAAATTTAAAAGAATTTGTGAACTTACTAAGGCATTTTAATTGTTTATGTTAAAACCGATGTTTCGAAAGCCTTGCAGTCATTGCGATCGCAATAGGACTGAGGTATTGCTCGGTTCACTAGTTATTAAAAAATTAACATCGATGTTTATCTGTCTAGTATGTTCTGGTGTATAAACGTATTCCTAACGGTAATCAAAATAAACTCGATAGTGAGCTGCATAAATTTTCTTTAAAAATTATTTTGGAAGTAAAATTTCTAAGGAGATGCATTTTTAAGTACCTACTCGTTAGGCAGTTACACGGTAAATGGGTTTCCTTTGTTTTTAATTTTGTCGGAAAGTAAGGGAAAGTATCAAATAAGTATATCGTGGGAACTAAAACAAAATTAGCATCACAAAAAACATTAATACTATGTAATGGTTACTTGTGCAGATTTCAATTTTATTTTTTAAAAAAAGACTGTCTTTAGTCTTCTACCTACACAACCGTAGAATAACGTATAATAAATTATCAAAACAGTTTCAAAGACGATTAAGTTTAAAAAAAAACTAGAATACTTTCCAGACAATAACAATAATTGTGAAGTGTATGAATAAAACAAAAAATATTTCATTATAATTTTCTTTGACAATAAACGCCAGGGCTGTGGGAACGAGCGGTGCGTGCGTAACTGTTACTTGACGTGGCGACGCCCTAGGTTCGAGAACAGTCACATCAGCTCATTAGCGTATAAGAAAGTGGCATTGCAGCATGGTTACTTTTTAATTAATTGTTTATTAAATATTTATTTATTGCTAATTATTATATGTTGTATAATAGTTTTATACCAATATGGGAATGCATTAAAGTGAGATATGAAAGGAAACCAAAATTGTTATTATTAAATTTAGTACAAAACTATTTATTAGTCCAGAACTATTAAAACTATATTTATCAAAATAGTAAAAAGTTAAAGAAAACATATGAACAATGATAGCTGTTCAAAAACTTAAACATGTTATAAGACGGCATCGATTACTTTTTACAATGTCTTTAGAATAATCGACGTGTTTATTTTTTGTGAAGGCAATTTTCTTGGTCACGAGATACCGTAATTAAAATTGCAGTAGATAATTACACATATAAAGGAGTACTTATTTCTATTATATTTAAACATCAAACTCGGTGTAAACAATATAGAAAAAAATACTAAGAAATTAATTTAATTAAAAGTTGAATTGAAGCGATGCGATGGGAGCAACAGTTCAGGTTGACAGGCAGACAGACTTATATCCAACAACTTCAAAGTTAGATAGAAAAAGCATTTAGGTTTACGGGCTATAGACAGAGCTAATAATCATCTTAAATCTTTAATAAAAAGAATTACTTTAATGTTAGATGATTAATTCATTTTAAAATAAGTAATATATTCAACAAACAATAAGACGCAAATAACATGTAAATAGAACCAGCGCTAAATCCCGCCCATAGCATGACTTAATGAGGCATAAGAGAAAATAAGTTTTTCATATAGCGCTCGCGTCGATATGTCAGCTAAACTTCTACGTCGTAAACCGGTGGACCAAATCGAAAGGTAATTTACAATACACTGACCACATTATAATTATTGTAATATTTTACAAATACTAATAAATAATAAGCACGTATATTATAATATTAATGCGCCTTTATTGCCGTTGAAGCTTAGAAAGTAGTGGATAATTTTAAATAATGGGCTGACAGAGGTTTTTAAATATATCAAGTTTGATTATTTTAAACCGACACAAACACGATGATTTAAAAGTATTCAGCCACCGTGACTGGCGAGACTCCAAAATGTTTGAATGATATCTGCGACTACCTTCAGAGATCGACATTTGGTTTGAGAAATGTAGTCAGTCTTGCTGTATGCTATAATAATGTTTATTTAAATATATTTCAACAACATACGTTCTTTATTATTTTATAAACAAATAATAGTTTTTCTCTTTGGATTAGGTCTATTCACTCGTGACATTCGTAGGAACAAATGCATATCATAATAGGTCATGTGGTGGAAGGAAAAGTATTCAGGATTTCGATACATTTGACATTTATCAGCACAAGGTCCTAATATCTGAAAAATACAGACTACTATAAATGATCAATAATTTTAAGATTCACGGATGCAATTCTTCTTTTTGTATTTTAGACAAGTAACATCTAATGCTTCTATGTTTAATATTTATTATAGGTACAGCCAAACATTTTATAAAAAAAGATTTATGATTTCATACCTCTCCATAAGTGCAACGAAATATTCCAGATGGGAAATTGCATACTATTTCAAAATTTGGAACGATATTATTTTCTGGGAGTCTGTGACCATATTTTCTACACTGAAAAAACAGATTTATTATGCTAGATTAATGAAGGAGTATTGTCGAGAGTAAGTGATTGGTAATACAGTCGATCTTCTGAAGAACATTCTCAACAGACGAAAAGCATTATGATTGTGTGTAGGACCTACCTAGGTAAAAAAATCTTGTTCTTAAACTTACATCGTATAGTGTGCACGGACAGCAGCATTTTGGTGCATCTCCACTTGTGGTTGAAAGAGATCTTTTGATGATATTAAACGAGGTAGATAATAATTTACGTTTCAACATTTTTTCAATTTCATTTCTTCTTTTCAATTCTTTTCATTGGGATAATTAATTTACTTTGTATTTATATTTTCTTTTTGTTCACTTTAAATTTATAATTTTAGTGCATTTCATCAAAATATCATTGCAATATAACAAATAGGAAAATCTTTATGTTAAGAAATTTCATTTATACGAATCTTTAATTTTAATTAGGTCATAATAAGCTTTATTTATATAGTTTATAATGAATTCATTTTATAATTAACCCATGCTATAATAAAAACACTGTAATTTTAATTAGGAAAATGGAAAACCAGAAGTGAAATAAACTGTTTTGATAATTGATCTGACATTGCTTTTCTTCTTCTTTGTTTGTTCAATGACCTCAAATGTCTTATAAATACAATTTTAATGTTATGTCCAAACGATGAGCATGCGGGTAACAATCCAAAAAATTTTAAAATTCTAATTTAAATATCGAAAAAAGAAATTAAAAATGCTGCAGCTATTGCTCGGATATATTGTAGTATTTTCTATTGTTTAAAGATATCCCAATATGGTATTTGTACAGAAGGGCCACTACGCACTTGCGAAACGCGCACACAACACAAGCACGCATCCCTCACAGTCTCATTCATGCATATAAAGGACAAGGGCGCCGCAATTAATTGAAAGAAAAATGCTCTCTCAAATACATTTATTCAATATTTTTAACAAATTATTTAATGGGTAGTTCTTATATTATTCCTAAATATTTAACAAAGTTTCACGACAACGGGCATATCTGATCGTACTTGTTCAGTCTCGTACTTCAGGCAAGGACGATTACAACCTGAAAAAAAATTGAACATTTATCGACTGTGACAAGTTTTGAAGGAAAAACGTTCTATTAAACGTACAGCAATTTTGCTTATCTTGAGCCTGAGAGGTGCCTGCTGCCATTTCTCCCGGAATTATGCCTTTTAGTTCACATATTATGAATCTCGTATTGCCTTTGGAGCCTGATGCATTTCCTCCACCACCAAGATTCATATGTTCTTGTAAAGGCGCGGGATGCGCCAGCCCACGTGCCCGAGCTAACTGACTTGGAGCGCACAGGGGGTCTGGCAAGACCACGCATGCAGGTTCTCCTCCACATCCCGTCCTTCTGCAATCGTGCTGTAAACCATTTCGTTTTATACAATGACAGGCCAAGTACAATATACCGCCACGAAGTTCACGACTTTTAACTCTTTTTAGGACATGATTTTGATCGTTTTGACGATTTTTTTCTTCGCCAACATCCTCAGCCTTCTTCGCCGCAGGAGAGGATGTTCCTTTCTGAAAATAAAAAAAAATAATAAGTTTAATGGTTACACAAATCCCGCTCCCCGCCGTGAATAAATAAACTAACTATTACCGCTTATTTTCTACCATTGTGAGAGAAGGTCAAAGTCGCTGAAACGCGTGACAAAGGTTTTTCCGGGTGGCGGACGGCGTACGCACGGCGGGTTGCGAGGTGGACACGGTTGTGAACAGCAGGGGCCAGCACGGCACAAGTACCGTATTGAACCTTGCTGGAAGAACTGGCAATCCTGCAGCCCATTTCTTTTGAAAGCAGACCGCGGCAAGCAATGCAACTGTATATCAAAGGTAAAATTTATTGTTTTTTATTTACCCTTAAAATATATATTGTACGCTAACAAAAAAAAAAACTTACCGGTGGACCGCAATCTTCATACTTATAGCATACCATAGGACCACATGGGCTGCACCTGTAAAATATATTCAGCATATTATTACTATTAAATTAACATGATTATGCTACAAATACATGTGACGATGATCATACTTACATTTTAAAAGAACAAACTAATCAGCTGAAGCTTAAATAAAAGATGTACAATCCACTATAGGCGGCTTTTTTCTTTTATAAGTTTTATTTTTATACGAAAATATATATTACATAATACTTAAAATTTTTAATTATATGGAAAATTTTGAAGACGTGAACCGAATCGACTGTTGCCAAGATTTTATTATTTATGATTTATCTGACGTTTTCATTCTATTATTTTTTAATTCTAAATATTTGAAAATGTATTCGTAGAATATTTTTTCAAATGCCAGTAACTTCTTAAAGCCCATACACTACCATAAAAAAATAAATAAATTTATTCTGCCTAAAGATTCTATTGAATAAACTTTACATTCATCTACTTACTTATTCTGTTTATAATGATGAAACCATACTAACCAAAAGAGCTAATCTCTGATGGATTCTCATACTCGTTCTATTGTTCTGGACGGAATTGAATGGCAACATAAATTATAACACAATCTCTTGCTTTTACCAACTGAAAAGTTTGAATTTTGCTTGCTAATTTTTATGGAAGATGCTCGTCGTCCAGTTACTGTAAAATACAGATTAATATTGTTACTCTTGTATTTTCTGTTTTAATTTATATTTATTATTATACTAACCATTTCTTTGTGCTCTTGGAACTCTATATGACTGATTTTCTAAACATTTTTTTGCATGATTCCACGCACACGAATAGTTTTCGTTTTCAGGCGATGAAATTATTTCTGAAAACAATATTATCATTTATTATGATAAGCTGTCAAAAGACAAAAATTGCATTTTCTCCTCATTACGGGTCGTCTGATGAAATGGTATCCACTGGACATAATCAAACCCGATCATATAGAACATATTATACGTAAGTATCACCTAAAGGATCATCAGAAATTATTTGTTTCTCAAAACATTCTGCTTTACAAGGTTCTGGATAAATACAAGTATCAGTATTTATTTCATTAACTTCACAATTATTTAATGGTTTTTCTTGTTTAATACATTCACCCAAAGCTCCACGTTTGCCGTATTCTTTGGTTTCTAAAAAACATAAGGTAATAATAGCATTTTTATTTAGACCAAAATTAAATTATTTTATTTATAAAGGTTATACCAGTTTTGTCTCGTTTTGGAAAGCAGCACATAGGTTTACAAAGAATAGGGCGAAAATATACTATATTATTTCCAGGTGAACTGTTTTCGGTTGTATCAGTATAATCCAATTTTTTATTACTATTTATTCCTGAATCTTTTTGATTTCTTCTAAGCTCAGGAGGGCATACTGCACAAAGGTGTACCGAGTTTGGATTAGCACAATGCTTTTCACATGCTACTTTAGCTGGTTCGCATCGAGCGTAAGGCAATTCTACACAAGGAGGTGAGCCTTGGCATTCACCTCGTCTACAGTCATTTTGAAGACCATTTCTACGTAAACAAAGACAATCAGTATATAATATACTTCCTCGCAACTCACGGCTTCTTACACTTTTTAAAGATTTATCTGTACAATACATTTTTCTCTTAATAATTCTAATATAATTTGTTCTAAAAATGTTTTTATTGCAGACACAGAAATTTTGATAAGGGCCTAATTTCAAACGTTGTATAATAAAGCCTCTGAGAGTTATTATATGCTTCACGTTGGCTTTGCAATTTATATTTGAAAATACATATATATATGTATTTTAGTTTGTTCATCGCGCTGAGAAAAATATTTTGTTGTGTATCGTCTACCTGGTATCGACATCAAAAAGTTATCATCTATTTCAATTGAAAATTTAAAAAGAATTGATTGATGAATAATTAATTTGAAATTCGATTTTTATCAGGGTATATAAACAGCCGCTATTGCCATTCATCTTCAGTACGCAAAAATCTTATATATTGAAAAAAAATATCAATTTAGTATTTAAAAAAATCTTAAAAAATATATATACTTTTTTCCAGTTTAGGCTGTCCAGTACTCCTTCAATTTCAAAATGTAAGTATAGTGGGAGGCCCTGAGGGGTGAGTTTGTGATGGGCTAGTTTGTGATGCTCGGACCTTCTTACAGGTGTTGCGGATCTGGTTGTGGTGGTTGCTGCGGTGGGTGCTGCGGTCCCTGCGGTGGCGGATGCTGTGGTGGATGCTGTGGTCCCTGCTGTCCTTGCATTACCATCTACACTTGCTGCACCAAGATCTGCTAACGTTCTTCCTTTTGCTGCCAAGATGGTCCGTAACTTTCGGGCCACGGCATCATGTCGTGTCTTCGTACTGTTAAGTTCAATCTCTGTGCTTTCCCGAATAAAATTTAATAAATAATATTTTGTTTCAATAATTTCTCCTTAGGATCCTTACTTCAAAACAGTCATAGGCCTCTTTGAGTTAGGTAGATCATGTTTGTGGAGAATATCTGCAATACGTGTACTAAAATACGCATACGCGAACAGAACTGATGTGGTAATAGTTATGGACTGATGAAGTCTGTTCACGTGGCAGGCGACCCATGTTCGCATCCAAACTATCATGCTCTTATGGAAATGTACAGGACGCGGAGACGTACTTACTGGATTGTTTCTAATTGATATATTTGAAAATAAGATCCAAATTTGGCAAAGAAAGATAGGAAAGCATATGACTGTTTACAATATTCGAATAGTTTTTAATTCCATCTCCATGATAGCGCAGCCCCTTGAACATTTACCTAGATCTCTTATATGAGCTGATTCATATGAAATGAGTTGTGGCTGATGTCAATGAACTAACGGTTTGCTTTATTTCCGAAGTACATATCATAAATTTCTATATCTTAGTTTCTGCTGTAAATGCGTGTTGAAGCTACAGCGGAAAAGATATAAAATTATTCCTCGAATCGTATGAACTACAGCAAGCGTCGAGAAACTCCATCTAGTAGTGCATAGCAGAGCGTTCAACCTTTTTGTAAAATAGCATTAATTGGCAAAAAAAAAAAAAAATAACGTACAAAAATTGTCAATAGTTTGAAGCTGTCATTTATTTAATTCATTAAATTATCAAGTGTTATTATAAAATATAAAATAAGCAAAAATGTGTAGCCCACTGAGAGATATACCAAGTTACAAAGAGCCTCCACAGGTCTATCCATGCTGCCCTACACAGGTATGTAATGTAAATTTTATAAACATATAAATACTGTAACAGGATTGTTACAACTTTTTAAGACCTACGTATTGATTCCTAATATAAAATTATGCTATTATGGAGTGTGTTATGTTTCTCTGACATTTCAGGGCCCTTGTTGCCTTCCCTGCGGCATGGATCCAGTGACTGTGCGTCGACCGCTTATAGTTCATGATAGCACCTTCGACTATCGGCCGACTAGTTGGCCGGGGATGCTGCTTAACAATCAAGACAAGAAAATACGTTACCAGCTAATAAACTACGATAGAGCGGTATGTAAGATTTTATATTATAGCTGGCAGATAACTACTAGGCAGATAACTAGAGCATAAATGATCGCAGTAGTAGTAGCGACCAATTACAATGTGTGTATTCTTACGTTCTACTTTGTTTTGGGTCGTAATAACTTGTATCAGGATAAATTTCTGACCTTTTCCTAAAAATAAGTTTTCAATTTGAACTAATATTTAATATTACTATTTAGATAGATACATTTTTAATGTTCTTTTCAGGTTATGAGTCATTATCCATCATGTGGGCCATAAAAATATATAAGTCGAGCAGTTCATCAAAGAAGTTTGGAAAATTTTAAATAAAAAAAAAAGTGTTGTCACTAATGTCACTATTGACTTAAATCTTATAAATTTTTGACTATTTCAAAATTCTGGTGCTTTTAAATTATTAAGTGTAATATTAAACAAAATGTGCGATCGTATTAATATGATTAATCAGATTGAATCAATTATGTCAGCTATAAGGTAATTATGGAAGCTAATTAATGTTTTTTTATGTACGTTTTGTTTGTCCTACCAAAATAGATTTAATTTCGTTCTTTTTCAGGGGCCCATGTCCCACTTGTTGCAACTGCGCGCCTTGCTGCGGAGGACCCAGCGGATCCCTCGTCACAGTTTACAGTCAAGTAGCACATATCCAGTGATATTTAGCGTTTGTATCACGATTAGTAGATTCCATTCATCATAACATTAAATATAAAAAGCATCCTATTTTTTGTATATATGTATTTTTGATACAAGCGTGCATTAACAAATTGAATGAAAATTACAGATGCAGTTCTAGCTCTGGGGCAGCCGCCTAAACCGATGGCAGCTTTTGACGTTGCAACTATTTCTATTGGCAATTGTGGTCGTAAATAAAATACATCAATATTGTTTGTGATTGTTCAATTAATTCCTAAGTAATAAAAAGTGAATTTTTAAATAGTTGTTTAGTATTTCTCCCTTAAATATTGAGATCTAATATTTATACTATGCAACTAACGGTATTTTAAACGACATCAACGTAATAAAAAATGAAGCCCAATAAATTTTAAAATTTATTAATTCCAGGTATATTTATACAAAATTTCATATAGGTGGGTACATAAAAAAAACTACGAATAACATCGGAACACTACGCCAAAGGTACGGGCACGTGACGGCAACAACATGGACCCTGGAACAAAGTAACCATTGATGTTATTAAATATATCAATAGCTTGACAAATCTCTAATCATGTTCTCAATATGGTATTAACCTGAGGGTCGCCTGTTTTGTAACATCTGTATACACTATCATGAACCACCAATGGACGTCGACGAGTGACGGGATCCAAACAGCAAGGTGGACAACAGCTTCGGCCAACAGGAATGCACGGAGGCGGCACATGGGGCGCTCGCGGACAAATCGGCCTTTGTTTTGGAATGATGGGTGGTGGGCATTGTGGATTTATGCAGGGTAATATAGGCTGGTAACATGGCGTTGGTACTGGGCATGGCCTCACCTGTAAATATAAAGAGATTTAGAAGTAACGAAACATACAATGAATTTTAAATCTATTTCTTCAACTACAATACCGGTGGAGGATCACACGGAGGAGGAGGCGGACAGCATGGTAAAACTGGTGGACAGCATACAGGTCTCGGAGGTGGCGGTATATATTCACAAGGTGGGCATCTTCTTGGGCGGCAGCATGGTAACATAGGTACTATAGGCGGAACCAAGTCTGGAATTAATGGTGCCGGACATTGCCGGTACATGGGCTGACATCGACATGGCGGACATGGTGTACAAGGCACTGGCGGAGGACAGCAAGGCAAACAACATGCAGGCGGGTCTGGGCAATTATATCTGCAAGGACGCTGGACCCCACAAGGTAATATTGGTGGGCAAGTTGGACAAAATGAACAGCAAGCACACATTACGAACTCTTATTAAATATAAACTGTGATAATCACACTTAAAATTTACTAAATTAGCCAAAGTGTATTTTTAGATTTATTCACTTTTAAATTTATTTTTTATTATAAAATATATTCCAATATATTTTACTATTTTTTGTTGTTTTTCTTTTAAATTGTCAAAATATGATTGATTTCGTGACTGATGATTATAATCTTTCTCTATTTCAATGCATTGACAGAAAAGAAGAGTTTTGTGCATTTTAAACTGCCAGAAACAATGCTGAAAAAAGAAAACGTCAGTATTTAGTTGCCCAAAGGTATTTTTCATTTGATTACTAATATAAATTCTAGTAAAGGCAATAAAAATAGAAAAAAAACACAAAATGAGTGCTCCGTTCTATAGTTTCGACCCTTGTGTTGCTACTGGTATGCCATGTGGTGCCTGTTATCCATATACGACGAAGCCTTGTGTTAATTCCTATAACGACATTCGGCCATGTTCAGTTTGTCCTGGTGGTGGTTGTTCTCCTTGTCCAGCGCCAGTGAGACCATACCCAGAGCCGTGCCCAGCACCACCAGTGTTGCCATGTCTACCTCCGTGTCCGCCTTGTGACAAACCTAGTACTTATGTACCAGTACCCGAGTGCCGGTATTATTCAGTAGCAATTCCTACCTGCAAGCCTAACCGATGCAAGCCATGTCCTTGTTACTGTTGTACTGAACCAGCAATATGTTCACCAAAGAGGTGCAGTTATCCGGGAGTGCCAATTTGTAAGGGCAATTGTGGTCCATGTATGCCTGTCTGGTGATGTGATTGCAGACTTATAATAACGGATTGGCGTAAAAATGTTAAATAAAAATATAACTTATTAATCTACTTTTTTATTTAGTTCAACCTTTAATAATGTTATCACTAGTAGGTACATAGTTTTTAAAGAATTCCACTAATACACTTTTAGACGAATTTATCGGAAGTTTATAAGCATATTTACGCTTGCACTTGTGTGGGCATGTATCCAAGAACTACAAATATCTATAATTCAAGAAATACATATAATGAAAAAAAGAGTATACTTGAAGGTTAGATTTAAAGATAGTGGATGCAAACGCGTCTTCGCTTGATATCCGAAAGTTCATGGATCAATAGAATAGGTCCATGCTCTGATAACAATATATATATTTTTTAAACATCAATATATTTTCCTCTATTGACATAAAGATGAATGAGTCTATATGACAATGAAATAATTGACAAAGAAGTATAATTTGGTAAAACGCAAATACAAAATTAGTAAAGTAGTAATAATTGATAAAAAAAAGTGTGAGTACAGTAAAATTATTATTTAAGATAACTTAAACCATGAGATAATGAAGTACCTATTAAGAATTATCATTCGTTACAGAAATAGAAAATCAATCCCAGTCACATAAAGCAATATGTCGGTATTACCACGTGGTTATGAAAGTTATCGGGCGCCTGCTAGATATGATTGTGTGAGTGGTGAATACAGCATATACTACAAGAGACCACGCTGTGGCCAACCTCGCCCTCAACCGTTTCAGAAAGAAACACCATGTTACTGTTCTGGACCTACAAACGCTCCTTCAGAAAGGTTATTATTAACATGGATTAAATTTTAGTGAATAATTTCGTCTAATATGTTTTTTTTTCTCTTTAGACCCTGCTGCTATGACTACCCTTGCAAGGCTGATTGTTTTAATCACGGTGCTTGCGCTCGCCCCACTGGCAGATATGCACGTACAGTATGGTATCCTGGAGAATGTTGTCCTGGCGTCCCACCATGTCAGGCCAACTATTGTCCTAACCCGCCCTTCCATCCATGCTGTACGTATACTTGCAATAGACTAGTTTAAAACAACAAAAATTTTAAAATCTATTTTTTACAAGAAGATTGAAGTTCTTATTATTTATTGATTATTGATGATAAGCAATTGATTAATAAGTAAATTGTGGCAAGCGTTGTTTTATTTTTATTGATTAAATTAAATAATTTCGATCTACGGCTTTTTATTTTGTCTTGCGGTTAAAAAACGCGCGTTTCTAGGGCTCGTGTGAGCATAATATTAAAATTGAACATTTTAATACAGAATAACAGTGATATACAAAGTAATGATGTGTGAATATTGCTCGCAATAAAATAAACATTACACAAAGTTTTATTTGAAATTATTTGAAAAATATTATTGGGTGGATGTAGCCTCTTCGATATAGGGAGTATTTTATATAGTTTTACAAAATATAATAATCAAACTGATTATACTGATCAAACTGATATAAATTTGGCTATTTTATTTAATAGTTTTTTGTTATTCACCATGTTGAAACGGAACGCACTTTCTACATTTAAATACTGTTTGACAGTTGTGGCCGTTGCTCGTTTTGTAGCCGCCTGGTGGTTGCGTGTGGTGCCATCTTCGTGTTATTTAGTGTTTGTTTGTAAAATTATATAAACACTTATAATGGTTGTTGTGATATAATTGATATCCTAATTCGTGATTAAGTTTTATAACTAAAATTAGCAATGGGGAGCAACACGAGCAAACAAACGAATGAAACAGCTGTTCCAGTTCAATCTAAGGATTCCGAAGGCAACATCAATTCCGATCCCCGTTCACCCACACCAGAGATAATAAGAACTCCTTTACAGGCAAGTATTATAAATCTATTATTTTCAAAGTAAATTGACTTATATATGGCTTAAAATAATATTTCTGTGTCTATGATCGGACTTTTTCAAGCTCAAACTCTTCAAGCACTATTTTTAATACGCAGAATAATGATGCATCAATTATCTAATTTATTTTATATAAGTATATATTTTGATATTATATGTATGTGCATGTACTCTGTTATGTATTATTTTTTTATTAATTAACTTTGCGTATCATTCACCGCATTCTTCTAACGGTTAGCAAGTAGAGAATGCCAAATGACATTAAGCTCGCCATTGCACTAACTTATTTGTGCTATAAATAATTTTTTATTTATTTATTATGAAGCTCTTCATATTTATTGTTTTTCTAATTACAGGGAAAACCTGGTGAGAAGCATGCCATTACAAAGAATGCTGATTTAAGTAAAATTTTTGAACAGGGATGTGATGACAAGTTGAATAATAAAACCTATCCCATCTTATCAGCAGTCGTAAAGAACCGTATACAGCCATTTGATCCTCGGTCTCCAACAGTTGAAATTGAACGGACACCTATAGTTTTACCAACTAATTCTGAAGATTCTCGAAAGATATTGCGTCGTGATGCAATAACTGATTATGGTACTCCAAGTCTCAAAGAGACTCCAGTTGATGATCTTGATAATTCATACTTTGAAGAAAGTCATGTTCCGTCTGAAGTGATCCCAAAGAATTTATGTGAAGAATTTTTTGATATGACACTCGAGCAAGTTGAACCACTTGGTTCATCAACAGCATCCCAGGATGCTATTGAAAATAACATTTCTAAAAGTGATAACAAACCTACTCAACTTTTGGAGACAAATTTTGAATATGTAGAAGTTGATAAAAAGGAATCTTTAAATGATGAATCTAACAATTCAAACACATATGAAGTATTAGACATAGATCCACGGTCACCTTCCATTGGTATTGAACGCACACCAATAGTTGTGGTAAAAGGTAATGATTTTCACATAAATGTAGAAGACTTGTCAGACAATGTTTTAATTAAGGCTCTTCAAGACACAAATGCACAGCTCCGGAACACATCAAATAAAGCCCACAACTATAATAAAGAGGGACTTTTGATATATGAAGATGAGAGCAATGCCACTAATAATGTAACTCCTAGGAAATCTGCCCCTGAAGGGAATACAGGATCGAGAACTCCACTGTCATGTATGAAAAATAAGACTGATGGTACTCATGTCAGATCTAAATCTGCAAATACTGTGTTAGACCCAAAGAGTAAGGTCATACCGCCATCAAAACGCGTTTCACACATTCCACGCTTAAAGGCTCTTATTAAACCCACACAAAATGTCCAACACAACTCTGGCTCCTTGAAAAGTTTAGTTGCTGGAGATTGTGAAAATACTCCTCCACAATCTCATCGTGACATTTGGGACAAAGACACGAGTGTGGTTCTCTAATTTATGAGCAAACAATAACTTCATATGTATTCATCATATTGTATTAATCTTCCGTGAGCGCACACATATATACTTTCAATATGGCTTCTATAAGTTACGTTTATAATAATTTACCTAATTTTCATTAAAGTTGACATTAAACAAGGTTGTCAGGTTATTTTTTATTATAATTAAATAGTAATTTGTTCATAACTCATGTTATGACTTCATCATAAATTGTAATGAGGATAGTAAAATATGTGCATGAAGATATTTGCACAAAACCAGAAAAATTGAACATTTTCTGATTCTATTTTGGTTTATTCATTTTTTAAATTAACGAGTTGATTTAATTCAATAAATAGCTAATGAAGATATATTTTTGTTTATATTTTATCCTATTTTGGCTATGAGTCCAAAGACAAAGTAAAACACTATGAACTTTTACATCACATTTATTTTCTACACATCAATAAAAAAATGTTACATAAAAACAGTGTGGCATTTAGTATTGCAAAAAATATCAAATTCGATTGGAATGGTTGTACAATGGTAATTCTTGGGCTTATTTTGAACCTGGAGTCTCAGCTTACAGCCCATGAAGAACTAAAACAACATAAAAATAAGTTATTTAAATCCTTAACAAAAAAATCTTAGTATTATTATGCTCAGATCTAAGTTTTATTAAACAGTAATTATAGCAAAAATTAGGCTAATCAACAAACCTAACATCAATACCAATTAAAGTGCATTAGATATTGTAATTAATTAAAAGATAAATTGTTTGGTAAAACAAACACCACATAAATTCCATTGAGTACCCTGCTTATATAAAAAGATATATTTCTGATATCCCTGAAAATAGAAATATATGAAAATGTGTATCAAAAAAATATTTAATATTGGCACTGTAAGTTCCCTTTTGGTTTCCCGATATTATAATTTAATTATTAACTAAACAGTATCAAGCTAATCAGATAAGCAAATGAGAAATATATAAAACAGTTTTACAATATAATATGCATTACTTTTAGCTATGGTAAAAACAGCATTTAACACCAAGCTTTATTAATGCAAAATACAATTAAATATTACCAATATCCACATTACAATTCACTACCAATTAGTTCATCTATTCTACAATCTCATGAAACTACAAGAATTATAAATATTCTAAAGGTGCTTTCCGATAACCACAAATATCAAGACAAAGAAGAATCAAGCAAACACGATTAGTTTCTAAAAATCTTCAATTAATTTGTGTAAATTCTTAATTCTTCCATATAAGTAACATTAAGGTAAGATTTATAAACATAACTTGCTATTAGTATTGCCTAAAGTATTGGTTTGAAACATGAAAGTAACACATCCTTCATACAATATTTAGTTTATCAAGCTACCATGTACAAGAGCAAGTCCATATGACCATAATATCTTTTAAGAAAATACAGCTCTGAACTACCAAATGGCTTAGGAATACTCTCACGGTGAAAAAAGTGTAAGTTGAGACAGTAGTTTCTTAATTATAAGGGTTACGCACATAAGGAGTGCTGCCTTTTAAGTTTAATAATTTAAACCCACAGTTTTTACATCAACATGTAACTCGTAATATCTAAGACCACGAAAAGCAAAATAAACATGTCACTGTAATACTTAGATCAGTGATTCTCAACATCTAAGCTGCCAAATTTTGAAATCGTTAAACCTGTGCCACGACAAATCAAAAAAGTTTAAAATCACTGACCAAAGACCAATGTTAATAAAACGAATTACCTATGATTAAGATGTCACATTAATATTATTGTATATCTTACTTGGGGCTGTCATACCTGAAGACACAATGTGCCATTAAAACTAAATCTAATGATTTAAAATCATATTTCACTACATTTATTATTATTTGCATTGGAATGGCTTTGCTATTATTATGTATCTTAATTATGTGTTAGTACATTATAAAGCTTTTTAAATGCACCTTCAACTACAATGAAATACTAAGCTACATCTAATATCATCTCTAACATTAGTTCTGTGAACCACAACAAACAATTAATTAAGAATAATTATAAGAAAATAAAATCTCTCTTTCAACAGAATTCATTAATTAAATCACTATAATAGTTAATACAAACAAAAATATAAACTATTATATTATATTTAATAGGCAAAAACTTAAAAATAAACTTCTAAATGTTGGTTAACATTAGAATTAACATATAATAAGCATGCAGGTTATTCACTCGTCAGAGGATTTGTGGGCCTGATCTGTAGAAAAGGATAGAACATTTATTAGTAAAAATAATATATTAGACACACACATTAGAACATTAAGATGTTAAATCAATTGCATTTTTCAATTGAAAGCTCAACTATTTCATAAATGTCAACAGCTGCATTTTGTATGGTAAAATAGTGCTTTTCAATGTTAAAATCATATCAACACACTACTGAGTCAACAAGATATAACGCAATTTTGAATGAATATTCACAAATATTTACATTATTTTTTAATCAAAAACAAAATTCTTAGTAAATATTTTGATTTGTTAAAACATCGGTGATTTACCTTCATTACTGTGTTCATGATTTTTAGCAATAAAGTCCCGCAGTTCAGCATATGCCTTATCAATATTGTCGTTCATTATAATGATGTGGAAATTACCGGGTTGTTCTCCTGAAAAATTACATGTTGACTTAGTAAAATACACTACCATGCAGAAGGAACAGCCCATATACATGTTCCCTATATTCTGCTTGTGTTTATTAGTATATCAATATCAAAACAAGGTACATGTGTTGTTACTACATTATTTCATTTACTTTTAATAATTATTTTTTTCATAGCTCAGAAAATGTTAAATTAGCAATTTATTATAAATCAAAAGGAAACACTCAATTCCTATTAGAAATAATGTTGTAAATAGTTTATATTTATTGGTACTAAAGATTTATAACAATTTATTGATCAGTATAGTAATAAATATTTTTGGCTGATGTAATAAAAGGCTTTTAACCTAATTATAATAAACTAGTACTAAAACCTTTGAACAATTAAATTATAATAAAAAGATAATAAGCTCACAAAGTTTTAGAACAAGTATAACAAAAATCATCATTTTGTTGGCGTTTCTTTCACTTATTTCCTAAGAACCTGCCAACCCCTATTTGCAACACTCCATAAGTCCTATCCTAACAAACAATCATGGAAACTTACTTAAAAATGTGATGAAAAATTCTCATTTAATGATGACCTCTTGACCTATATTATTTTATAAATATTTATGAATTTTAACAGATAATTATTATTAAAATGTGTTGCAAATATCATATTGTTATCATCATATAGTTTAGCATTCTATTGTTTTATTAAGAAAAAGACAGAGTATAGACATTTCAATAGGTCTAATTAATTCATAAGCAATATTAAGTAATGTTTATAAATATTATTGAGTTAAAATAAAAAAAATGAATATGATTTTACTTTTAAGCAGAATCAAGTTCCTTTGCGTGTCCTATACATGCAAGGATCAAGTACATAGTACGGCAAGTGGTTCAGTGCATTCAATACGCTGCACGACATGCCTATTTACTGAGTTTTATGCAATCCGCTTCCTTATCCTCATTTTACCATTTATATAAATCATTAATTATCTTTAAGCACTTAAGATAGTGTACGTTGTTTATTTATGTATATAAGTCAGGAAAATGGTAGTACATAAAAATAATAATCATCAAATATTATACCATATAAAATCTCTTGACGAGCAGTTTCCAATCGTTTCTTCAAAGATTCTTCACATTCAGTGTTACGCTTCTTTAACCTGCGTTCCAGTTCTTCAAGAGAAGGTGGCATTATAAATACCAGGAGTGGATTCAATTCTGTTTTCTTTACTTGTTTCACACCTTCAATTTCAATATCAAGAATGCATATCTTCCCCATCTGTTGTACTTGTTCCACTGCTCTTTTACTGTAACATTGAATGATTATATTTAATTTTAGATTTTATATATTTGAAATATAGTTTAACTAATTTAAAAGGCTTCTCATTATATTTATCACATCTTCTGAAATTTTGGAACTTTAGGTTGCAAATAAATATTCTATATCAGTAAAATTAAGTTCACAAATAAAAACGTTATTTCTACTATTTTAAAAATATAATGTATGAGCATAATGTGTCATAAAATATTTCAACTTACAGAAAGATAAAGCACACATTAAAAATTGCAACACAAACAGCTTTTGTTTTCAATAAAATCTAAATTTAGATTGACATATAATATGGAATTAATTCACTATGTAGGAATAATGAACTTTGGCAAATATCCAAGACTCCAAACAACGAGCACATGGTCAACTGTTGACATTTTATTATAATGAATAATTACCTTGTACCATATATGTTTCCACTGAATTCTGCAGTTTCTATGAAGTCCCCTCTTTCTATAGCCACTAGCATGTCCTCTCTTGTTGTAAAATGGTAATGTACACCGTCTTTTTCTCTCGGTCGAGGGCTTCTGGTTGTGTGCGACACGCTGAATCCGTACCGGTCTGGAAATTCTTTCAGCAAACGTTTCAGCAGAGTACTTTTACCAGAACCTGACGGTCCGCAAAGAACTAGCGGTCGAGGACCCTTTTGCACCATATTTACGAATGCTGAAACAACATAACTCAATTAATGACATAGGTTATCGATTTTTCGAAAAGAAACCTAATATAAAACTTTTACCTCGTATAAACTTCGTGATTGATCTTTTAATTTCACTTGTTAAAAAGTAAGACAATTTTGGGATTACGAATACTCGAGTCTGCCTGTTCTTACAAAAATATGGAAGAAAACACGGAAACAGGCGGCAACTTTACCCGACCAATGAAAATTACAAAATGAAAATCGAAATGTCAGTCGGCCGAATTGCGTTCCGACAAACGTCATTTTATGCGCGTTTGTTCTCCAGTCTCCATTTTCACGAACATAATTTAATAACTAGACACATTCGCGTTTACCATAAACTCGTCAGAACGCTGCTGCTTTAAGATGTTGCAAATAACAAAAATAATGTTATAGAGTAGAGCATATTAGTTATTTCGCAGCATTCCCAACACTCAAAGTTCTATTTTATAAGCCGATTTATACAATTTAAAATAAAAAAAATCGTTGGAAGATGTTTCATAAGTATTATTTATTATAACAAAAGTATTCATCGACAAATTGAATCCTTTAAAATTCGATGTTACTTATTTATTGTCACACATCACTAAAAAATTCGTTGCAGCTCAACCAATCAGCGACCAATATTCGAAAAAATCGGTTTGCGTACCGTTCGAATCGTTCAATCTCGATATTTGTAACGGGCAGTATTTCATTTTATGAGTTCACGTTGGGTGCGCGCTCGATAGAAGATTTTTAGATTAATATAAGTATTTTTAATATTGGTGGTGTATCACCAATTTCTTTATTGTAAGCCGATTGTTTAGGAAAAATAAGATAATGGACGTCAAAGTACGAAAGCTAAAAACTGTAAGTTTCTTTAGTCAACTTTGTTTTATGCATTTATGATACGTTTTACTCAACCTTTTATTTGTTTAGATTCAGAGCCAGGATCAAGAAAATCAACATCCTCTCAAGGGAAAAGCTAGCATTTTACCTGGAAAACGGCAAGGATTGACAGTCCGTGGAGCTTTGGGTGAAATAAATGAAAATATCCAACGTTTACCAGATGTAGTGTGTTCTAAGGGTTCTATTGAAGAAAAAAAGGCAGCGATAAAATGCGCGGGGAGGTAATTAAATCAGTAAAGTTTATTTTGTTTATACCTCTACCCGCGTCTCTTTTTTTTCTACGCCTTAAAAGGCGTTTCAAAGCAAACATAACTTGAACTATGTTATTTATTCCCAGTAATTATGGACACATACAGTCTAAGATTGACACAGGGCTTAGTAACAAAGCAAATACTATTCGACCTGTCCTAAGACGCGAGGAAAGCACTGCCAGTCATGCTGCTAGAGCTGCTAAATCTAAGGTAAAGTAAACATTCAAAGAAACTCGTAACATTTTACTTGTGAATGTGAAAACATTGATAAATTTTGTATTATAGATTTTATCAAACTTATAAATTAAATATAATTAGATCTTTTTTTATTATCATAAACAATTGATAAGCAATGTTACTTTATATTACAGTTAATTTCTTTAAAAAAAGAAACAGAAATTACAACAAAGAAAAGTGAGATTAAGGAAGTTAAGACTGTGACAATCGTAGAAACCAAAGTTTTAGAAGAGAATGCTAAAGTCAAAGATGAAGTAGTGTCATTAGATAAGTTGTGTTTAGCATCAGTCAGTGAACAGGATTTGTTGCCACCTAAAGTAGAGGATATAGATGCAAGAGACAAGGATTGTCCACTCCTCTTATCCATTTATATAAAAGATATTTACAACTATTTAGGTGAACTTGAAGATAAATATATTATCAAAAAAGATTACCTCAGCAAACAGGTTTGTTTCAACACTTATTCATTATGAACTTCTTATCTCACGATAGTGAAGTATGGGTTTCATTCAAAGGGAAGCCAAACCATAAAAATGTTTATAAAAAGTTACTAAACCATATATTTTACTACATATTTTAATTATTGTTCTTATAATGTGTATGTACATCCTGCAACCTCAAATTAATGTATATTATGGGTAACAGGCAGGAACATAAATGTTAAGCATCCACCTTCATAATAATATTGTTCTTTTTAAATTATAAAATAAAAATTGGAGCCTGTTGGTAAACTTTACAGAAGCTTAAACTCACTTTGCTCACTGCAGTTGAGGTTGGAATAAAATGTAATTGTTAAGATCATTGTTATAAGAAATGTGGTAATTCTTATAAACATAGAGGTTTACTGTTTTATTTGTTTCTCTGATGTGAAAGCATGCAGCAGCCATTGTCTGCAATCTTCAGACATAATAGTTTTATTAATCAATATTGCAGGCTATGATTACTGGCAGTATGAGAGCTACATTAATTGACTGGCTAGTGGAGGTTCATCAACAATTCACTTTGGTTTTGGAAACCTTACATCTTACTGTTAATATTATTGATCGCTATTTACAGGTAATGAATATAATAAGTAATTTAAGGCAAGAAATCAAGGTCATTTGGAGCATATTATCAACAATGTTTGCAAATTCTGTATTTGCAAGGATAGTGTTATCAAACATAGCATGTCCCACAAGAGGACTGTGATCCTTTTTTGTTTATATACTAAACAATTGTTCCAATAAATATTGTTTTAAAAGTGTTATTAAAATGGTTCATATTTATTCTGTTTATGTATTTCTTAGGATTTAATGTGTATAATATTTAGTTACTACTTTTGTTATGTGTTATTACCATCACACCTGTTTAATGATTAGCTGTTAGGAATGTCTTTTGGTATTTAGCAGCCATTGTACTAGATTTAATTTTATAGGACATACAATTTAAATAATCGTAATCTTTGCAGGCAACAAACAATGTGGAGAGAAGCCGATTACAATTAGTTGGTGTAACAGCAATGATGATTGCCAGCAAGTATGAAGAGATTTATCCGCCTGATGTTTCTGATTTTGTCTTTATCACAGACAATGCTTACACTAAAACAGACTTGTTCCAGTGTGAACGTGAAATTATGGCTAAGCTTGACTTTTGTCTTGCAAAACCGACTCCTTTGCAGTTTTTGAGGAGGTAATACAATTTTCTACTTGGTATATTTCTAAGTTGTTTCAGCTGCTTTTATTCTTACTCTGTACATGTGTTACAAAAAACAAACTCGCTTTCTATAGTGAACGAGAGTTTCTATAGTGAGTTTACTCCATGTACATTTTGTATTCACCGTGTTTTGTAGTGTATTAATGATCGCGTATGAGCCGCCTTTAGGTGGTACTAAATTTGTTGTTTTTTTTTCAGATTTGTTAAGGCTGCCCGTGGTACATCAGTGAGTCATCACTTAGGAAAATATTTTGTAGAATTATGCTTTGTGAACTATTCCATGGTGCAGTACAAACCCTCCGAACTTGCAGCGGCATCCGTTTGCCTCTCTCTACATTTACTTACGAAAAGGCCTATGGAAAAAATCTGGACACAAACAATGGAGTATTATTCCAAGTACAAATTGGCGCATATTATACCGATTATAACAAAAATTGCACATATCGTGTACACAGTAGAGGATAGCAAACACAAGGCTGTTTTTAATAAATACACAATTGCGCTTAATGCCAAAGTTTCTTCACTAGCTCAATTGAGAGGGCATTCCTTGAAAGCGTTAGCAGATCAATTCAAAGAATAGTAGCTCAAATGTGTTTGTTATTGTTTGTTGTGTGATAATGTGTGACGCTCATTTTGATACTAACTTGATACAAACTTTGAAACTCAATTATTTGTTTGACATTTTGTATGTATATATACTGGATTTTAATATCTGTTTTGACTTTTAACTAGTTTCGATATGTGTACCTGTGTTTTTGTCATATAGGCTTCGATATTGTAGTTGATGGACTTTTATTGGGCTTATTTTAATATTAGTTTTAATTTTAGAAATAAGTTTTTTTCTGGTTAATTTTATATTTAGTTGACATGATAATTGTAACTACTTACAAAATGTTTTTTCCTATCGTTTATTTTTATGGGAATTATAAATGCAAGATTGTTGCAAGACAACTTATTTATTCAAATGTGAAAGCAATTTTAACAGTTTAAATATCGTTACAAAATAATTAGCTATTTTGCTGTACTCAATTCATTGTATAGACATTTTACTAGAATTCTAGTTACAATTTGACATTAAATATTTGGCGTTTTCTATAATTGATGTAATCTAAAGGCTCGAGCAATACTGTAGTATTTAATATTGTCATGACATTCTTTTATTTTTAGTTATGGTATGAAATATGGGTTCTTATTATTTTCTGTCACAAACAAGAAAATTAACGAATATTTGAACAAATAAGTGGTAATAAAAGAAGGTAATACTTTCTATTGAAGCCTTGTAATATAAACAAATTGGTTTTTTAAATAAACTTTTTGACAAATAGAATTTGTTTCATTTATTATTAAATATGCATTTCTATTGGAAAGAACATTGTGGGGCCACAAGATAGATAGATAGAAGATAACTAAATGAAACTTCAATCACACAGATAGTTTTTTTCATCTAATTTAGTATATATAGTACACACTTGATTGTGTGAACGGCCGTCGTATTTGCTACAAAACCACGTCGTTCCAAACCACCTGCGCGTTTCGGATATTGAGCTTTCAGGAGGAGTAATGTTACGAATTAATATTCTAGGCTTAAAATACTATTGCCAATTATGTCATTGTGATTGAAAATAAACAGCTTGTCAACATTTAATTTTATTTATTAGCAAAACTTATAAAACGTGTAAAAAACGTATCTGGATGGAATTAAAACGGAAATGACAACTAAAAAATTCACAAGGCCAATTTAAAGTTTGTGGTCTGAATCTGTAAATTCATTGTTTCCCATGGTCAAATATGCGGCATGTTCAATGGTCAAGACCATCTGCGTTGTTTGTTCTTGCACCTGATAATAAAACGAAATTGTCGTGAATCCCAAGGTGGTTAACTAAAGAGTGCAACCTATGCAACAAAATACATGAATAATAAAGAATCATTAAAATTTGTTCTTCCTAATAAAAAATTGAACTTAATCAAATCCAAAATCTGTTTATTTATTGCTTATAAGGCGGAACAAAGTTCGCCGGGTCAGCTAGTATTTAATATAATCTATAATTATAAAAATCTAGAATTTAGTATTGTGTATTGGAACATGAAGGATTACCTACCATTTTGTGTTATATTAGTTAAACTTGTGTTAAAAGCATCTGGATGGATTTGAAAGTGTGTTCACTATGCGTTTATGTGTCGGCTGTAACATTTTTGCAGCGAATGCGCTCTGCAATGCACATAGTCGCTGTAATACCACGAAAGCCTGTCTCGTAAATATTTCGCGCACGCAATTTACAGCTTTGGGAATCCTCTTAACGGAATACTGGGGCAGTTAGCGAGGCCCGGATATTTATAATTTTAACGATGTCGAAACTAAACCGCTATTGTTCTCCGAAACGCGTTCTAGACATCGCGCCACCTAGGTGAATCTAATATTTAAATTGAATATTCGTTTAAATTTAAAATTAGTTATGTGAATAGTGAATACTAATCAAAATTGGTAATAAAAATAATAACCTATTTAAACGTATCACAGAAATTAAATATTACGTAAAATAATTATTAAGAAATTTGTTCATGAGCAAAATATGAACAGCAAAAATTTCGTGAGATGAATGTTGCGTTGTTAGTTTCCTACTTAGTGTCGCAAAGTCTCGACGCAAGTGTCTCCAAGTAACAATGCTTCCGTTGTTTCTGTAACTTTTAACGAGTTTGTCGGACGACGGAAAGTGCTTTGTCGGACATCGTTGGCGTAGTGGTGCCCGATCTCTCTCCTACACCATATGTTACACTGTTCTGCGAGCATTACAAGTTTAGAGTGTCTTCCTTGAAACGTAGAATGTGATTGTTCTGTAACATTATATTTTGAAATTATTGTTATACTCAATAATTTTCTTAACACGCTACTTTCTAACTTCTACATTTTATATTTAATTTCAAAAGTGTATTTGTGTTTCTATGCAGTACAACAGTGGTCGAGATTCTGGCTAGCTACAAGCATGACGCAGTGACCACTAGGTTAGGTTTCCGCATCTATCCCACACGCTGCGTTTCGTTTTTCCCCTTTTAACAAACCAGAAGAATTTATTAACGCTTGGCGGTTAGCCTGTAGCCTTTTTTATTTTTTTTCGGAACTATGGTATTTTCTAAATCTTTTTTGTTATTTGTTTATGTTAATATATGTTCTTTTATATTATTAAGTTTATTTGATCAAAAATAATGAAACAAAAGAAATCTAAATTAATGGTTTGTTTATTGGTTTTGTATTTTTTAAAAATACAGTTGAGTGAAGTAGGACATGAATTATTTTATTTTGAAGCTATCAAATGTTAAAAATAGTTTGGGAGCAAGTAGCACTTAAAAGTAGCGTTTAAAAGGGAGCACTATCGAATAGTCACGCATAAATAACATAGGTAACTCTTACGGTCGCGCTTTTACTACCAATTCATACATTTCCATTCGTATTTTATATTTACTGAAGTTTACCTCGCTTTTTTGGTTTTGATAGTATTAAAATTAGAATTTAAAGTAAGTATACATGTTTTATTAAATTATTTATTTATAGCTATCGAATATTAGAAAAAATTGTAATAAATATATGGAAGATACAAAGACTTTTTATATTAACAAAATCTATCTTTATATGTTTAAAAACTGTTAACACCCATTTGGGCACAAAAAATAAAAAAGTTTCGTTTATTCGTCTACTTTTTATTCATCAAGCCATGAATGTGTACGGGTTATGTCCGTTGTTGTGTTCGTGAATGGAGGGTCGAGTGAGAGGATGAGTGGCAGCCGTAAAAACGTGCCTCAAATGGGGTGAAAACTGTCGACGCGCGCCTGATCCTAACTGAAACCTAGTGATGTGCTTTATTGTATCGACTTATTGAGTAATATATAGCATAAAAATATATTTTTACCTTTATTGAAGTTTGTTTTTATACAACATAAAGTTAATCCTAATATATAATCGTATATTAATGTTTTAAAGTTATTTTCAAACAATTTAAAAATATATTATAGCGGTTTTTTAAATTTTAATCCGACATTTCGAAAGTTTTGCAGAATCGCCTCAGTAGTCTTGACGGCACCACAATGACTGCAAAAGTTTTCGAAACGTTGGAGTTAATCAAAATAAATGCGATAATAATATAAAATATTTTAATTATGTAGCAATATATCAAACTATGCTTTTCAAATAACAATTGTTTGAAGAAATGTAACTTTTCATCAAATTATTTTATAAAGAGAAATTAATTGTTTTAGCCTATTGTATTTCTTAATATTCCTTTATTAACCTCTTATAACTTTAATTACATTGCGGGGCAGTCAAGATAAATAGCCAAGCAAATAAATGCCAGGAATAGACTCTTTTTTTTGTATTATATGGCAATTTTATTACTATTAGCTAATTTAATGTTTATCCTTGTAAACACAACTATCAGATTTACAACACGTGATCAATAATGAACCTTCGATGGCAGGAGCTTCGTGTAAAATCTAAGTCAGCAAGACCCCTCGTTTTGGGGGTCCTGATTGCTCCATCTATCTCTTCAACCCGACTCTGCCTTCTATCTTAGGAAATAAAATAAGGATCAAATAATGTGATGTATAAAAAGTGCCTCTCAGTAGTATGTTTAAAATTGTTGATCTTTTTTTTTGCTAAATCATCAAAGAGTGTAATTTCAATTTTATTTACACGGCTAGCAGTAATATTCTTACTTCAAAATAAAAATGTTAAACTATAAAACATTCTTTATTCATTGTAATTGACATAAAAAGAACAACTCTAACCATACTTTATTTCAAAATAGGAAACAAAAGAAGAGTACTAGAATATTTAAACTTTTATTTATATTTAGTATTGAAAAAAGTGTTATTATCGATGCACGTGAAGCTGGCAATAAAAGCTTTCAATGGCATGCCGATGCTAAGTAGCGTAATCGTTGGTAGATACCTAGTGTGACAACACCCCATCCGTTTTCAGGAAACCATATTGAAATGGTCATAAACTTATACTAACAATATACTTATCCCGTGAATTTTCTCGCCCTTGTGTGTTAAAATTCATCCCTTAATACTGTAATTTATGTATTTAAATATAGATCAAAGATTGTATGTAAGCTACATTTTCTAAAATAAATATTCATGTGCCACCACACTAGCAAAGCTAAATCTTAATGTATCGTACCGGTTTTTGTTTTTAAACATTGGTTAAAAATAATCGATTTAATTGAATCCTAGAAATGATCCTAGAAAATCCTTAAAAAGAAATCAATTAATAAAATCTTGCGTTTACATTGTCTTTGCAATGTGTATGAGAGTGAGCGAGATTTTTTTAATACCTACTTGTTTTAGAGCTCTAATATATATATAAATATATGTTTACAAATATAATATATTATTTGTGTGAGTCTAAGTGGTAGTTTCACAGTTAAAAATCAGTTTCAAAACTTAGTATCTAAATTAGTTTTCTAAGTATTGTTGTGCTATAGAATTTATATAGTAAATATCTCATGAATGTGGCAATGGGAGACCAGCATTGTGGCCTTATCACCTCACGTTCAGTGTTGGCTTTGTGTCCTCGGCAACAGCACGATATCGTGGTTCAATTCACTTTCAAACTTTGCCACTTTTCTCTTGCTTGAATATAATATCTATAGTATGTTATCAACATGTTCCTTATATAGGTATATTTTATTTGTAATTTCGATATAATCTTGATAAAGTTTTCAAACCGTCGAGTTGGTGAGAATAGGTTGTTGAACGACGGCGCCAACAACACTGCCCAGCGGGACATGGGCGTCAATTGCCGAATCCCTTCCGCTTCCGATCCTAGCAGCAAACTTCCCGCTTATTTCTCATAACTTCAGGCGCTTGCAACCTGCTGTGGGACTATAAATTATTATACTATAAATGCACTGTTCCTATATTTTAATATCATATATTATTTATTTAATAATACATATAGTATATGATTATTTCGCAAACCATTATTTTTGTTAATTACTTTGAACTGTATGTAATTTACCGTAACATATGTTTATTTTATAAGTTCGATACCTATAAGTAAATTTTTTTTCCTGAACGTTATCGCAATTGTTTTCTTTCAAGCTTGTTCAGATTGTCTGGAGTTTCGCTAGGGGGAGCAAAAAAGTCACTTTTAACCCATTACTTACTCGCTTGTTTTCGATTTGTTTTTTTTTTTACGATGAAAAAAGACGACGAAATAGAAGTCGAGCTAACTTTCCAGCAATCAGCCAAGCCCAACTTAGGGAAGGGTTAAATCAAATAGACAGATTCATCAGTCCGTTCTGGTTTTATGAAGACTTATTTTAGACTTACCTTCAAGTTGAAATTAGATTTAATCTGGCCCGGAGCTTTAGGATTGAATTTTGTAAACAATTTCGAATACCTCTGCAACTTTTCCAGGCTTTGTTGAAATACCACTGGGAACTCAGAGGGATACTGTGTTGTTTAGCAATTCTATTGAAATGTATTCAATATGTTAGCATATGGACGGACTTTTAAATCACTTCACATATTACAAATATTTACATTAATGTCTTTACAATTAAGTTTAATAATTTTAGTCTAAACTGTTATTAGTTACAACTGACTCGAAATTTTTTAACATTAGCTGTGTATATTGTGTCTGTATCATGTATTTATGTATGTATTAAATAGTTTCCTGCTTTGCAAGCGTATAAGTTTTGAATGTGTATATCCACATTTGTGTTCAGAGTCATGGATACTACGTAGGCTGAGTGGCAGGCACTTTCCCGATGAGAGGTGTGCGGCCACTCGGCCCGTGTCGCCGAACGTCCGCGTCGCTACAATAGCCCCGGGAACGGATGTGAGTTTCCCTTTGTGCGGGGGCTTTTAGGTTTGCCGCCGATCACGCGTCGCTTTTCACCGTCTGCAAAAGCTGGTAATGCACAATCAATTACACAAGCCATTATTAGCTTCTAACGGGGCTACTCGAACATTGTTTAATGTAGCGTGGAAATATACTTGTCTCTCTCTATCGATGAACTGTTTTCTGCTTTTGTTTTCAATGTGTTAAATTAGATAGACATTTTCATTATGTCTTGTATAAATTAATAGAAACGAAGCACTTTATTAAAATATTGATTACTAATTAAATAATAAAATTGGTATTTAAAGAATAATAATTGCCTTGCTAACGTTACATGCACACACTAAGTTGGTATACGAAGGTGTCTGTACCGCGTCGGGTTACAAACAGTCACTATTTTCCCACGACCAGGTACAAAAAGTGAACCTTTTGTGTTGCAACCCAAAGGCTCATACTTTTTCTTCTATTGTCCAGATTGCCGACCGGATGGAAAATCGATTATATGTGCTCTATGGGTTATTGTTAAAATCTTTCCTCAAATATAGAAAATAAGTTTATAAATCTACCTATTTTTTAATATTTCTATCACGTTTAAGGTTTTTTGTTGTCCCTTAACTATTCTTGTTCAAAGCTTTTTGGGCAGGTTTTATTTTCTTTTCTTTCATTTCATATTATATACATTGAGCTCTAAATAAACTCGATTATCTACTTATATAAGATCAGTCCAAATCGGATTACATGGGTTATCTACTTACAAAAAAGGACATTACTGAATTTACAAATTATTTAATTTGAATAAAACAGCGAAAGAATATCTTCTAATCTTATAGGAAAAATACAAAACATGACATTGTTTTTCTAAGACCTGCAGAGAGTATTATTTCTTATATATTAATGCTTTCATAGTTAATGTCTCGTAAACTATAAAATTCGTACAAGGTTGAAAACATATGTACCTACTATATACTTATACATGATGTAAAGAGATAGCTCGATTATATTTATGGGCAAAAGGCGGGTGAAACGACGTGCTGAATTAAGCCAACATTTTTTCTAAGTGGGCAGTAAACGGGGTTCTCTGCCCATATATTGAAGTGTCATATATTTTACGATCCATTCCGCTTGAGGGCACTTTGCCTTGACTGCCAACCTATGAGATGTCCGTGTAGACAGAAATTGTCTTTGTTCTTCTGACCTTTGTCCTGTCTTTTATAAACATGGCAATGTAGCAATTTTTATTGAAATAGTGTCTATACATACAGATAAGTTTACTAAAAATTCATTAGAAAATAATTAAAAATAAAACAGACTATGTTATACGTATGTCAAGCTTATTTAAAAATAATTATGGGATTTATTATTTAATCAGTTTAATCTGACGTTTCGAAAGCTTTGCAGCCATCGTATACGTGTACATATATATGCATATGCTATGTATAATGCATATAGAATTAGGTCATAATGTTGAAATATCGTGTTGTAAATAGCCCGGGGTATATTTAAATGGTTTCTCTCGAGGGCGGTTCACGAGATGGGACTTTTCTTTAGACTCGGACATGCAAATAATTAATTACGCCCGATATAAATGCTAGGCATTAGTTACGATCCCTGACGATGTCGGACTTCCAAATACACGGTCGTTCGTAACCGCAACAGTTTATTTTGTTTATTTTATTAAATTTAATTATATATAATATTGTTTTTACTTCTAAAACACATAAGTTTATATTTATCATATAACCAAAGTATATAATATAGTTTTAGCGCCTTAATCAAAAACAAGTATAAACATCTAACAAAATAGTATCATTATATATAACGTTATCACCGTTCAATAATAAATGAACGATTATGATTTTGTCAAAAGTATTAAAGCGACGAGCAGATGTTAGCGACGTTAATGTCAAAATAGAGTTCAAAGTATTTTCAACGTTCTGATTTTAGATCTCCTCACAGCAAAGCCTTTGTTAACTCGCCTCAATTAAACAATGAAAGGCGTTTGTGTCAATACTTAGTTGTTTTAAGTAATTCACTCGGAATTCTCTGCCAATCAACCGTTTACTTGGTGCTTCAAAGTATAGCCTCAGGGTGGGACGAACTGTGAACGGCGACCAGCGTTTACACAAGTATTAAGCGATTAATGCAAATATATCTTTATTTTTAAAATGTATCGTAAACGGGCCTAAAATAATTCGCTGAAATTTTATCTTACAACAAAATTCTCGACCTCAATAAACTTAAATATTAAAAGTTATTAAAAGTTTATGTTCAAATCGACTGCTGTCTTGATGATGTGACGTTGAATTATGAACTCAATAGGGAAGTAGATTTGCTTGCCATTATAATCTGACAGGTTCTTTGAAAAATTATAAAATTTTTGATTTTACTATATAAAAAATAAAGATTAATTATAAGACATAGTACTTAATTATTATTTATTGAAACATAAATTAATACAGATTACGATAGTCATCGGTATGTAGTTTCCTCTCACTTGGTCGTCGATGTGTGATAACAAACAAGTTAATAAGAAGTGTGCAGCAGCGTTATGTCCTGTGGGGATGAGGGTGGACTGTGGAGAGCCCTGATAGCGATGATAGGTACAAATAATCCGATAAAATATACCTATTGAGCGCCACGAGCCGACCGTTATTTGTAATTACCACCCGTACCGTGCCATAGTGTTGTGTTTCTTTTGCTTTTCTTTAACAACGAGCAATATTACTTTTTACGACACGCTTTCCTTTCGGAACAGTACATTTACACAAATAAAGTAAGTTTAGCTCGCGGTATCCCATCATGTAAGTAGCCAATCAAAAGCCTTGAATTATAATTAGATTATTCAGCTAGTGTACAGTTCTTTGCTATTGACAAGAACATAACTTTGAAGGTGGTGCAATTAATTTAGATTAACATTGATGAAGAGGGCATCGACAAAGGCCAGCTTGACCTAACCGCCAGAGTATTTGACGGTGGCCAGTCATGGGCCGGCATTCGCTCCTCACTTTGACTCAGCCCGAGCTTCAATTTCACTCCGTTTGATGTGTTTAATTACTTTGTTTGTTCTTGTTCGTGGGCCGATGTTAGCTGCGGTCGCCCTAAGTCGAAAATGTTTCCAAAACTGTTAGCATTCCTAAATTAAATGTAACCCACGTCAAACTACACAAATAGTTTTATGAAACAGAGAACGTAATAATTAAACCGAATTGGATGTGCAATGTGGTTTCAGAGTATTGCTTCTTACTTTGCCATTGTTTAAGGGAGAATATAATATTTCATATCTCGAATGCTTGATGCATGTAACTGTATTATAACGAATAGATGCACCTTTGGTTTGATTTCATTACATATGTAGTAGGTAATTTCTGTAGGTAAAAGGGGTAAATTGCGGTAAGGCCATCGTGTTTTAGTTGGTAGCCTAACGCGAATAATCGCTAAATGGTTAATTTTAAAGTAATACAAGGGGCTGGGCGTTTCACTAGGACGGGCGTTGGGTCCACAATATATCTTGTGGCCAGGCAACCGCGATTTGACTGACGGCGCAGTCTGAAAGGACATTTATCAGCCTCACTAGCGGGTACACCAAACCAAACAACAATGAATTCTCATTTACAATTTGTCTTACAATTTCACTGGAGCAAGTCCTCTTGAAAAGTAAATGATTCTAAAAACCCCAACAATAGTGACAACAAGTTGCCTTGGTTTATTTTATTCAATTAGGTAATGTAACATTGATAAACTCTATTTGCAGTGGTAGTATATTAAAGTAGAACATATTGTATGTAATGTGAACTGTACTCTTAGTTGTCGATTCGCGTTGACCTGTAAATTGTTCAGTCGAATAAGCCACTTATGAAAATGAATGTAAAACGTGGATAAACCAAAGCCTATTTTCTGTACGGAGTAAAGCGAGCGGTTACAAATTGCTTTGGGCAAAGCGTAAATTTTAATTTTATCTCTAATACCCAAATGAGCACCGTGACTCGACATAATAAATGTATTCTTCCCACGTTACGTTAGCTGTAGAATGCGCGGGAAACATCGCCGCACTGAATTGGTTAAATACTCGTAGAAACTCTCCTAGCCCGTGTTGACCGGCAAAGCCAGACAGTGACACTAACCCATGTCTTTCGCGGATCTCTTTGTCATTTAAAATATTGATAGGTAAAACTTGAATAAAGAATTTTAAAATCTAATGATTAAATACAGTCCTTTTTTAAAATAAAACGCCTTGATTAATGTAAAAATATATTTATAAATAATATGAAGTACCTATTAAAATAATATAAATTATTTTTATTTTATAAGTCGCTACTTTGTATTTGATCAGCGTGCGAGTCACGACGGCACAGTTTATTTCAACTTCTCAACTTCTCTCGGAGCGTTCGAATGGGGCATAATTTTCATAAGTAATGCGCCGCTTCTCTGACACAAAAATTAGATTCATCAACCCTCCAGGCGCATTTACTCCGAAACATTCCCTCGATACCTGTTAAAGAGACAACAGAATTAACTTATAGACATTTAGAATTTAAACTGTTATTAATTTCGATTCTTTTTTGTTTGTATAATACAAACTTATAATTTTAAAACTGATTTTTATAATGTAGTATTAGTTTTGATCATCTGCATATGTTACAAACAAGAAAAACAAGTAAACGTCCGTTGAACATTATTAGGATTATAATATAAACTAATGAAAGTCATTTATCTGTTTTGTAGATTGATCCTTTCAATTTTATTTACCTCACCGAAACCCGCCGTACACTTTATATTGTTGACAGTGAATATAAAAAGGGCATCAGTTAAAACGCTTTATGTAGGAAATAATTCGACAATCCTCTTAACTTTTTATTTTATATGAGCAGAAATTTTTCAAGAAAATGTTAAACATGTTGAATTGGTAAATGCGTCTTCATCAACCTTTAATAAAAACAATAAGCGTGAACGTAGAGATTTATTACTCGGTAATATTAATAATAATTTCTATTTTATGCCACATTTGTAATATATACTGGAATATGAAGACAGTTTTAGGGAGGCATAGCTTTAGATCGAGATCATGGTTAATTTAAAAAAGATAACGCCTATTTAAACGTTTAATGCGATGAAGTCTGAAACAATAGGTTATAAGTAGATACATGTATAATATTGTCATATTATATTTATATTTATTTTCATAAGAAAAGACGTTCTTTCATTTCAGTAATATATTTTCACAATTGACATTTGACATATCTGACATATACTTTTTTATAATTCTTTTTTCGTATATATATAAAAGCAATCACAAGGACTGCAAGATATGAACACTGAATAGACGTATGCGGAGGACGACCATAATTTACTTATCTCACGCGAGACCAGAAAGTTTCGTTCAAACAAATGATATAGGTTTCCATCGTCGCAGGGAGCACCTGAGCGGCGCTACGATCGGTGTGTCTCAGGGGAAATAAAAACTTTGTCGCACGTCGCTAGTCCTAAAGCCTCCTTACAGGCTTTGGGCTCAAGCGACACACTCACCGATTTTCTACCAACGAGTTTATGGCATTGATTCGCAACGATACATTGTATGTTTACGATATTGTTTTCTATTACTGCTGCGTAAAGATCGAGTGTAAAACGTTCGCGAAACTAGAGGTCGAAAATTGAAAAGACAGAAATGGTTTGGTTACATAATTTGCGCAAACAATATCAACTCCGATACAATTTTTACAAATCCTTTGTGTTTATCATGATCTGATAATATTAAATAGATAGTTATTTGTGGCCCATAAAGATTTAAAGATGTTAATGAAATGTAGGTAGATTGGTCCAGACAACAGGAAGTGTTTGCGTATTAGCATTCTAAGAGGCGGCAAGCGTCACAAGCTTCCTGAGATAACTTTAGTAATATTACTAGTGTTGAAAGTTTTCGACGTTCAAAGTTCGATAACTGGCTGACTCCCACTCTTTGATGGAATTTTTAAATTAATTCACAAGAAAGTGTAATCAAAAGGAGTCGAGGAAAATTTGAAAAAGATCCTTTGTAAATCTGTGCGAGGAATTGTTATCATAAGGAATAAAATACTTTGTTAACTTCTCACAAAAGTGTACGGAATGTGGGTTTGATGAAAAATTTATTTGACATTTATGTAAAGATAATTCTTTTAATCTAAATTCTTAAAGGTTACTTTTAAAATTAGCAAATTAAAACATAAATTATTAATTATTTCTTAATTTTTTGTAAGTTGTAATTTCTCCAATAGTGTAGGTACAATAAAGTGAATTCACATGAAAAATAAAATCAGTATTGATTGAATGTATTTCTTTTTTGTTTTAGTTTATACAATCTATAAAATCCTTGAATAAACAGTTACCTTCTTTGCCCTTTTGCACTCGTAAAAGGGGTTTGAGAAACTCCGCCCTAAACTTATTTAAACTTTTACCCTAGAAAATCCTTTTTGCAAGCAGTTTAAATGTTGAATAGAATATGTATTTAGAAACTACAAGAAAGTTGCTTTTAAATAAATATGTATCTAAGTGTTAAAGTGTGTGAAAATGCCTTTGTTTTGAGGTGAACGTTTTGACAGCGTAACAATTAATGTTAATCCCAATACATATTTCGTTGTATACTCCTTATCTGAAGTTAAATATTGCCCAGAGGCTTTACTTAGATCTTCAAGACCGTTTTCTAATTTTAACTTTGGTTATCACGATTTTCGAATTAAAGTTACTCTTGTCCAATCAAATTTTAGGAACTTATTAATTTCTCCAATGTTTTCTTTCGATGAACAATTTCTTGCTCTCAGTGGTTAGCTCTTCATTACACATTTATTACATATTTTGTATATATGTTGAATTAATATTTTCTGAAATCCTTTTTGAAAAGTTGAAAGTATGTGTTATGTGTTTGTTACTAGTAAACTATTAATATTAATAACTACTAATAATATCATTGACTATTGATGTTAATTAGAAAAATTAATAGTCTGTCCAACATGTCAAAGTTGGCAAAAAACAGCACCGTCTTAACCGCTCTCGTACAATGATTGATGGACCTTTCAGAAATGGAGCGTTAGCAGTTAAATCTTCGTAAAAATTAAGTCAACCGTCCCATTTGAAATTCAAATATTTGTAAAAAAATCAAGTAATTATTAAGACGATTTTTACAGCAGTTTTTTTTATCTTAGTAGTTTATTTTCAAATTCACTCTCTATATTTAAGATACATATCGTGACAGCTGGTAATATGCCACATAATGCGTTTCAGAAATCTCTTACACCTTGTTTAAACCACTCTAAAAGAACAATATTATTATTGATGTCGGAAAGCCACAATACAGACTTTGAATTGATATATAACTGTGAGTGATGATGAGCGCTAGTTTCAAGATTGTACGACCTGTATAGGGTGTTATAAAACAATCTAAAGGAGACATTAGCGTTTTCGTTTTAAATTAAATCTTAATTCGAAATTCACAATCAACATTCTGTAGCTAAGTTATTTCAAGTAAATAAATGAAGTAATATTATTGTTAAAAATACTCAGCCTGTATATTCGTGGATGATGTCTATCCAACCTGTGTATGTTTATTGGCAATAGTTTGAGATTGGTTGAACTCCCAGTGGTCCTGACCGCCTTCTCCGAGTCATGTTGAAATTATATCTACCGATGTGGCGATAAATGAAAATGACAATTAAATGAGATATCTTTAAAAATATTTAATATTTATATGTAAGTAATTTAAAATACTTTATGCGGATTATTATTGCGTTTATTTTCATTAATTTTATTTTTTCTCTCTTGAGTCTTAACGTGAGTAGGATACCTCATAAAATCCTTTTAATTAGTCAAATTATGCTTGATTAATTTGATTATTATTATTCCATTATTCAATTACAACTTATATCAAATGTTGTTTAACGTTTCAATGGCTTACGAGTGCACTTTCATAAAATCAAATCAAGTTTGTTGTTGAACTAGCAATCGACCCTTTATATGCGAGAATACGCTGAAAGCTTTCACCATCCGTCCGTTCTAAAATCATTATAATTATTATTGTCATCAAGAATTATTTAAATGTGTTGAAATGAATGCTACTGAGTTAGAGGTTCTGTTTAGTGATCTCGCAGATGTCGCCGGAGTCAATATGCGGAACATTTCCTATTACACGCCCACTTCTTTCCGACGACACACGAATTTATATAGAGGAGATAAATCTATTTACCCTTTATTTTAGTTAGAATAAACATGCCATTAAAATATTTAAAATATCACTTACCTTTCATTGGATATAATTATTACATTTTTTCTTCTAAAGTGTTTTGTCTTTGCAATATTTCGCAATTAAGGATTAGTAAACAGAACAAAATAATGTTTATTAATAATAAATATTATGGTAATTTTAGCTCTAAAGATATCTAGTCTATATTTTTATTCCAACACAATTTGTAATGGAAGCGACACGCGGAGACAAGAGGGCAGAAGAGGTCGTTGGGGGAAGAGGGGAAATTACTTGCAAATTCCATTTACGAAGTCGGCGGCCAAGCTTCGTGTCAAAAGAAACTGGGTACTGTGGCCGGCGTGCTTCTTGCTATCACTTACCCAGCTCAACCACTATAGATAGAATAGCCATGCTTACTTGTGTTATTTTATGTTATGGTAACGTTATTCAATTTCGGGGTTCTTTTACGGAGGATGAGTAATGCGAGCGTTGTTTTTGATACTGAAAACTCGTTTAGTATTTCATTTAAAAACATACATGCTTATTAAATTATATTTGTTTTTGTTGACATAAATTTAATCCGTAATTGTATAAAGTAAAACTCTCATCATTTAATAAACTAATTGTATCAAAAATACAAATAGATATTATATAAGAAGGAATTCATTAGAGATGCGAAGTAAACGCGGACACCGGCTCACCTCCTCCGATTGGTATGTAAGTTACGAGGCGTTACTTCCAACTTAGCTCATTACCTCCACTACGTTACCAGAATGACAATGCTGGCTATTTTTACTTTATTCCTGTTCCACCTTATTAGGCGGACTCGAACGTGAATAGGAAGTTCATATTGAATTTTCTTTCAAGCAAAATTATATATTGAAAAATGTTTAATTTAAAAATGATTCTCCAGGATCCTGTTGTAAGATTTCAACGTTCATGTTTTCATATTGATTTTTATAAAGCTTAACAGTAAATTATTATTATTATTTTCTTGTTGCATTATATTAGCACTATCAATTTTACATCAATATGTTTTTTTTATATAAATCATTAATTTCATTTTAAATTATACAATTAAATAGGTACCTGCTTTTTTTCAAGCCTTTATTTAAAAAATAATACAACCCGCGTAAATATGTATTTGTTTAAATAAAGCTATGTTTAAAAGGGTGAATGTGTTAAATAATTTTGATGAAACACCAAACGGCGCAGTTAAGTTACCATTTTTTTGTTTTTTAGTTTCGGCTTATGAATAAGTTACACACTTCAGGGAATGGATGCGGCCGCCAAAGTGTTTATTGTGATAGCTCGCACGGCACATTCCAGCACCGGTCTCGTATAGAATAAAACACCTAGATTTTTCCTCGAGAATCGCGGGGAGAATCTACTTCGGTTTCAATCGTGAAAGGCAGTAAACGACTTTACATGATTGGCAAAATTGAGTTTTATAATAATGCTTTCAGCAATCTTTTATGCTGACATAGAGTTTGGTGTTACGATCATTTCTATTTAAGGTGTGTGAGGTAAGATTCAAAGTGTAGAATATTATATGACCAGATTAAGTTAAGCAAGTAATAGTCAAAAACGAAAGAGACAGAGTTTAATATTGTTTAACAAAATGTACAGAAATGTCCTTTTTACAGTAGGTACTCGTCGAGATAGTCACAACCAGAGGCATTGAGAAAAGGAGGCAGTAAATAACAAGCGAGATCGGATTATTTCGATAAGATCGTAAAATGAAACAAGGCAAGAGTCATAGTAGGACTATTCCTCTTTGAATATGTTTCATGTCTGATATGAAATCTGAAAGTTGCTGTGTCTCATTGTATTTTTACTTTAAAATATTTCAGCAATATTCACTCAAATATACGTATAATTCATATTTAATTCAAGTAATTAATTTTTACATACTTCACAATGTGCCTGGGAATATAGTGTGATATTTGGCAACGAGACTAGCCTAGTAAGCACGAAGAACCAAACTTTTGCAATCTTATTTTCACACATGACTGAATCTGTGGCTACTGTTTGTAACACCACAATCAATTTCAGACACACTGCTCGTTATTTAAGACTCGGCTGGTTTGGTTTGTATTATGGAATCCAAGTACGATAACCATCGATAGTAAGTGCGGTATTCCACGCTTGATCTGAAGCCGGCGGGCGCAGTGGCTTATTGCCTACGTGCCGCCTTCGCCCGTCATATTATTCTATCGAGAAAGCGGCTATCGTGTGTGGCCACACGCTCGATATTAGCACACCCACCCGGTCCTGAATTCTTTTGATATTGGTGTGGATCGTAAATAAAAGTGCGGTCAGTAAATTCTGTCTCTGAGCTTTTGACTTATCACTCTAAGAAGATTTTCATAGCAAACAATATATATATATATATATCCCACATGTCTCAATATAGTATTATATATGTTGTTTAGTTGTGTCTATTTTTATAGATTTGCAAAAATATTCGGTCGAATTAATCGAGAAGAAATGTCTAAGTTGTCATATTGCAATTGCCAAAACATAATAAGACAAGTTGCAATTGTCACCGTGTGTCGCCACAGAAAGTCGTCTGAAAAAGTGAAAGTTTTCATCTGTGATGTTCCCTGGTCGACTGTTCTCATTTCTACAGAGTCACTCTTAATCACAATCGCATAACGAGCAATGATGTACAATAGTGTCTATTAAAGCAACTGTTAAAGTGGTACAATTAAAAAATATGAAGGTCATGCTAAAAACTTAATTGACTAATTTAATCCATAAAATAATTGACGTTATGATATTTTGTGACACTCAGCTCTTTAGCATTTATTATCCGCTCGATCAAATTAATTGACGAAATGGGTTTAAATAAAAAAATTCGAGAATATAATTATTAATATAATTTATTGTAATAGTTATTTATTATAATCGGGAAAAGTAAAAACTTACAACCAACCCTGTTTTAATTTTGTAGGAGAACAGAGAAAAAGATGTACTCTGGGGGACGATACGTCAAAAATTATGAGGCACTTGTCCCGTAGCAGCGCTTGAGGCAGCTAAGTGTGTGCTATACCCGATGCGCTTGTTTTCTGTTAACAGTTTCGCTTTAATGTGTACGTACATTTAATTTTACAGTTTAAGGATTTAAAGCGGATAAATTGTCACTTCTTTTAAAAGCTAGATGAAGTAAAGTAACTTTACTGATGTTATAGCATGTAAACGCCATTATTCACTTTGCAATAATTAATTAATATTTTACATAGATTCTTAAGAAATATTTCGTAATATATTTTTAGAAATTGTGTTAATTACATTTATATCTTCCTAATAAAGATGTGTAATTCCCAAACAGGTCGGGCATGTGGAGTAGATTTTTCCTAAAACCCTGACTCTCGCTTTGTTGTGGGACGCTAATAAAATGAGCAGAGGTAACAGTGTTTGTTGACGCCCTCGAGATGACAGATAGAGCACGGTCCGCCGATGCCGTAGTCGACCCAACCAACCAACCAACAGCTGTACCGACGAGAATGAACAAAAATGGCTTGGATTTTCTCAACAAAGACACTTTAAAATAAGCATCGTAATAATATCTTCCCTATAATTAGATATACTTTTTTAATTAAATTACATATAACCTTCTACAAATATGGATTAAGAAATTAAAATTGTTTGGTTTAAATATTATTTAGTAAATACGGATGAAAACTAATTAGGTCGGTAGTGGAACAATCGTAAATATGCAATTAATATTTGTGAAATTTATACGGCGACTAAAATTGTGTAATTTTAATTCTACAACGAGTGCTTTTAATTTAGAGTATAACTGTTTCCTCGAAGTTGCAGCTCTAATGCATTCATATATTAACAAAATACTGACATTCGCTTTGCCCTCACCCACCCCGAGTAGAGAAAGCGCGATTATTTTTGCACTGCAGTGACATTTTTCTTTATGAACTCTCGCCTTGTTTTTATTAATTCTTATTTCCACGACCGGAATAAAAAACGGATAAATGTTTTTAAATATGTCGCTGGAACCATAATCCGTAAAATATCTCTTCGTAATTTAATAAATCTTCTTGTATTTTCAAGATAATTTTATTGTTTTTGTTGGTTTATTTATTGTTTATTGTTATTTTTAATTTAGGCTATTCTTAGTTCCTTCTTTCAACATATTTTATTATTCCACTAATATACATTCTATTAAAACTTGTTAATTTCTTTGAAAAACTTTCCAAATATTTAGACGCAGTTAATTAAATAATGCAAGTTTTCAAAATGAAATTAATTTGCTATTAAATTGTTCTGAGCAATAAGGAATGTAGTGTTGATGGGAGTTTCTCGGACCACGGGCCAAGTGGCTACTTCTATGAGAAACCTCCAACTTCCTTTTTATGAACGAGCTTATTTTGCTTTTATTAATATTTCTCTCAGATGCTATTTAGTGAGAAATAGCAGTCTTCATTTCTATAAATATGAATTTAAACGGCGCAGAGGAGTAATATAAAATATAATAATGTATTTAAAAAATGAATATAAATGTGAATAGTAGTTTTATAAGTTATTTCAAAATTCATATGAATATAATTAATGAGTCCAACAAAACAGAAAGGCACGTAGCAGACAAAAGTTGAAATTTAGAACTCGTGCGTATTAAAGGATAATACATCCTTTAATGTTATTTTAAGTCTATTCGAGTCATTAAGAGGGGCTTCGAGCAATCGATTCGGCGTCTTAACGACTCATTCAAAAAGTCGTAAAGTTAGAGGCATGTCTCTTCTTAATATAGCCGCATAGCAAGAAACAATTAGACAAGCGAACAGCCATCACTGCTGAATCAACGTGACGCAGACTATTGTATAAATGGATGCGGCATTTTATTTTATACTTTTAAAATTTTTTTTTTTTCGAATTAACTATAGGAACGATAACATTTAATTAATAATGTAAAAAATTATAGCATTATTAGCATTTTATTGAATAGATTCTTTATTCGGCGAATAAATTTAGACTATTATTTGCATTTCTATTTTAGTTTTGGTTAGTTTTTTAATGAATATAAAAAATATCGTGTAATAATGCATGCCAGGGGATATCTGCTTGTTCTGCTAAGATTTATTCTCTCGACCTTTCTTCGTCAAATTGATCAACTGCCCAAATCAGCACTACTAATAGATAAATCCGTAAAAAGAGTTAATAAATGTACATAAAGGAGAAGCTTTATAATATCATATTCTTAGTAACTCACCCAAATTTACATTGAAATTGTTAGGTGAATTTATAGATCTATGGCATCCGGTGAGTGGAGTGGTGGCTGATGTGGCAACGTGTCGAATGACGTGTAATATGCCGGGTGTATAAATCGCCTTTAAGTGTTCGTGCCCGTAGAACCTTATAAATTTAACCTTATCCTTCATTTTTAATATTCGAAATTGAATGTTTTTTATAATCAATTGAATGTGTTCAAATTATAAATGTTATTCGTAACCATTTCAGGAAAATTGTAAATAAAACTTTAATTCGTTTTGTAATATTTTATTTATTATAAAATTAATTGTTATTGCAATTCACTTTAATAAATATTTTTTCTTTTCGTTTAGGGTCAAAATTATAATATTACACAGGTATTACTTTCTCTTCGAAGACACACATTGACGAGTGAAAACGGTCGCTTATACGTGGAATGAGAATCAACGGGATCTACCCACTCTCGACAATTCACTGAAAACTCTACTGCGAGTCAAAGTTTTATTAAAAACTGACAGAACCATTAACATTTCTGTTAACTGGAAAATAGTATTTTAACCAATACGTTAAATCAAATTTATTTAAATTTACGTTGAATTAACATTGGACGTTCCAATTTACATTGACGTGAGATAAATGAATTTTTTGCGTAAACTAGATAAGATATTTTAAAATAAATAGATAAATAAAGTTAACTGTCTTAATAAAAATACAAAAACACGCCATATAAATAATAACACGCTCATGACGTGAAGTTTGTATTGTGTCATATTTATATTGTGAAAAAATAGTAGATAGAGTCTATGCTACGACTTAATAGAAAACACTTAGAGAACAATACAATACAAATATTTCATTCGTGATGTATTTTCAATGTAAAGTGCAACTAAACAATTCAGAAATATTTATGTTTGGATGTAATTCGGCACGTTTAATATTCACTCGGATTTTATACTGCTGACTGGAATATTGTGCTTTTATTTCAACATGAAACTGACTTCGTTTAAAGTATTGCTGACACGCAATTCCAATTACATTCAAAATGTAGGTAGGTGAATGTTTTAATATGTGTGTTTTATGAGCAATGTAAACAATAATCTACAATTTATTCTACGAGTGACGCACGAAGGCGGGGCTCTATGATAAATCATATATTGATGTAAAATAGATGTAAAAGGTGTCTATCCATTATCTCTGCTAATCTATGTAGAATTAATGAATAATAGAAAAAATATATTTCATTCAAAATAATCTTTTACTAAATAAGTAATGCACTCCACTCAGCCGCTCTTTTATGTTTTAAACTGTTTTCTTTTATGAGTCTCACACGAGAAAACAGTTCACTTGCATAATATTCAAATGAAATTGCATCTTTGCCAAAACTAGCGAGAGAATAGCCTCGCTTACATTAATACACAACGATGTCTCTGACCCCACGCGACGCAGACTTATTCACATAATCTACGCGTTATTATTTTCAATTATCTTCCGCTAAATTAATTATAAGAACATTATTTTTAATAGAACATTAAGCATTTAAAAGCACGTTAAATTGCAGTTGGTAATACAATTATGTAAAATGACATTCATACACACACACGCACATTACACATACATATTTATAACTGCAATAAATAGAACAATTAGATTTAATTTAAAATATTTATTCAAAATGTAAATTATATTTGTATATTTCGTTTTGAAAATCTTAGAGTGATTGAACCGAATAACCCTTCAGATTATGTGTATAAGGGCAGGTACAGCTAGTGGTGTGCTGCTTTGTTTTTATAGGCAGTTAGATGAGCATTAACTGAGTCATTTTGAGATGTAGGCACAAATTACTAAGCTCTTACTACACCTTTTGTCGAACCCTGCATTTAAATATATATTATTCCATTTTTGTTTACAATTACATTTTCATTTGTTTTCTAATAGAGACACAATTATATATGTGGTACCAATATGGAATGCTTGTTTTTAACATGCTTCAACTAAATAAATGTGTATTTCATATTTAAATGGGCTTCACCTGCCTATTCCACATTGAATGACCGGTGCTCCGAAGTGCATACACGTCAATACCAAACGCAATTAGTTGGAGTGCTTCGTTTTTGATGTAGTGCAGACTGACGGTGTAGTGAATTGAAATCCATTGGAACCTAAATATACTCAAAAATATTAAGCTAATTAATTGTTCTTGAAAACGAAATCTTCACTAAATATATGTGTATTTCTTTTTAATTCAACATATTGCAAAGAATAATCCATAACAATGCACAATATTTAAGTAAGATAAAGTGGATCTTTTGTTTTGGTAGAAAAAAATAAAATGGTTTCCTCTGCGTATTTTCCCGCCTGCACATCAATTAACAACTTGAATGTCGCAGTCAAGTGGTGAAACTCGACGCATGGATGTCGATGTTTGTTTAACAGTGTTGATTTATAGTTTCATTACTCGCATGGACTGTGACGAGACAGAATGCATATTATTTACGCTATTACTTTGAATGTTTAATTTTTATCTGTATTAGTATTTTATATTTATTTAAGCATTACTTTTTCTAAGTTAAAATACTTTCTGCGGCTTATTATCGCGTTTATTTTAATTAATCAATACTCAGTAGGTATATGCTCAGACATCAATATTGTTTACTAAATAGTGAATTTCTATTCTATGTATTTTTATATTTTACCGAGTTTGTTTTATGAGTTTTTGTCGATGATCTAGTTATGTGAACCGATAGATTAAAAAAACATTGTGAAGTGAAGTTATAAATCGATGTTTCTAGTTATTTGTCGTCCACTCGTCCATCATATTATTTGTCAGCGTACCGTCAGCAACATACGCGTTGTCGAGTGTCGAATGCACGCGCTCTCAACACTGCACATCCAATTACCAATTCGCAATATTTTCTATGCAATGTTCATCGGAACGTAATCAATTGGAAACGACTACCGGAACGAGGCATCCTTTTACTACTCATATTGTTCACATGTAACCTTTGTAAACAAAACTTTTAGTGAGCATTTGAAAAATTTGACGCATCATTTTTGGTATGTTTTCGTTTCAGTACCAGCGTTAGTTTACCAAAGCTTTTTAAAACAAGGAGTAGTTTTTCATTCATTTTATAAATGTCAATATTTTAAAAAACTTAATTTGAATTTATGTCGGTTCCCATATGGTTATACTGAATAGTACTTCAACGTTTTATTTTTTTTCATTTGGGCTCGCGAAGTAAAATGTTTTGAAAGGACCGATTTCACTTTGCGTCGGAAAAACCCCATTCCCCCTTGTTTCAGCGGAGCTCCGTCGTGCCTCCTATTGTACGGGCAACTAACAATTGTACCCACATTATTGTTTTGCCGTTGGGAAAGCTTCTTTTATTTCAGACTTCATACAGACTATCTTCTCACGCGCGAGTTATGTTGATGAGATTAAAACGAGGTTTACGGTTACGTTTCTTAATACAATGTTACAATATATTCAGGCACATTGTAAGTTATATTGTTCGTGTAGTTATGTTTATGCTTACTTTTACTTCAAATCGCTTAATTTATAAACTTGTCCATATTATTTAAATATTAATTTGGGCATACATTTTAATATTGTTATGTTAATGTAACTCTTAATGTAATAACAAAATATTTTATAAGTTTCTTAGTAATTCTCAGGTATGATAACCAACCACACTGCAAATCATTAGGGGAAAGCAGCGGTGGACCAAATTCGCTGTTTGCATTTCTAATTAATACACTGTTTGTGGAACTGATTTACGATAGCCTCCTGCCTCCCCAGCACTATCCTAATGCGTTAATAGCTTTGAAAATTAACACTAAACCTGGTTATTTTGTTGGAATTCAACCAAATGTTTGCAGATGTAACATTTATTAGTATTGTTATTAAAATTAAATTAAGTTCTAATCATAAAACAAACAAGTTGTAATTAATTAATTTGTTATGAGTTTTGTTTATGAAGCTATATAATCGATTTTCAAGTAATGAAAGATGATTTCAAAAGATATATTAGAAAATTTGTGGTAGACATGATTTAACTAATTGCTTGGTAATGGCTGCAAGACTTTCGAAATGTCAGATTAAATTAATCAAAATAATCGCGATTACGCATCTTTTAAATAAAATACTCATTGTATATATATTTATAAATGTACTAACCGATTTTTATTTAAGTTTAGTAGTAAAAGTTGTTAATATCAGCTAGATATAGAATTGATTTATATGTAAACAAAAGAGTTAAATTTATGAAACTGTTCAAGATGAGGTCGGAGTCAGGGGTGTGTCGTACTCATTTTTTTAAACGTGAAAAATTGTAGCCTGGTTTCCGCCTACGACCCACACCCTTAAGATGGGCTCCTACAGGGCGTCTCTTCGACAGAAGAATTTGCATTTTTAGCGACAGTACGTAGGTTCGTGTCGCTACCAGAGAGATTCTTGGCTGTAACTGATAGCCATTCATTCTTGAAGATTGATTTACTACTTTTTATTTTTATTTGATTGAATTAATAAAAGGTTTTTTTTTCAATACATATCAGACGTTACTAAATTTAACACTAAAAATATATAAGAATTTAAAGTAAATGTGCGAAATGGCTTGATAATCTGGATAGACATTTGTCTCCTCAAGCCGGCATAGCGGAAGCGGTTGCCTTCTCTCAAGGATTAATTGCACTCTAGTTTAACATCAGGCAGGCAGGTGTGGTTATAGCTATATAAATAAACTTATAATGCTATTAATTTAAAATTGAGTCAGTAAAGAATGAATTAACTAATAAAAATTCTTTTGCGTTTAATAAGTGAGTATTTTTAAGTTGATTAGAAGAGTGCGAGGTTCGAGTGATGGTCGCATTCAGTGGCAAGCTTGGCTGAACAAGGAATAGGCGTGACCAGAATGCATAATAAAGCAGGAGATTAAAAACTGCAAAACCTTGTCAATAACAGCAGTCCACAGCAGTCTCTCGGTCTCCGATAAAGTTGACACTGATTGCATAAACTTTTATGTATAATGAATTCAATTCATATTTAGTTTATATTCACTTAAATTGGAAAATACGTATTCAAATACATATTTAAAGATGATGAGATCATACACCTGAAGTTGACTTTGAGTTCAGTACATTCAAATTACGAAAGAACCAATATTATATATGAAATAGTTTTATAATATATTACAATATTTAAGAGTATTGTTAGATTAAAATACATTACTAATTACAATATATATAGACTTGAGTGAGAGAAATAAAGTGCAATTTAATACATTCATATAATGAAAACAGGCTTCAATAAACAGCTTATAGGAGGCTTAACGTTCGGGAGTTAAATTTTATTTGATTGCGAAGCGCGCGTCACGCCGACAACGGCTGATTGATGTATGGCCGCGAACGACCCGGTTCACATGTGACAAAGATCACACATGTGCCTCATTCTCAACACTAATACCTTAAATATCATTTTTCTATTGTCGAAATAAATTTTCAGTAACAAGTTTATTAATAATCAGGACTTGTCTATAAATTAAGTACAATTTTAAGAATATTCCTATAATGTAATAAAAATATTATGTTAATAAATTATCTAAAAATAGTGTCCAGCGGCTTTCGTAAGCGTAGGTGTGGATTTATTACGTCTACCTACGTTATTCTTAAAAAATTCAAATTTTAATTTATAAATGTAACACAAAAACAATATATTAGAAATTTTGAAAACATCATCGCTTTTCGAGCGAACGAAGTATCAATAGCTTTTGGGGAACATCGGCCATAACCTGTCATATTGAGATTGATTAATTCGGGTGATATGGACTGGCCCATTAACGGCGAGTACATCTGACCACCCTTCAAGGAACGATATCGTAATTACTTGTTATATTTTTATATTGCTTTTATTTTTATTTTCCCCAAACAATATTCATATTAAAATTTTAAAGTTGTAAGAATTGTTGTTACGAATGTTTGTTGTTAGAAATTACTGAATTACATTATTCTCACAATCTCTCATTATGCATGAAGAAGTAAAGAAATACGTATTTCACCAATTTCACCATATTGTTTTAATTAAGCTCGTTCATGTTTTTCCTATTTAAAAATCATATATTTGTTTTTAAATTCTATGAATCTAAATGTAACATTCACCCAATTTACATTTGAAATTCTCAAATTTTAATTTAGAAGTAAGTAAATATCAACATTAATTCAAATGATAAATGATGTACAACGATTTAGAGAAAACCGATTTCAGTTTTAATATTCAAAACTCATGAGAAAATCATATTTCCATCTAAATAAATTTCCATAACAAATTTAATGTAATTATAATTTCATTAGGTTCATGTCGTATTCGTGGCGTTTAACCCAGACTCGATGCGGCTAAGGAAATGAGGTGACACTGTATCTTAGGATTCACACACCAATGCACAACTGCCTCCAGATTGTTAGGAAATGTGCTGTCACTAATGTACCTAATGTCGTATGAAAGGGGAGCCATTGTTATATCTCCCACTTATGACATTTAGCTTGTAAGGTCGCACGGATTCGGGTGTTTGGGTTATTAATTGGATGTGTGAATGAAAACATATTTCATCAAATTCAATGATCATTTGTTTTTGTACAAATTCATATGCTATTTTGTCTTTGTTATTTTGTTAATGTCTAATCTAAAACTTAATTAAGTATTGTTTTTCCTTATTAAAAATTGGGATTATTATTTAAAATGAATTTAAGAAAGTCTTTAAGATAATTTACAACAAACTGGAGTTTTTAATGACTGTAATGATAAGTATAATTTACTTTTGGGTCGTAAGAAAAATTTTAGTTTTTTATTGATTTAACATTTGTGAATAAAATTCGACGAATCATTGTAGATTCTAAGAAATTTTCAAGTGAAGTAGTAAAATTTCATGGCTATTCTCGTACGGAGTGACAATAAAAGTGCATTCCGTTCCCGATTCTGATCACACCCGTTTCAATATTCAAACGCGTGAGTAACACCTGAGACGTCCCATTCCCTGTAAATATAACTTTAGAAATTATTTATTAATGTAGTCCACCGTACGTATTCGTTTATTTATTTCAATATCTATTTCGATTTTAAGTGTTATTGGCATGTGATATGGTTATTTATATTTATCTGTTTCCAAAAGAATATTTTTATTAGATTTTGATAAATAGACTGGGCTGTATATCTTGTTTTGGTAATTTTTGAGTAATACTTATCGGAATCTTCATTATACCTATATATATTTTTTTGACAAAATGTTATATTTATATTCGTGACAAATTCGACGTTAACCAGGAGTCAGAAACTTGTACAGCGATAACAATAGAGTAAGCGGGTGTGATGCGACCCCGAAGCATGCACTTAAAGTAATGGCTTTCGAACTGGAACGACTATTCCTGAACCTACAATTCAATTCCTCCATTTTTTCACGGCCTGAAGATTAAAAATTCATGTGATCCTACGTCCGGGTTGGTTTCTTTTCGAACCGGATAAAAGGAAAATATAGGGAAAAGGAGATCTATCCTATTTTGAAGACGATTCTTTTGTTTTAAAAATATTTTATTATAGCTGTTTTGTTCGTTACTACCTACGAGGATATTATTTAAATTTCGTCCATAATATTAAAGAATGTTTTAAAAAATATAATTTATTTTGTTTTTAGTATTAATGTATTATTTCAAAATAATACATACTACATAGACTTAGTTATGGATGGAATATAATTTGATAAAGCGATTACCTATGTGATCACTGTAATTGATTTTACTTAGACACGCTCGACCAAATGTACCGGTTAATGAATTTACGATGCACCTATGGATTAGGTTATTATTAATATATACGATACAGTTTGCAATATTAATAATGCATTAATGTACTTTTAATATTTTATTCAAAGCAATTATTTCAACAATAAAAGTAAACCCATGTCCGACTTTGTATAAATAATGCGGTTGCAGCGTAAACATTTTTGGTACGAAATTCTACAAACATAGTGAATAATTAACTTACTTATCGATTAAATCTCGTTTTATCGAATCGCTCGCGTCAGTGATTTTAAATGTTAAATGCACATCGTGTTATCGACAGTCGTCACATTACATGGCTGCCGATCACACGCCGAGAATTAAACGCGTGTTTGGAGCAAACGATACGAGCACATGACATGACACAAGTTATCAGTAATGTGGGCCCTGCATTTGTTATTTCATCGTCATTCGTGTAAATAATACAAGTCTAACGTTTTAATTCAATAAAACGTATAAACAATAAACCTTTCGCTTCTATTGGCGGAAGTAAACTTAGTAAACATTTTGATGGAGAGCATTCTCAACCCGATCCAATCACAAACACTTCAGTAACCGAAAGCGAAATTCAATTGACTTGTATCCGGTTCCACTCGATCGAACCCGCAGATATACCCCATATCAGTTATACATCTCGCAAACGAGGTCGATTCGAGCCTACGGAATACTCTGGCCCAATGCCGCGCCGACCGCCTGAGTTGGTCCTTCGACCGGATTGTGAACGCTTATTTGAATCTCCTTTCTAAGCGACTTCCTTTTCTGTGAGTGTCAGGTAATTATCTGTGTGGCATTCCAATTTTCCGATCGAACGGTTAATTCAGTTTAAATCTCTTCGTGTAATACGTACCGGGCTATAGGCGCGCCTAATCCTAGTCTCTGAAAGTCGCGCTTGTAAAACATGGCGGTGGATTTGTAAATAGGAAAACTGTAATTTCATTTTATTATAATATTTAATCATAGTATAATAAATAATTAAAATTATAATTAATGTTAAAAGAAGTAAATGATTAAATTGAGTATTGCAAAATATTTATTTGTGGGATTTTCAAAACTAATTTGTATATTATTTATTGCATCTTAATAGATAGTAATTGTTTTTTATTATTTTAGATTAAGTTAATATTAATTTCGATTTAACTAAATTCCACGTCCATAATTTATTTACTCGGATTCAGTAAATAAAGTTTGGTGCCAACTCATCAGGCACAGTGGGGCGGGGATCTGATAAAAGTTGTCCAAAAGTTTCTTACGCGATGTCGCCACCTCCATCATGTAAATTGGACAAGTTGTGGTCCTTCTGATGTGTGCTACATTCGTAAAGACCTACGGTTACTAACACTTAATCGCATCTGTTTCAATTGCGTATACATTTAATTTAGATTTGGGTATGATAAAGGTGTATTAATAATTTTAACCCAAATGTTTAGAGGGTTCAACAGTATTAGTGGTCAATTATATTATGGCTTTCTTGTGATAATAATAAATTGTATTTCAATATAAACTATTCACGTATATTGGCAATAAAAAACTAAATGTTTTCATTGTTTTTGTTCTATAGCAGCCTCTGATACGATCTCATGGATTTAAACTTTTATTGTATCGACGGCAATACAAAAAGCAAACAACTGCGTATACTTTCATCCCCCTTCAGCCGGGTTAACCGTAAACCATCTCAGTTTAAGGAGGCATTAAATCGCAACTCAAACAAGAACCGTTACACTGAAGTTAACTCACATATTGCTTTGTGTCACGAACGTTTAAAGCGAGTCGGGGCGAGATGGGAATGGAAGAAGGGAGAATGGGAGTGTAGGGTGTAAAAGGAGAAAAACTGCATCGCTAAAAGTGAATGCGGTCGAAAGCCGCGCTTATTTCTACGCTAAGTGCATGGATTTTTTAAAGCGAAAGCTACGAGTATGTTGGCGATGTAGAAGTCATAACATTCAGACGAACAGGGGAAGGTGGATCACAAAATGCACGTAATATATAAATGTTATTAATAATTATATTTTGTACAATAAAATGTAATTTAATATTTGGCGAAAAACCTTAAATTACGTTAATTAAAAAATAAATCATACAAAATGTTATAACCGTATTATAAAATATTTTGAAAACTATTGCTGGCATATGGTATGATTATTAAGTTCTAGGAGTCCTAAACAATTCTTGATGGATGGTCGTAATACTTGCATCCTAGCGTGATGTGAACACTGGACAGCCCGTCAGATTGAAGCGGTCAAAGGCTATAGTACCCGCAAAATTCAATTGTGTACACCAACCAACCTGCGGTGTATTGACAAAATGGCCACTCTACCGAACCCGACAAGTTTAAACTATAAATATTGCCTAAAACCGCACTCTGAATTTGTTAAAAAATTAATGATTTCTTTGTTTAGAATCACAACCGTAAGCCGCAAAAATCTTTCAATTAAATCAACTGCTGGGTTTAATAATATCAACTTGTAGATAACAAGGCCTTCAGGGTCGGTAGTGAGCGCCCAGCCTGTTATGCGGAAGAGCCGGGTTCGATTTGCAGTTCAAAGATAAATTGTATTTCTAGTGTTTAATAGTGTTGAATATTTAATAATTTGTTATTTTTATTGTATGCGTATATATAGGTATGGATATATTAATTTGTATTTGTTTCAGATCTGGATTTATTATGGAGAACGCACAGAAGTCAGTGTCTAGTATTCCAAAATATGTATTTTCTCTTTTCACTGAAGTTTTTTTCCAAAGCCCCAATACAAGTTACGATAGGTTAACAATGCGAATATATTTTACCTTTAAGGGTAAATAAAAATAATGTGTTTTTACATTTATAGGGCATTGTAGGGAACGAAGGGCGAACACCTGTGCCCGTCGAGACACACACAATAGCCCCTTACAATACTCTACTGAAACTGAATAACTTTATTTAAGAACACAATAAAGCACTTTTTACTATAATGGAGAGAACCGGGTACCTAATTCACCAATAAGTGTATCAATATTATATTTTATAATTTTTTTATTTACTCTTTTTTACATCAAATTATAGTAACTAATAATTTAATTAGACAACGGCTGAATGATTCTGATTAAATAAATAGAATATTATGAAAACGGTTGTCTCTAAAAGTCTATGACAATACAAAACAAAGGCATTGAGATCCCATAGATCAGAGCCCTTGGTCCACTTCATTAAGACATGAATTATGAATGTAGACGGCATTAGCATCCATCTGAAGAGCGGTGGGAAACTACGGAACCCTATTGTTATGCAGATTGTTGCCGGACGTCCGTACCAGTGTCAATGTACTTATGCCTAGAAAGCATGATATTGTCTACTGTTGTAGTTTACAATACTACAATATCAAATATTTATTAATTATTTTATTGTTTATATTTGTATTATTTATACATTTTTCACTTTATTATAAGAGAAATCTTCATATACTTCATGCAATAATACAATTGTCAGTACGTATCTGACACGTCAGAACACTTTCATAGTTTACATTACATAGAATACATATTATACGGAGCCTGGCGATTCAAATATTTTCATATTCATTACGTCCCTTTCTGCATTTTTATTTATTCTGTTTTAACTTATTAAAACATGCTTTATTAAAAAAATATACTAGTGTTCTACATGTGCATACGCATGTGTGTGTGCTTTTCTAATGCTTATTGGCTTAACTACAAGGTAAGAAAACGCTATGAATGTTAAAAAAACTACTTCATACCTTTTTTTTGGGGAAAATCTACATCCAACTGTGTTACATTGTTTCACAGAATTAGATTTCGATGTATGTACATTTCTCATGCAAACAGCAACCTCTGCAAGCTTATTCCCTCGAGAATCACATGAATTCACATATGCTTTATAGGTTCATATATTACACTATCTGAATTCTGGTTATTATCACAATGTGACATTTTCAAGACATATATTGTAAATACAGTGGTATTTTTAAATGAAACTTACTCAAAAACTAAAACGTTAAACTCGTTAAATCCTTTGACAGTCTCAGTGAATTTTATCCGACTTAATTTTGTTGCGACTCTAACAATTTTAAATTGCATTATATAGGACTAGCTTTATTGTATTACTTTTACAAACTTCCTCCAAGTTACAATTTACAAGAATATTTACTATTAATTGTACTTAAAATGTAAAAATAAAAAACGAGAACAAAGGCGAATGGATCATTTACATCCGTATTGACCTATCTCTAGAAAATGTTCCTCTTCATCAACATTCTTCACAAATGAAACAACAAGAGCTTTTAGCCTTTTAACTGTTTCTCTTTGTTCAGTTACTCCTCTTAACTGAGGTTGTCGCAATGAAAATAATAAAGCCCAAGGTAATTTCGCTAATGTACGCGGTTGGCCCTATCTTGATCGCACTTACCTACTCATTTCCCCTTTTATCTGAAGGTGCCTATTACAAGGGTTGACACCGCTTCCAATGTGCAAGACCTTTCTCCCAAGTGTCTTGAGTACGTTCCGAATTAAGAGGGTGAATGATCCTGATTTTAACTTGTGTAGTAATTGAGTGAAAATAGTTTAAAAGATTTTATCTCTGAAGGATTGAGTTAAATATATATGTAATAGAGAATCAATATCTAACGAAATAGTTCGACCAATTATTTTGCTTACAGACTTAACACCTAATAGTAAATCAGATTAGACATATGTCTAAAATAAACAAGTAAACAAGAGAATTCCAATAAGATTAATAAACCTTATTAGCTGAGCCGAATAAATTAAGTGAGTCAACGTTTCTGGTGTCTATTTAACTTAATTTTTGAATTTATTGTTAAATTGTAGTAATGGATGTGTTTGTTATTACTTACGAAGGGTAATTATAACACAAATATTTTATCAAATAGGTTTATTTATTTTGTAGGCAATATACATTTACATCAGGCCATATGGCTCATTACATAATATATTTGTTAGACGAGAAGGAGTTGACTAAAATTAAACAAATACATACAATATACGTACCTATATTGTTTTTAAAATTGTTATCAGTAATAATAGTAATACGCCTGTTAAATAAAATGTCGAATAAAAATGTTTAAACTTACAGTTTTTGTTAATAAAATTTAACAATTTTCAAAACGTTAACAATTACAAAATAGCTTATTATGTTAATTTTAGCAACTTCAATATTATACAAATCTCCCATAATAATAATTTACCTAAATCATAATAAAAAAAATTAAAGTTACATAAATCTACAACAATAGTATAATTATATTATTTACAATACATTTAATTAAATAATCGTCCCTACATTTAAATGGGTTTACATATTATGTGATACACTTTTTTTGCTAATACGATTATAATAGTAATGTTTTAATAAAACTAAATAATAATTACGATAATTGTTTTTTATAAGATCACGTTTAACATAGGTCCTATAATATATGTATTTTTATACACCAACTCGAATTAAACAAATAAATAATTAAAAGAAATAAAATTAAAAATTCGCACCACGCATTGTTTATAAAACACACACCGACAAGAACCCTAGCGGCTTAGAAGATCTACTCACTACGCCTCTGTACAAGTTTGATTATTGAAAACTTAGCACACGGAGTATAATGCCGCTGATATTAATATTAAAAATTTCGTCTTTGGTCTTGTAGGGAGAGTTGCTCGTCCGATAGATGGAGGGCCTCCACCTCCGAGGAAACCCGCGTCCTCCCTGATGACTCCTTCCCGTAAAGGACCTTGGAGACCAGAGCGAACGTCGTTAGCTTCGTCAGGGAGCTGATCACGATCATCGTCTTCTCTTGATTTTCGGTATGGAAGTTCCATTTCTGTATAATTGAATTGAATCGGGTGTTAAGAACTATAGCGCTAGTGAGACGCGAATGTAGTTAGTTTCCAGGTGAAAATCAACATTTCTGAGTGGACTTATTCTATTCAAATTGATGTCAAATGTAAAATACATAAAAGTTTTAATATTAAAATCTTACCATATAATCTAATGTTGCCCTCTGCATCCCCAATAGAATTTTTAGAAATACATTTATATCCTCCAAGGTCATTACGTAGTATGTTTCTGACAATCAACCTCATCTGAACACTGTATGCTGAGCTATTGATTTCGCTCATCTGGTACTTGTCGTTGGATATTATCATTTCACCTAAATAATTAAATAAAAATGAGAAATATTCGTCAACAATTACTTATTTATATTATGTTTTGTTAGAATTATCCTAATGGTGTATTAACGTTATATCGTGCATTGTTTAACTGTTAATACTGTTATTTGTTTCGACGATACTAGCAATTTATATTCACCGCTTCCGACCATTGTCCGTTCGATATCGAATTGAAATATGTTGTCCCGATGTGTCCTATACTGGAACAATGCACTGCGTATACTTTAGAATGAATAATATTGAGTGAAACGGAAAACCAATCTATCTATTGGCTAACATTTACGAAGTTTTAAGCGGGAACATTCTGGATTTAGTGGACAAACATGTTGATGAAATGTACGAAATTTTAATTCATCTACTTTCTAACATGACAAAGAGTATAGTATTAATTGAATCAATTTAAAATACTTCACAACAATATTGATGGATTTATATTTTTGAATGATGATATTTCTTCGTAGGTATATTATACAGGTTTCTAAGTAAATACTTGAGTATATAAAAACATACAAATGGAAGGCGTTGGTAACGTACAAAGTTCGAAACACGCAAAGAAAATGTATTTTCAAATACATAAACTTCACATATCGTAAGGAAAGTGAGAATGAAATATAAATTTAACACGACTCGTGGAGTTTTGAAGTGGAAAATATTGAATTTTTATTTTTACTGAATTTGTCTGAAAAAATAATACTGCATAAAAGAGAAGATATGCCAATCGAAATCTGTACAAAGGTCGATTAAATTACGGATTGACCACGTTTTTACTTATACTCATAGGCTACATAGGCTAACCTAACCAGATGAGGTACAATGGTATCTATTAGATACTTAAAAATAAGTGGATAATCGAAAGAATTTGAATATTTTTTGAAATTTGTATTATACATACCTACTTGTAAATTTGGTCTGTTAAGTTAAGCAGCTTAGTAAATCTCTTATATTATATTTAACTCAATTATATTTAATAAATGATTTTAATGTTTCATACAAATGTAGTTGAATTTATTGTGTGGAATGTAGGTACTCGTAAAGTTAAAAAGGGTAAGTATTAAGTATTTAGTTAAATATTTTGTATAATAAACGATACCATGGCGAGGGTCAGGTTGTTTCGCTCGTTCTATATTAAAAATTGCTTGCATTCTTCTTGCTACGTTTTATTTTGTGGGTGCCGTTTTATATTTCATCGACTACCGTTAGCTACAAGAAATTAAATTAAATTTTTGTTTTTCACCATTGCATTTTTTAATATGCTTGCATTATTAACTAAACGAAATATTCAAGAATTTTAAATTAAATTTTCGTAACTTACAATTGTAATATACGTGTATACGACACATAGATGTTATATTGATACCCACACAATAGAGTTATTTGTGGAATATTCTGAGAAGCATTGAAGCAGTTCCAGTCTCTAACATTGAATGCAAAGCTCCGCGGAATAGATTTATCAGGAACAATCATTAATTAATAAATGGGCTAGGCAAGTAGTTCGAGATCATTAATACTAGTTCGGTGACAAGTTGAGACGAGCTGCCGAGCCGATAGACCGCAAATTTGTGGTGAGTGGTTAGGAGTCTCTAGAACGTAATGTCATACAACTTTCTATAGTTGCGGTTGGGAATTTCTTGGCTCTGAATATGTTTTGCAAATGTTTTGTTTAAGTAATTTACAGTCGTGGGAATTTGTTTAAGTATATTGTTTAATTAAATTTAATTTGTGTTCAATTGAATGTATATTTAATGAATAACCTAATTAATATAATTAATATTTCTTTAAATACTAATATTGTTTTTAATGAACGAATTATACATAAAATGATTTCAAAACAAATTGAGTTTCATTTATATTTTTGTTAATATTGTTACGTATTACGTTTTCTTAAGTGAAGATGAATAAGACAATGTAACCTCTGCACACGACTCTCGGACTGAATTGACCACAAATCTGCGGCATGCTGTTTGCATCTGACACCTTGTTGGTCACCGCTTGTTACAGGCACGCCCTCTTTTGTTTAATTGCAAAGATGGTTTATTTCGTTGCCCTTTGAAATTTAGATTTGTTTGCTTTATAAATATTACGATTGGATAAATTATTAAAAGCGTGCTATTTACGACACGTTTTATATTCAAATTAAGAAGAAAAACATTTATAAATAACGTACACATGTTATAGAATAGCCTAGATCTCATGAAGAGGTGATGTAAAAGTATTTGCTTTAATAGGTTGCATAAAATAAAAACAAGTAACATACAAGCATTTAGTTGGGCATGAATAGCCACCTAAATCTGTATCATTATAGTAGCACGGCATCAGATGAAACGTGAGGACTGCGGAGGACCGGACACTCCCATTCCATGTCCGTAGCAACCGTCTCGCCGCTTGTCGCTACTCGTCACGCCTGCATTACCTAATTTAATTTGTAGCCTCCGCAATTTATGGCCCGCTGAAGAGCCGTCTGCCCCTCTCCCGTTTGTCACTGCATACAGCGGACATTTTTATTCAAACGCAAAATAAGAAGTAATGGAACCCAGTTTATAGCTTTTAAAAATGCTTTTTACCAACAATAAAATATGCCGTTTACAAATGAACATATTTTTAGATTACTACTGTATACTTTTATCTATGTATCTTAGAAATTTATTTCCTCATATTTATCTATTGTTTCTGTCATAAACAATTTTCTATGCTTATTATTATAGTATGGGTGCGATACCATTGATCTAATTATATCTATGTAATAATTATTTTATAGAGATTGTGTGTATCATTTTAGAGAAATAAATAAGTTTAATATCTTAATTGAATTTAGTTAAAGTTATTTTAAAATAAATTTGCACATAGATGTTGAAATTGCATTGTGTAACCATGGCCTCAACTAAAGCAATTTGTAACAGGGCAACGGTCTTTGTTGCATATCGAGCAGTAATGGAATTTGGCCCGCTTTTTGCGCGCGGCTCACCCACTCGGGGTAATGGCAAGCTCGCATCGGTTGCATCTGTAGTTAGAGATAAATCTGATAGCATTCCAAATTTAGTTTTCAGACAAGATGGTTCGTTATTTAGAATGTGTTACAAAACAAAGTTCTTTGATTATATTTGTATGGAACATTTAAGAGCTGACGAGATTTATGAGTTTTTATTTTTAAAATTCTGATTTGTTTCAAATAAGTATACCACTTTTTTATTGTTATAAGTTTCAGTTTTTTATTTAGAGTAATTATTATGATTCGAGATTTTCAAGCGAGAAATGAAAAATTGAAATATCGCGGAAGCATATACCAGTAGTGAATTGTGATCTAAAAGCCGCACAGAGGGTAGTAGTTTTTGTTCGTTTTGTTGTCGCCACCCCGCACGAGGCTGTGGACACATTGCGATTCGCCACTCGCATCTGCTGGTCGTTCCCTTTGGCCACCGCAGATGCACAATGTGGCCACACACACATGTCGCGAACTCGTGATGCCAGTGGGATGCGGCGCCGTAAATCCATTCCTAACTCGACTTTAACGGCTTCCCTCTATCTCGCTCGCTCGCTTTTGACTTTTGTATGGAATATTGTCGAGGTGCGAGCACGCTGGATTACTAGGCACTGATTTATTTGCACATAATGCGATTACTACAGATTGCGTATGGAGTTCTGCTATTATCGGTATTGTTGCGGAACTCGTTAACATAATAGATAAACGACTG